>NC_069410.1:2330101-2360101 GCF_026875155.1 Cherax quadricarinatus
TAATAAAACAACGAGTGCTAACTCCCTTTCCTCGAGTCAAACCTGACTGCCTCCCATTCCTCAGGCGCAGTATGACCCACCACTTCCCCATGAACTAATTAACCCGTATTATCACTCATGGAACCCTCGTCATCTGGCTGACACCCAAGAAAGCTAAGATTACCTTTCAGTCTAAATTGTGAGGAATGCTTCGCTGAGAGCCCATCACACCACCAGATAAACAATTACTGCAAAACAAATATTTAACAGAGGGTGAGTGCCTCTCGAGGAAGTTTTATCTCTCAAGTGGTGCGTTAGAGCCTAGTGGTAAAGTTGTAGTGGTCAGTAAGGGCGTAGTGGTGCTTCAGCGGGCGTATGAGAACAAGGAGGTGGAGGGGAGGGGGACATACGAAGCTATAGTGATGGGTACGTAAAAACAATTCTAGTAATTCAACTCATGTATTCCGCCAAGAGCTTCCAGTACCGGAAATACTGTTGCTGCGTGTCAGGTGTTGGTCCAGTGGTGGATGTAATGTCCGTCAGGTGTTGGTCCAGTGGTGGATGTAATGTCCGTCAGGTGTTGGTCCAGTGGTGGATGTAATGTCCGTCAGGTGTTGGTCCAGTGGTGGATGTAATGTCTGTCAGGTGTTGGTCCAGTGGTGGATGTAATGTCCGTCAGGTGTTGGTCCAGTGGTGGATGTAATGTCCGTCAGGTGTTGGTCCAGTGGTGGATGTAATGTCCGTCAGGTGTTGGTCCAGTGGTGGATGTAATGTCTGTCAGGTGTTGGTCCAGTGGTGGATGTAATGTCCGTCAGGTGTTGGTCCAGTGGTGGATGTAATGTCCGTCAGGTGTTGGTCCAGTGGTGGATGTAATGTCCGTCAGGTGTTGGTCCAGTGGTGGATGTAATGTCTGTCAGGTGTTGGTCCAGTGGTGGATGTAATGTCCGTCAGGTGTTGGTCCAGTGGTGGATGTAATGTCCGTCAGGTGTTGGTCCAGTGGTAGATGTAATGTCCGTCAGTGTTGGTCCAGTGGTGGATGTAATGTCTGTCAGGTGTTGGTCCAGTGGTGGATGTAATGTCCTGTCAGGTGTTGGTCCAGTGGTGGATGTAATGTCCGTCAGGTGTTGGTCAGTGGTGGATGTAATGTCCGTCAGGTGTTGGTCCAGTGGTGGATGTAATGTCCGTCAGGTGTTGGTCCAGTGGTGGATGTAATGTCCGTCAGGTGTTGGTCCAGTGGTGGATGTAATATCCGTCAGGTGTTGGTCCAGTGGTGGATGTAATGTCCGTCAGGTGTTGGTCCAGTGGTGGATGTAATGTCCGTCAGGTGTTGGTCCAGTGGTGGATGTAATATCCGTCAGGTGTTGGTCAGTGGTGGATGTAATGTCGTCAGGTGTTGGTCCAGTGGTGATGTAATGTCCGTCAGGTGTTGGTCCAGTGGTGGATGTAATGTCTGTCAGGTGTTGGTCCAGTGGTGGATGTAATGTCTGTCAGGTGTTGGTCCAGTGGTGGATGTAATGTCCGTCAGGTGTTGGTCCAGTGGTGGATGTAATGTCCGTCAGGTGTTGGTCCAGTGGTGGATGTAATGTCCGTCAGGTGTTGGTCCAGTGGTAGATGTAATGTCCGTCAGGTGTTGGTCCAGTGGTGGATGTAATGTCCGTCAGGTGTTGGTCCAGTGGTGGATGTAATGTCCGTCAGGTGTTGGTCCAGTGGTGGATGTAATGTCCGTCAGGTGTTGGTCCAGTGGTGGATGTAATGTCCGTCAGGTGTTGGTCCAGTGGTGGATGTAATGTCTGTCAGGTGTTGGTCCAGTGGTGGATGTAATGTCCGTCAGGTGTTGGTCCGTGGTGGATGTAATATCCGTCAGGTGTTGGTCCAGTGGTGGATGTAATGTCCGTCAGGTGTTGGTCCAGTGGTGGATGTAATGTCCGTCAGGTGTTGGTCCAGTGGTGGATGTAATATCCGTCAGGTGTTGGTCCAGTGGTGGATGTAATGTCCGTCAGGTGTTGGTCCAGTGGTAGATGTAATGTCCGTCAGGTGTTGGTCCAGTGGTGGATGTAATGTCCGTCAGGTGTTGGTCCAGTGGTGGATGTAATGCCCGTCAGGTGTTGGTCCAGTGGTGGATGTAATGTCCGTCAGGTGTTGGTCCAGTGGTGATGTAATGTCCGTCAGGTGTTGGTCCAGTGGTGGTGTTAATGTCCGTCAGGTGTTGGTCCAGTGGTAGATGTAATGTCCGTCAGGTGTTGGTCCAGTGGTGGATGTAATGTCCGTCAGGTGTTATTCCAGTGGCTGAAATATCACCACTATCACCACCACTACCATCACCATCATCACCACTACCATCGCTATCATCACCACTACCACCACTATCACCACCACTACCATCACCATCATCACCACTACCATCACCATCATCACCACTACCACCACTATCACCACAATTACCACCACTGCCGCGACCACCATCATCCCCATCACTACCAGTATTACCACCACTACTATCACCACCACTACTACTACCACCACCGCCACTATCAATATTGTAATACTTGTCTGGTGTATATATATACACAGTGGACCCTCGACTAACGCTATTAATCCGTTCCTGAGAGCTCATCGTTAGTCAAAATAATCGTTAGTCAAGTTAATTTTCCCCATAAGAAATAATTGAAAAAAAAAATTTAACACATGAAATATTAATTTTTAATACACACAAACTGAAGAAGACATGCACAGTTACATGACACTTACCTTTATTGAAGATCTGGTGATGATTGATGGGATGGGAAGAGGGGGGTATGTTGATGGTCTAAGTGTTTAGAAGGAGAATCCCCTTCCATTAGGACTTGAGGTGGCAAGTCCTTTTTCGGGGTTACTTCCCTTCTTTTAATGCCACTAGGACCAGCTTGAGAGTCACTGGACCTCTGTCGCACAACATATCTGCCCATAGAGGCCTGTACCTCCCGTTCCTTTATGACATTCCTAACGTGTTTCACAACATTGTCAGTGTCACCATTAAACACTTGTTCAGGTTTCAGTCCTTCACTGTCTATGTACTCCTTGAATTCCTGCACATATTTTTCAGCTGCTTTTTGGTCCAAACTGGCAGCCTCACCATGCCTTATCACACTATGTATGCCACTACGATTCTTAAATCTCTCAAACCAACCTTTGCTGGCCTTAAATCACTCACATCACCACTAGTTGCTGGCATTTTTCTAATTAAATCGTCATGCAACTTCCTAGCCTTTTCACATATGATCGCTTGAGAGATGCTATCTCCTGCTATCTGTTTTTCGTTTATCCATACCAATAACAGTCTCTCAACATCTATCACTTGCGATCTCAGTTTCGAAAACATAGTTGCACCTTTGGCAAGAACAGCTTCCTTGATTGCCGTTTTCTTGGCCACAATAGTAGCGATGGTTGATTGGAGTTTTGTGTACAGCCTGGCCAGCTCGGAGACATGCACTCCACTTTCATACTTTGCAATGATCTCTTTCTTCATATCCATAGTTATCATGTGGGGTTCGAACACGTGGATTGGGTAAAAATACTCACGTAGGCTGGAAGTACGTATATTGTAACTGAAGTATGTGGAAGGGCGCCACAGCCGAACCTGCCTCTCTCTGCCCCTTGACCAGACTGACTGAGGAGTGCCCATGGGCGAGGGGGCGCTTGAAATCCTGCTAGGTCAGCAACAATATGAATACAGCCAGTGATTCACGCAGAGACGGTTGGTAGTGAGTCATCTACTGGTAACATAAGAACATAAGAATGTAGGAACACTGCAGAAGGCCTACTGGCCCATACGAGGCAGGTCCTTATCAAGACGACATCTACCTAAAGCTACTCAAGAAACAACTCCCGCACCCCCCAACACCAATCAAACCCAGCCCCTCCCACTCATATATTTGTCCAGTCTCTTCTTAAAGCTACCCAAGGTCCTAGCCTCTATCACCCCACTGGGAAGACTGTTCCACGCATCTACAACTCTGTTAGAAAACCAGTACTTACCTATGTCCTTTCTAAATCTAAATTTATCCAACTTAAATCCATTATTCCTGGTTCTTACCTGGTTCGACACCCTCAGTACTTTATTAATGTCTCCCTTGTTTATCCCCGTCATCCACTTATACACTTCAATGATATCTCCCCTCATTTACGCCTCTCCCAGAGAGTGGAGATTTGGGCTTTAAGTCTATCTTCATACGGGAGGTTCCTTACACAGTAAATCATTTTAGTCATTCTTCTCTGTATTTTTCTCTAATGATTTCTATGTCCATCCTGTAGTAAGGGGGACCAAAACTGAGCAGCATAAATCTAAATGAGGCCTCACTAGTGATGTATAGAGCTGTAAAATAACTTTTGGACTTCTGTTACTTATACTCTTGAGATAAATCCAAGTAATCTTTTGGGCCCTTGTTGCGCACACTGAGGCACTGCTGTCTTGGCTTTAGATTTCTGCTTCCCATGACTCCAAGTCTTTTTCACATTCTGTATGACCAAGCTCTACTTCACCTAGATTATGCTTCGAGGGTTATTTTCATTACCAAGGGCAAGTACCTTACACTTTTTCCACATTAAACTTCATCTGCCTTTTCTCAGACCAAGACATTAGTTTGTTCAAATCGTCCTGGAGTTCATTGATATCCTCCTCAGAGTGAATTATACGCCCTATCTTTGTATCTCAGCAAACTTACTCATGTCACTAGTAATCCCTTCATCAAGGTCATTAATGTAAATTATGAACAAGAGAGGGGCCCCAAAAATGATCCTTGTGGAACGCCACTAGTGACTAATCCCCATTCAGATTTCATCCATTAATGGTAAAATCTCTGCTTTCTATTGGTAAGCCATGCCTCAATCCATGCTAGAACTTTACCTCCTATACCATGAGCTGCCACTTTTTCAAGAGTCTCTTGTGAGGTACTCTGTCGAAGGCTTTACTAAAATCCAAATAAACAATATCATATTCCTTATCACTGTCAACTGCCTCAAATGTTCTATTGAAGAACGTCAGTAAGTTTGTCAGGCAGGAACGACCTCTCGTGAATCCATGCTGAGATTCATTTATCAAGTTTTTGCTCTTCAAGGTGACTTCTGATAATGTCAGCTATAATTGATTCTAATAATTGCCCACTATAGATGTCAGGCTTATTGGACGGTAATTTGAAGGAGTGGACCTATCCCCTGATTTGAATATAGGAACCACATTAGCCATCTTCCACATCTCTGGCACAACACTGGTAAGGATGGACGCATTGAATACACTCGTTAATGGCTGACTAAGCTCCCTCTTGCATTCCTTAAGTACCCTTGAAAACAACTCATCGGGTCCCGGGGATTATTTTGTTTCAGTTTGGGCTAAACCGCTTAATAACCATGTCCCTGTGACAGTAATATTAGTTAACTTGAATTCATCAGGAACTAAATAATTGTTAATTACTGGAATCTCATTTACATCTCCCTGTGTAAAAACTGACAAAAAATAGTCATTAAATAAGGAACACATTTCCAGTTCATTATCCGTCAGCTGTCCATTCCCAGATTTCAGAGGTCCTACTTTTTCCTTCACCTTCGTCCTATACACTTGAAAGAACCCCTTTGGATTAGTCTTTGATTCATTAGCAACTCTAATTTCATAGTCACGTTTAGCCTTTCTAATCGCTGGTTACTACTACTGAGATAGTAATTCTCACCCTTTTTGCTGTAGGGTTGGCACTAGAAGCTTTCTTGGGGCCCATGGTGACTTATTTTGCAGGTGCAATCACTAAAAAGGCTGTGATAATATGAAATGTTCCGATTGTATGCTTGGAAGCGACCGCGGTGGCTGGCTGGCTTGTAAACACTGGCCAGAAGTGGACGTGTCTCAGACGGAAGGAATAGTGTTGGTCGAGTTTTTTAGCGCTAATCGAGGCAAAATTTTTGCGATAAAATGTATCGCTAGTCACCACCACCACCACCACTACCACCACCACCACCACCACCACCACTCCATCATCACCATCACACCTCACCACCACCACACCACTACCATCATCACCCACCACCACCACCCCACCACCACCACCACACCACCCACCACCACCACCACCCACCACCCACCACCACTACCACCACCACCACCACCCCCCACCCCACTCCCCCACCACCACCACACCACCAACTACCACACCACCAACCACCCCACTCCACCACCACCACCACCACCACCACCACCACCTCCACCACTACCACCACCCACCCACCACCACCACCACCACTACCACCCACCACCACACCACCACCACCACTACCACCCACCCACCACCACCAACCACTACCACCACCACCCCCACTACCACCACCACCACACCACACCCCACCACCACCCCCCACCACCCCCACCACCTACTCCACCACACCACCACTACCACCACCACCACCACCACTACCTCCCACCCCCCCACCACCCCACCAACCACCCACACCACCACCCACCACACACCACCCACCACTACCACCACCACCACTACCACCCACCACCACTACCACCACCACCACCACCCACTACCACCACCACCCACCACTACCACCACCACCACTACCACCACCACCCCACCACCACCACCACCACCACTACCACCACCCCACCACCACCACCACCACCACCACCACCACCACCTACCACACCACCCACCACTACCACCACCACCACCACTACCACTACCACCACCACACCACCACCACCACCAACTACCACCACCACCACTACCACCACCAACCACTACACCACCACCACCACCACTACCACCACCACCCCTACCACCACCACCACTACACACCACCACCACTACCACCACCACTCCCACCACCACCACTACCACCACCACCACTCCCAAACCACCACCACCACCACTACCACCACCACCACCACTACCACCACCACCACTACCACCACCACCACCACCACTACCACCACCACCACCACTACCACCACACCACTCCCACCACCACCACCACTCCCACCACCACTACCACCACTACCACACCACCACCACCACACCACCACCACTACCACCACCACCACACCACCACACACCACCACCCCCAAACTACCACACCACCACCACCACCACCACCACCCACCACCACCACCACTACCACCATCACCACCACCTCCACCACAATCTTCCCTCAGCATAATCACTCACGACATACAATCAGTCAGAGTGAGACTTGACTCTGTCATTACGAATATTAATCTTGAAACTGAAAAATCTATTTTTTTTTTATTAGTGAGAAATGCAATTTGCTTCTTTTTTTCCTGGAAACCGAAACATTACACTTTTGTTATGGTAAAAAGAATTAAGTTTAATCTGATTGATTCTGGAACATATGTAATCAACTTTTGACTCAATAATTATGGAAATTGTCGCTTTTTGACTAATTGCTTTCGTGGTGTGTGTGTGTGGTGGTGTGTGTGTGTACTCACCTATTTGTACTCACCTATTTGTGGTTGCAGGGGTCGATTCACAGCTCCTGGCCCCGCCTCTTCGCTGATTGCTACTAGGTCCTCTCTCTCCCTGCCCCATGAGCTCTATCATACCTCGCCTTAAAACTATGTATGGTTCCTGCCTCCACCACATCACTTTCTAGGCTATTCCACGGCCTGACTACTCTAGATGAAGAAATACTTCCTAAAATCCCTTTGATTCTTGAGTCTTCAAAATTTCCAAATTTTGTTTTTTGGGCTGGTCCCTCTCTGGAAATCCCCTCTTTGTCCCCTCGTTATTCCGCGCGTTTTTTATGTCGTTTCATGTCTCCCCACCCTCCTGGCCCCCTGTCTCAGGCCGATTTCCCCCACCTTTCTTCTAGGCAACCCCTAGCTCTGGGGGCTAGTTTGTTGCAAAAACCCTTTTCACTTTTTTAATTTCTTGGGCGTGCTTGACTAGGTGTGGATTCCAAACTGGTGCTGCATACTCCAGTAGGGCCTGACGTAGATGGTGTTACAGAGTCTTAATTAAACGAATGTGTGTGTGTGTGTGTGTGTGTGTGTGTGTGTGTGTGTGTGTGTGGTGTGTGTGTGTGTGTGTGTGTGGTGTGTGTGTGTGTATGTGTATGTGTGTATGTGTGTGTGTGTGTGTGTGTGTGTGTGTGTGTGTGTGTTTGTATGTGTGTGTGTGTGTATGTGTGTGTGTGTGTGTGTGTGTGTGTATGTGTGTGTGTGTGTGTGTGTGTATGTATGTGTGTGTGTATATATGTGTGTGTGTGTGTGTGTGTGTGTGTGTGTGTGTGTGTGTGTGTGTGTGTGTTTGTATGTGTGTGTGTGTATGTGTGTGTGTGTGTGTGTGTGTGTTGTGTGTGTGGGGTGGGGTGTGTGTGTGTGTGTGTGTGTGTGTGTGTGTGTGTGTGTACTCACCTAATTGTACTCACATAATTGTGGTTGCAGGGGTCGAGACTCAGCTCCTGGCCCCGCCTCTTCACTGATCGCTACTAGGTCCTCTCTCTCTCTGCTTCCTGAGCTTTGTCATACATCTTAAAACTATGTATGGTTCCTGCCTCCACTACTTCACTTGCTAGGCTATTCCACTTCCTGATGACTCTATGACTGAAGAAATACTTCCTAACGTCCCTGTGACTCGTCTGAGTCTTCAGCTTCCAATTGTGACTCCTTGTTTCTGTGTCCCCTCTCTGGAACATCCTGTCTCTGTCCACCTTGTCTATTCCCCGCAGTATCTTGTATGTCGTTATCATGTCTCCCCTGACCCTTCTGTCCTCCAGTGTCGTCAGTCCGATTTCCCTCAATCTTTCCTCGTACGACATTCCCCTGAGCTCTGGGACTAGCCTTGTTGCAAACCTTTGTACTTTCTCTAACTTCTTGGCGTGCTTGACCAGGTGTGGGTTCCAGACTGGTGCTGCATACTCCAGTATGGGCCTAACGTACACAGTGTACAGTGTCTTGAACGATTCCTTATTAAGGTATCGGAACGCTATTCTCAGGTTTGCCAGGCGCCATATGCTGCAGCAGTTATTTGGTTGATGTGTGCCTACGGTGATGTGCTCGGTGTTATGGCCACCCCAAGATCTTTCTCCCTGAGTGAGGTCTGTAGTCTTTGTCCACCTAGCCTATACTCTGTCTGCGGTCTTCTTTGCCCCTCCCCAATCTTCATGACTTTGCATTTGGCAGGGTTGAATTCGAGAAGCCAGTTTCTGGACCACATGTCCAGGTTGTCCAGGTCTCTTTGCAGTCCTGCCTCATCCTCATCCGATTTAATTCTTCTCATCAGCTTCATATCATCTGCAAATAGGGACACTTCAGAGTCTATTCCTCCCATCATGTCCTTCGCACTGGTCCTAGAACTGACCCCTGTGGGACCCCGCTCGTCACAGGCGCCCACTGTGATACCTCTTCACGTACCATGACTCGTTGTTGCCTCCCTGTCAGGTATTCCCTGATCCATTGCAGTGCCCTCCCTGTTATATGCGCCTGATCCTCCAGTTTCTGCACTAATCTCTTGTGAGGAACTGTATGAAAGGCCTTCCTGCAGTCCAGGAAAATGCAATCAACCCACCCCTCTCTCTCTTGTCTTACTTCTTTTTCCCTTTTGTCAAAAACCCCAAATTTTGTGAACAGGATTTGCCTTCCATGAACCATGCTGGTTTTCATTTTAATCTTGTTCCATTCCTGGTGTTCCACCACTCTCCTCCTGATAATCATCTCCATGACTTTGCATACTATACATGTCAGAGACACAGGTCTGTAGTTTAGTGCCTCATTTCTGTTTCCTTTCTTAAATATGGGGACTACATTTGTCTTCCATCTCTGCTCCTTCTCTACGGACCCACGGGGAGATGTTGCCCGGTCCCATCGCCTTTGAGGTATCAAGGTCACTTAGCAGCTTCTGCACCTCCTCCTCGGTTGTTCGTATGTCATCCAACACTTGTTGTTATATTCCCTCTTGATGTTCCCTTCTGTGCTGTCTTCCCAGAGCCCTTCCTGTCTCTACTGTAAAAACTTCCTTAAATCTCCTGTTTAGCTCCTCACATACCTCCTGATTATTTCTTGTGAGTTCTCCACCTTCTGTCCTCAGTCTGATCACCTGGTCTTTGACTGTTGTCTTCCTCCTGATGTGGCTATACAACAGTTGTGGGTCAGTCTTGACTTTCGATACTATGTTATTTTCATACTGTCGCTGGGCCTCCCTCCTTACCTGTGCATACTCGTTTCTGGCTCTGCGACTAATCTCCCTATTTTCATGTGTTCTCTGCCTTCTGTACTTTTTCCATTCTCTATTGCACTTTGTTTTTGCCTCCTTACACCATCGGGTAAACCAGGGGCTCGTTCTGGTCTTCCCATTGTTTCTGTTGCCCTTGGAAATAAACCTTTCCACTGCCTCCTTTCATTTTGTTGTTACATATTCCATCATTTCATTTACAGTTCTCTTTCCCATGGAACCTCCTGCAGGAAGTTCCTCAAACCTATGTAGTCCCCTCTTTTATAGTCTGGTTTTTCCCATTCAACTCCTGTTACTCTCTCCACTTGCAACTCTACTATGTATTCAAAGCACAGAACCACGTGGTCACTAGCTCCTAGGGGAATCTCATATGTGATGTCCTCAATGTCTGAACTGCCCAGGGTGAATCAAGGTCCAACCTTACTGGTTCATCCTCCCCTCTCACTCTGGTAGTGCCCTTAACATGTTGGTGCATGAGGTTTTCCAGCACCACATCCAACATCTTGGCTCTCCATGTTTCGGGACCCCCATGTGGCTCCAGGTTTTCCCAGTCAATCTCCCTGTGGTTGAAATCACTCATAACCAGCAACTTTGCTCTGCTGGAGTGAGCTCTTCTTGCCACCTCAGCAAGTGTGTCCACCATTGCTCTGTTGCTCTCTTCATATTCCTCTCTTGGCCTCCTGCAGTTCTGTGGTGGATTATACATCACTGCAATGCCCACCTTGTGCTCCCCAGACTGAAGTGTACCTACTATGTAGTCCCTTTCTCCTGTCTCGTCTATGCCTCCCATTTTCTTGAATTTCCATCTTTTTTTACGAGCAGAGCAACCCCTCCTCCCTCTCTGCCCCTTCTATCTTTCCTCATGATCTGGTATCCTGGTGGGAAGATTTCATCTGTTATTGTCTCCGTGAGTTTTGTTTCTGTAACTGCTATGATGTCTGGGGACTTCTCATTGATTCTTTCTTGTCACTCCTCATATTTATTCGTTAATCCATCCGCATTTGTGTGCCAAACCTTCAACTTCTGTTCTAATACTGTAACTGTGGTCCTGGGGGTATACTGGGGTTGGGAGAGCAGGAGCCCTGGTGGGGGCCTGTGGGGGGTTGCAGTGGAGGTGGAGGAAGAGCTCCCATAGGGGGTTGCTGTAGGGGTAGGGTTCGTGGTGTGGGGGGTGGGAACAGAGGGATCGGTGTGTGATGGTTGGTTTAGATTGTTCAGTTGCCTTGGGGGGGGGGTCGTGGTTGGAGTCCTTCTGCAGGTGTTTCTGGGGTGTGCTTGCCCTTCCACCTGTGCCTGGGTTATTCTGCTCTTCTTTGTCATTTCCTCCCATTCCTCCTTTCGTTTTTGCACTCTTTCAGTATCATCCTTTCCTCCTGTGTTCTGTCTCGATCGAGGTACACACTCTTGAACTCCTGTTTGCCTCTCAGCCGTGCTTTCTCCTGCAGGATCATAGTTCGAGTTGATTCTGCCTTGAAAATTACTTTGAGAGGCCGATTCCTTTTCTTTGTGAACCACCCGATTCTCCGAAAATTTGCCACCTGGGTCATGTCTCCCTCGCCTATCACCTTCATGATACCTTCAATCGCTTGTGTGTGTGTTTGTGTTTGTGTTTGTGTGTGTGTGTGTGTGTGTGTGTGTGTGTGTGTGTGTGTGTGTGTGTGTGTGTGTGTGTGTGTGTGTAACAGACATACGAGGTGCGGCTTACTCAGCAGTTTCTTCCCAGAACTGTAGTACACAAAACGCAGGTAACAAGTACTAGGCAACAAGTAACCAGGTAACTACAAGACACAAACAAAATGAAGAGATAATTTTAGATAAAGTTTCGGTCGGTCTTGGGCCATCATCAAGTCAGGAGTGACTCAACATGGACTGAAATGTACTCAAAACTTTCCTTTAAGAAACTATAAATTAGTTGTGAGTTGCTCCATCCATGGTGTTGTGACTTGTTATTACGATCATAGGTGTAGTCTTGTGGCCTGCACACCTGGTTGTAGCACGATAACCAAAGTAGAAAAGAGGAACGAGCAAAAGTCAGCAGTGAGTAAATACCTATACATATTTCCTTCACAAAACAGCATGCAGATATATGTACAATATATATGCAATATGTACATAAGCAAGTTTTGCAAGCAAGAAACACAGAACTGTGGGCGACCAGACTTGGAGGTAAGTCTGCCATTGTCAATTCACGATGTCCAACATCGCTTCACAAGTTTGGCAGGCTTCCTTGTGATTGGCTGGGTTAAACCAAGGTGCTAGCATAACAAGGGGGGGGGGGCCTCGCTTGCTATACTCTTATCATCTGGTTCGCTGGTCGGGGAGGGGGCATGTCTTTATGGGTCTGTGTGAAATAAAATGTAACGTACTCCTAGCATGCCACACATGTTCCATCTATGGTACTGACTTATTCCGTCCATGCTGCTGACCTTTATTGAGTCGGACAAAAATAAAGGAACACAAGCCTAAGTTAAACCTTTAATGAAACCTTTCTACAACACTATACCTGGAGTATACCTGGAGAAGGTTACGGGGGTCACGGCACCCGCGGCTCGGTCTGAACCAGGCTTCGTGGTGGATCAGGGTTTGATCAACCAGGCTGCTACTGTTGGCCACACGCAAACTGACATACGAACCACAGCCCGGCTGGTCAGGTACTGACTTTAGGTGCTTGTCCAGTGCTTTCTTGAAGACAGCCAGGGGTCTATTGGTAATCCCCCTTTTGTATGCTGAGAGGCAGTTGAACAGTCTTGGGCCCCTGACACTTATTGTGTAGTCTCTTATCGTGCTAGTGGCGCCCCTGCTTTTCATTGGGGAAATGTTGTATCTCCTGCCGAGTCTTTTGCTTTCATAGGGAGTGATTTTCGTGTGCAAGTTTGGTACTAATCCCTCTAGGATTTTCCAAGTGTATATTATCTTGAATGTCTCTCGCCTGCTTTCCAGGGAATACAAATTAAGAGCCTTCAACCGTTCCCAGTAATTTAGGTGCCTTATCGTACTTATGTGTGCCGTGAAAGCTCTTTGTACACTCTCCAGGTCAGCAATTTCGCCTGTCTTGAAGGGGGTAATTAGTGTACAGCAGTATTCCAGCCTAGAGAGAACAAGCGATTTGTTGAGAATCATCATGGGCATCCCTAGTTTTGAAGGTTCTCATTATCCATCCTATCACTAGGGTAGTAAAGTGGAATGAAGTAGCGACTTATACAGTAGATGTTAGACTCACGTTATCAACAGCAGATAAGAGACTGATTGCATCAATTAATCCTGAAAACAGACGAACCCAAGAGCTGGTTATTATAGTCAAAAGTAAGAGCTAAATCATACAGCGACCCGAGAGCTGAACCTCAACAGGAAAGCAATAGAGGTACACTATGTATGACCATATTTCACCTGAGAACCAGACACTAGTTGTGAGGAGAGACCAGAGCTTTACTACACGTTGAGGGAGATGGTCGAGTAAATAGAACCGAACAACAACAAATGCAACAACAAACACAATAACAGCAACAGACACAACAACAAACCCAACAATAACAATAACAGTAACGACAAAAACAACAATGACAACAGCAATAACAAACAACAACAACAGTAAACACAATAAACACAACAAGAATCACAACAACAACACAAGAACAAACATAACAACAAAGCAAGCATACACGTGAACACATGATTGGTGTGTGTGTGTGTGTGTGTGTGTGTGTGTGTGTGTGTGTGTGTGTGTGTGTGTGTGTGTGTGTGTAAAGGGGGGGGAGGGGTGGTTGTGTCATCACATAAATAAGACGTAGAGACTGACACTGGCACTCATCTTACACATAAATGGTAACATCATGTTCGTGCACTCCTCATTACCGCGGCATCCCTCCTCTTACTCACAATCTCCCTCCTTATATTCGTCGTATTTGTCTAATTTCTTCTAGTCTTCAACATCCTTTCCATCTTCCTCTCCTCATCCCCCTGCGCCTCCTCTATGCTAACTTCCACCTGTAATAACTCACTGGTGTAATTCGTCACTGATGAAGGAAGATCAAACTCTGTGAAACCACCAGCTACTGTCAGTAACTGTCATAAACCATGATTTGAGGTACAGAGAAAGTACAAATAGGAAGTGCGTCTGTCTCTCGCTCAGCAGACGGAGGATCAAGCCTCCACCACGTATTGCCCTGAATGACCTACAAGGGTTAAGCGCCTAATATGAATTATAAAAAAAAAAAAATGTACCGAGTAGCCGAGCTTGGTATCCTTGGAATACATAAATTAATTATTCCAAAGTCAGTAGTGAATGTAGCCCTGCAGCTAGACGACGATGTCCCAGGTGTTGCTCACCCTGACATGGATGTTTCTTTCACACAGGCTACGTTGATATATTTTTCGCCTTTTATAGCAACATATATTTCGGAGTACGTAAAAGAAGCATAAGGTGTATATACAACACAAAGGTTATGTCGGAAGACTTAATCCCATTAATTTAAGGTTTACCTAACTACCAGCGAACCATGAAAAATGGTAAATAGTGTGACTTGACTTGTTGACCAACTTCAACGTTCCCTCCGTGGTAATAAGCAAAATAAGTAAGCTTATTCAGGTATACATAAATACAGTTACATACATTATCATACATAGTAGCACATGTATAAAGAACCTGGGATAACCCAAAAAAAGCCAGAGTGACTTATTTCCATTGGGGTCCTTTTAATACCTTATTATTATATAATAAAGGAGATAATATCTTATTATTATACTATAAAGGAGATATACTAGGAATAAGGTAAAATGAGTTATTTATATTTATATGTGTGTTAGCTAAAAAAATAAAAATTATTCTCCGCCCTTTCTGTCGCAAAATTTATTAGACACCTTTTGGCACTCTTCTTGAACTGGTTCATGCTATGACTGGCTTTGACATGCGCAGGTAGTCTGTTCCATTCCTTTATTGCTGTACAATAAAAGGTGTTTGAAGCCTAGCCAATGACTGTGGGTACTACAAAGTGGCGTTCTCTCCCCCTAGTACTATGGTTGCTTTAGTTCCCAGCCTTGACAAAATTGGCAGCAAGATATTTAAACACCTAAATAATTTAGACTTGAGTTTACTCAATCTGTTTTTCCTGTCTTAACATCAAAGAGATACATTGCTATATATACACCTGGAAATCCTTGGGACTAGGTTCCAGGAGAATCATACCAATAGAAAAACTTGCAGAGTGAACCAATGAAAAGCAGGGTGTCACTAGCAGTTAAGGGTAAACAATAAGGTCCTGCGGCCCAGATGTACACTGCTCTAGCACACGTAAGGGGGAATTACCAGTCTGGCATTCTTTCAACTGCACTACAGCCCTAATCAGTTCCTGATGCATGGGTCGGGCCGTACGATGTTTTCTGAGGAAACCGAGTGATAGGGCTTCCCCAATGTACAACCGGACATTAAAATTTTGTACTCCAGGTATATTTCGTGCCAAAGAGTATGGCTTCCGTTTTCCCGAGGTGTAATGATAGTTTGTTGTCTACTAACCATTTGCTGCAGGACTCCAGTTCTAGTGATATTACATTAGCTATATCTTGTGGGTCTTTACCTGACACTAACAAAGCACTGTCATCCGCATACAGTAGGAGTTTGCACTTGACGCTGATTGGCATGTCGTTTAAATAACATAAGAATAATAAGGGACCCAGAATACTACCTTGAGGAACTCCACATGTTATCGGCAGGGGGTCTGACACTGTTTTGTTGATTTTGACAATTTGTTTCCTGTTGCTAATATAGAACTTAAACTAGTCTACCGAACCTATGCCAATAGCTTGAACTTTCTTTCATAATATATTGTGGTTGACAGTATCGAAGGCCTTTTGCAAGTCTAAGGTTACCATACCTATGAGGTTCCCTATCGACAGTTTCAGTTCTCATGTAATCCATCAGATAAATTAGGGAGGTGTCGGTTGAGTAAGATCTTCTAAAGCCCGATTGGTAACTATGAAGAATGTTGTTGTCATTATGATACTTAATCCCCTCAAGGAAGGTTCCTTGATGTTGGTGAGGGGCTCTTGATTTAGGGAATTGGATCTGTGCTCCAGTTCCCCGAATTAAGCCTGAATGCCTTCCACATCCCCCCCCCCCAGGCGCTGTATAATCCTCCGGGTTTTAGCGCTTCCCCCTTGATTATAATAATAATAATATGATACTTAATGACAACAATAGACCTATAGTTGCTGACATCAGACCTACTATTTTACTTGAAGATAGGAGTAACTCTGACCTCCTTGAACCCCTCTGGTACGGTATTAGTGGTGATGGACAAAATTATTATGTGAGCAATGGGGACTGGCAATTCAGAGGCACCATCTTTTAGGAACTTAGACGGGATGTTATCTGGGCCGGTGCTCTTAGTTGAGTTTAACCTGCTTAGTGTTTTTTGCACGAAGTCATGAATCACACTTACAAGTTGACAACTGACTCACGAAATCGTAATGACACGATTGCAAACAAATCATACCACTGCCGGGGTTAGAACCCGAGATCAGAGAGTCATAAAACTCCGGACCGACGCGCTAGCCACTGGGCCAGCTGGCTACAAGATTCATTCAACCAGGTATATTTATACACCATAGGAAGGTTAGCATAGGCACCACTGTGACCACAAATGCAAGTTTTTACAGACGAATCTCCCGCCAGCGTAGCCGTGACTAGCATAGTCACAGGTGAGGTTCCACAGTCACTAAAATCAACGGATGTAGCCCCACTCCATAAAGGTGGCTGCAAAGCAATAGCTGAGAACTATAGACCAATAGCTTTAACGTCCCACATAATAAAAATCTTTGAAAGAGTTCAAAGAAGCAGGATAGCATACCACTTGGACACCCAACAACTGCACAATCCAGGGCAACATGGGTTCAGAGCAGGTCGCTCCTGCCTCTCGCAACTACTGGACCACTATGTTATGGTCTTGGATGCACTGGAAAACAGAATGCAGATGTAGTATACACAGATTTTGCAAAAGCCTTTGGCAAGTGCGATCATGGTATAATAGCGCACAAAATGCGTGCAAAGAAGAGCTCTGTTCCACAAGGCACAGTACTCGCCTGTTGCAACCCCTGAATGGGTTACAATGATTATTATGTATATATATAATGTATATTATCTTTTCATATAATTTTATATTGCTTATATTTGCGATAATAGCTAAATCGTAAATATATTGCTTTATATTCTTATTTGACTTATGTTGTTAGGATGTACATAATATGTGCTCAGTTCAAGTCTTGATTGTCAAACTACTGTAATTATCGCTTGTCGCTCGTTATACTGCCGGTTTCTGAGCTGTGCTGTCCACGGGGCTATCACGTGATCGAGGGGGGGTGTCCTCACCTCTCGTGAAGTATTCAGTCTGCTCTAGACTCTCTTGGTGGTTGGACAGATTGTCTGTCTCATTATTCTTGTTAGTTCTGTAGAACTCTGTTCACAGAACATTGTATAGACTTCGTGATTTTCGACGTTGTACTGAGGTTGTGTATCACATAGACACTCTGAGCATCTCAGGTCCCGAGCTGTAGCTTATGACCTAATTTGTACTGGTTTCTGTGTATTGTCACAGTCAGGGTTTTTCCTATGCTGAACTTAGATTCAGTAGTATGGGAGTTTTGTAACTTTTGTGGAGGATCTGCTGATGGTCCTTACTTAGTGTCGTTATGTTATCTCCTTGATCCTGATTGTGTCGCAGTCGCTTGTTATATGGCTATTGGGCTTAGCATTCTTTTCATTGTTCAAGCAGACTGTTCTGGTTGCCAGTCGGTCAAGAAGTTAGTTTATGTGAGGACTTTGTCAGTCACTTGTTTAAGTCTAGTCGAGTCGTGAGACATAGTGAACTACTTAGAGCACTTACACGCATACACAAACTAACTTGTACATATTTATATCTTATTAAATGTTAATGTACCAGACGGTACTTAAGAATTATATATGTGATATGTGCTTTCAGCATAATAATATTGAACTCGAGAGACTGATATTATTTTCATTACTGTGATTGATTTAATTTACTTTGATAATATACCTCTAGACTTAATAAATTTATTAAATTTTAATTTCTCTAGTTAATAGCCTACCAGTTGTAATCCTGAAGCACTATTGAATAATACTGAATTCTAATGGATAATTGGACAAGGATACTGACTAATTGTTACGAAAACCCAGTAACAGGCTGGATGCTAGAAGGGCAGTCCTTTCTAGTATTCACTGGAGATCTCTAAGCTTTTAGAATCGCGTTTTTTGTAACATCGCCCCTGTCCTGTTCCTCATCCTCATATCAGACATAGACAGATGTAAGCAGTAACACCGTATTATCCTTTGCAGACGATACTAGGATCTTCATGAGAGTATCATCCATTGAGGACACGGCAAATCTCCAAGAAGATATAAACCAAGTTTTCTAATGGGCAACAGAGAATAATATGATGATCAATGAAGACAAATTCCAACTACTCCGTTATGGAAAACTGGAAGAAATAATAACTAGAACTGAGTATACTACAAACTCTAATCACACAATACATCGGAAAATAAATGTGAAGGACCTGGGAGTGGTGATATCTGAGGATCTCAAGTTCAAGGATCACAACAGTGCCACTATCACATCTGCGAGGAAACTGATAGGATGGATAATGAGAACATTCAAGACAAGAGATGCCAAGCCAGTGATGATCCTTTTTAAATCACTTGTTCTCTCTAGGCTGAAATATTACTGTATATTAACGTCTCCATTCAAGGCAGGTGAAATTGCAGATCTAGAGAGTGTACAAAGAACATTTACCGCACACATAAGTTCCATCAAACACCTTAACTCCTGGGAACGCTTGGAAGCACTTGTACTCACTGGAGCACAGGCGAGAGAGGTACATCATAATCTACACCTGGAAGATCCTGGAGGGACTGGTCCCCTAATCTGCACAAAGAAATCACTCCCTACGAATGCAAAAGACTTGGAAGGAGATGCAACATACTCCCAGTGAAAAGTAGGAGCGCCATTAATACACCAAGAGAAAACACAATAAGTGTCCGGGGCTCAATAATATTCAACAGCACCAACCAGCCATAATGGGAATTACCAATAGCCTCGTTCATCAGGCCCTGATCTACCAGGCCTGGTCATGGACCGAACCGCGGGGGAGTTGGTCTCCGGATACCCACTAGGTAGACCTCATTAACTGGTGCAATACTATCAAGGATGGTAGTGAACATTGTTTTGAATTTTTCCCAGGCATCGTTTACGTCCGTGCAACTTGTTATCACTGTCCAGTCAAAATTGAGTAGCCTATTTACCATTGTTTCTTCACTGTAGTTTCTAGTTAAACTCATTTTTATTGTCCTGTGTAGGCCTATCCGTTCCCTAGTGATTTTCCTGGTTCAGTAAATAATGAAGTGATCACTAAGACCTGTGGTAATGACGCCTGACTGACTAATGTTCTCAGAGCGGTTACAAAGTATGTGGTCAGTTAGGGTGGCTGAGAACTGTGTAATCCGGGTTGGTGTATTAATTACTTGAGTGTAACTATTTAAACCTAGAATTTGCTTACATCTTTACATAGCCCGTTATTGTGCTGCTGAAAACAGATATTGAAGTCTCCTAGTAGTACAGTCTCGTAATTGTTCTCAAGTCCGGACAATACTCTGGAAAAGTCTTCTAAGAACTGGTCATGGGTGGGAGGGCGGTAACTAGTTCCTACTAAGATGGGTTTGGTCTTGGGAAGCAACACTTCAAACCATAGAATCTCCAGTTTATTGTCATTTAAATCAGGTCTTGGGTTGTAGCTAAGTCATTTCTTATGTAGGCACATACTCCACCACCTTTTCTGTTCCTATCTAAGCGTTTTAATTGCAACCTTCTATTTTGACCTCGTCGTCAGTCACCGTATCATCCAACTAGGATTCAGAGATGGATATGACTGCTGCCCTAGTTCTATTAGCTAGAATCCTAATCTCTGCGAATTTTGGAAAAAGTGATCTTGCGTTGACATGAATAAAGTGAAGGTCTGTTTTCATAAAACAATCATAATCATCAATATATGACAAGGGGTCATTTGTATTAAAATTAGGTAAATCAATGTCATCACTGCTAAAGTGCATTTGTTACAAACACAATGAAATCTGGTATCATAACCATAATCGAACACTCATCCATTATGCACCCACACCTTGCACATTTTGCATAAGGTATATTTACTGTTCTTCTTCTTTCGTACCTTAGTACAGCGTATACATATGTCTGGTGGTGTCTGAGATAATGGTGACCCCGCGGCCTGGCTGACAAAGCTCTCACTTCACACACGGAGGGCCCGGCTTCGATTCCCGGTGTGGTGAAAACATTTCGACGCATTTCCTTATACCTATTATCCTGTTCACCTAGCAGCAAATAGGTACCTGTTTGTTAGTCAACTGGTGTGGGTCGCATCCTGGGGACAAGATTGAGGACCTCAGTGGAAATAAGTTAGACAGTTCTCGAGGACACACTGCCTTTGTTGGGTTATCTTAGGTGGCTAACCCTCCGGGATTAAAAATCCAAGCGAAATCTAATCTTATCTTATTGTCTCACATTGCCCTATGTATGCATTACATATAGAGTTAAGGTTATCATTCCGAGCTACTAAACCGTCATTATCACCGTCACTTAACTGCCTGCTTTGCACCTGTACCATAATTAAAGGTCCTGGATTAGTTTGGATATTGCCACTTAATAGCGCCACTATAAGAGCTGTGCGCCACTGTTTTTGTTTGGGTATGCGGTGTTGCCATAAGTTGCGGCGTTAATGACATCTACGTTTCTGGTAGTACGACAACTGTTGGGCTTTCACTGTCCAGGATGTTATTACCTCATTCACCTTTTCCAGTCCCCATGACTGATTTCCTTCTTCAGAGAATTGCAGGATAAAGATAAATATAATTATGGCAGCTGTACCGCTCAAACGTCAGCCATGTTCACTCCTCACTCTTTTTATCACTTCACAACAAAAAAATTTCTTCCTTATTAAAAAAAAAAAAAAAAAAAAAAAAAAACACTGATCGGTGTCAGTCACCTAACAATGACCTAGTAACTACTTTAGCAATTACCACTGATTACTATTAGATTTCTTGTTATCTTACTTCACAAACCCCACTTCACTCATTCCACAAACCCCACTTCACTGCTCACTTCACAAACCCCACTTCACTCACTCCACAAACCCACTTCACTGCTCACTTCACAAACCCCACTTCACTCACTCTACAAACCCCAACTTTCATCACTCACAAACCAACTTCACTGCTCACTTCACAAACCCCACTTCACTCACTCTACAAACCCAACTTCACTCACTCCACAAACCCCACTTCACTGCTCACTTCACAAACCCCACTTCACTCAACAAACCCACTTCACTCACTCCACAACCCACTTCACTGCTCACTTCACAAACCCACTTACTCTCTACAAACCCAACTTCACTCACTTCACAAACCCACTTCACTCACTTCACAAACCCCACTTCACTCTCACTCACAAACCCACTTCACTCACTCTACAACCCACTTCACTCACTTCACAAACCCACTTCACTCCTCACTCCACAAACCCACTTCACTCCTCACTCCACAAACCCACTTCACTCCTCACTTCACAAACCCACTTCACTCCTCACTCCACAAACCCACTTCACTCCTCACTCCACAAACCCCACTTCACTCCTCACTTCACAAACCCACTTCACTCCTCACTTCACAAACCCACTTCACTCCTCACTTCACAAACCCACCTCACTCCTCACTCCACAAAACCCACTTCACTGCTCACTTCACAAACCCCACTTCACTCACCTTCACAAACCCACTTCACTCCTCACTCCACAAACCCCCTTCATGCCTCACTTCACAAACCCACTTCACTCTCACTTCACAAACCCCACTCACTCCTCACTTCACAAACCCACTTCACTCCTCACTCCAAAACCCACTTCACTCCTCACTCACAAACCCCACTTCACTCCTCACTCCACAAACCCACTTCACTCTCCTTCACAAACCCCACTTCACTCCTCACTCCACAAACCCAATTCACTCCTCACTTCACAAACCCCACTTCACTCCTCACTTCACAAACCCACTTCACTGCTCACTTCACAAACCCCACTTCACTCGCTTCACAAACCCCACTTCACTGCTCACTTCACAAACCCACTTTACTCCTCACTTCCACAAAGCCCCCTTCACTCCTCACTTCACAAACCCCACTTCACTGCTCACTTCACAAGCCCCCTTCACTCCTCACTTCACAAACCCACTTTACTCCTCACTTCACAAACCCACTTCACTCCTCACTCCACAAACCCACTTCACTCCTCACTTCACAAACCCCACTTCACGTCCTTCACAAAGCCCCTTCACTCCTCACTTCACAAACCACTTTACTCCTCACTTCACAGCCCCTTCACTCCTCACTTCACAAACCCACTTCACTCCTATTTCACAAACCCCCTCACTCTTCACACTCCCTCACTTCACAAACCCACTTCACTCCTCACTCACAACCCCACTTCACAACCTTCTCACTTCACAAACCCACTTCAATACTCACTCACTTCACAACCCACTTCACTCCTCACTTCACAAACCCACTTCATGCTCACTTCACAAAACCCCACTTCAATGCTCACTTCACAACCCACTTCACTCCTCACTTCACAAACCCACTTCACTCTCACTTCACAAACCCACTTCACTCCTCACTTCACAAACCCACTTCACTCCTCACTTCACAAAGCCCCTTCACTCCTCACTTCACAAACCACTTCACTCCTCACTTCACAAACCCACTTCACTCCTCACATTCACAAACCCACTTCACTCTCACTTCACAAACCCCACTTCACTCTCACTTCACAAACCCACTCACTCTCACTTCACAAACCCACTTTACTCCTCACTTCACAACCCCACTTCACTCACTTCACAAACCCACTTCACTGCTCACTTCACAACCCCCTTCACTCCTCACTTCACAACCCACTTTCACTCCTCACTTCACAAACCCACTTCACTCTCACTTCACAACCCACTTCCATCCTCACTTCACAAACCCACTTTCATCCCACTTCACAAACCCCTTCACTCTCACTTCACAAACCCCACTTCACTTCACTCCTCACTTCACAAACCCCACTTCACTCCTCACTTACAAACCCCACTTCAACTCCTCACTTCACAAACCCACTTCACTCCTCACTTCACAAACCCACTTCACTCCTCACTTCACAAACCCACTTCACTTCTTCACAAGCCCCCTTCACTCCTCACTTCACAAACCCCACTTGCTACTCCTCACTTCACAAACCCACTTCACTCCTCACTTCACAAACCCACTTCACTGTCATTCACAAACCCACTTCAACTGCTCACTTCACAAACCCACTTCACTCCTACTTCACTACTCCACCCTTCACTCTCACTCCACAAACCCCACTTCCTGCTCAGTTCACAAGCCCCTTCATGCCATTCACAAACCCACTTCACTCTCACTTCACAACCCACTTCACTCCTACTCACAGCTGTGCTCAATTCGCAGTTCACTCTTCCATTTCAAAAAAGTTCACGTGTGTAGCAAAACTCCTCACATTACCGACCTCGTCAGTTGTGCTCCATATGTACTTCTACGTCATTGAGTTTCGCAGTTTATAACATGGAGTTCGCCACTAAATCTGACAGATCCGTTGAGTTTGTTGTTGTCGTTCGGTCGGTTTAACTCGGTCTGTCCTCATTGTTAGTCATTATTTCAGTCACTTGGATAGTGGCGTCACTCGAAGTGACGTACTAGCTGGTGTTTGAATGCCAGTTCAGCCATGTTTAAATATTCACTTCCTTCCCTCATCTGGACTGAGGGAACAAACTGTCAATACAGACCTGTTGTTTCCTCTCTATGTGCTATCCATGAACACTGGTGCAGTTGACATGGAGGTCAGTTACTTCAGTGTAATGGAAGACGTCGCTTATCTGGTTGTCCGTCTGGTATTTGAATACCGGTCGTCCTCTTTTGATCATATTTAGTCAATTTCGTTGTCGTCACCGTCAGTTTTCTTGTTACTATAAGTTCCTTGTATGTTGTTGCAGCAGTACTTGCAATTAGGCCATCACTGGAGCTTGGATCGGCCCAGAGGATGGCAAAGATATAGGAGCAGCCGTTGTTGCTGCTGCCTGGGTCATGACGATCAACATTTGTGTGATGGTTAATCATTTAACACGGTACAATAAATTAGCACCATTTCCCGATAAAACTGCAGAGACAGTATTTAAAGCATTTAAAGAATAAATTACCTGCTGGCATACGACTCCAAAATCCCTGGTAACAGGAAATGGAGGCGAATTTTGTAATGAAATCCTTAAGAACTTGTGTGGTTTATACAAGATCAATAAGATCACCATCGTCCCCACCAGTCTGCTAGTAACAGTTTAGCTGAAAGGACAAATAAGGAATTACTAGATGCTTGACGAGCAACAATTAATCCGAAAGGCGAAACACGGACCAAAGCCACACCTGATATCCAGTGTGGAATTAACTCATCATATAATGTCTCCCATTAATAATACTCCACATTAAGTTTTGTACTGTGCAGATAAACATCTACGATATGAGTTGCCATATTCCAATTCCCAGCCAAATTACAATGACGATGACTACATAATGACTCACACTCGTAGAGCACAAATTATCTTTAAGAGAACCAAAGAAACTTCAAAAGTCATCAGCAGAATTTACTAAAGTCACGAGTGCTCGAGGAAAGTCAACCAAAATTAAAGGCGGCTCCAGAGTCATGTAATTAATTTCAATAGGATATGTGCTGTGCCAAAGTTCGAGTTATTGAACATATAAGTGGTAATAAGTAAATAAGTACAAAGTTAGTGAATTAAGCAGCAGTCAGTGTGAAGTGTCTCACATGGACCAATTAAAGTTGGCTGCTGACGATACTGATGAGACTTTTGACACTTAGACCCTGAAAACAGTTACGATAACTGTTAGCCACTGACACTTAATTTGACCCCCGTTAGTCAGAGTTAAAATTCAAATTGAAATTCAAAGTTTATTCTCTATAAGGATTACAATGCTGAGTTTACAGAATTTGGTTATTGTGTGGTTTACATGTAGTAAAATAGTAATTACAGAGCGTACCACTAGAACACCTAGCATGGCTAGGCATTTCGGGCAGACTTAGATTAATTCTTAATTTTAAATTATTGATATTTCTGTTTATGGCCAAATGGGTGAGTGAGTGTAAGTGAGAACTACCAGGTGGTATTCGTGTAGTTAGTTGACGGGGTGTATCAGGGAGATAAGATGTGTTCTAATGGTAGTTTTGAAGGTGATGAATGTGTCTGCAGTTCTAGAGTTTTCAGGTAGGGTGTTCCAGATTTTAGGGCCTTTGACATACATTGAATTTTTGTAAAGGTTTAGTCGGACACGGGGAATGTCGTAGAGATGTTTGTGTCTGGTGTTATGCCTGTGGGTTCTGTCACAACTATCAAGAAAGTGTTTTAGGTCAAGGTTGTGATTAAACATGAATACCTCGTACAGATAAACGGTTATTTCAGTCATTACTTTATCATCTTTGGGTTTTACTATAATTTGTATTTTTTGTTGAACTGTGTCATTTCATGTGACTGTGTCAACACACATTATTCTCTTAGCGCCTATTCGTGCATTTATTTACTTCAGTTATTTTTGTATGTGCGTCTTGTAATTTAGTTGTTAAGATGATTCGTGTCTGGGAGTTCCTCTACACGACTGTGTCAGTTTAACTGTGAGTCAGATTCAAGTATTATTATTATTATTATTATTATTATTATTATTATTATTATTATTATTATTATTATTGTTGTTGTTGTTGTTTTATAAAGGGAAAGGGATAATTAGTAATAATAATATCTATTTCTTCAAGTACATGATACAATTTATACAGTCGTAGCTCACATGACATACTATATAGAAAGCCGCTTGTTACGGAGAACATTTCGGGCAAATTAGGTCAGTTTTGGCCTCAGGATGCGACCCACAGTAGTCAGCTACCTATTTTACTAATACTCAGATACCTATTTTACTGATAGGTAAACAGTGACATCAGGTGTCTTAAGGAAACACGTCCTAATGTTTTCCCCCCGTACTGGGGATCGAGCCCTAGACCTGACTGTGTGAGCTGAGTGTGCTAGCAATAGAACTATGGCGTCTATCCTTTCCTCCTTAAAAGAGTGTGACCTTACCAGAACTATCAAGTGTGAATTTATGTAGCTTAATTTAAGGTAAGAGATGATAACTCTTGATATAAATTGTCACACGGGAAAAGAACATTCCTTGGGACAGTTGAGCGTCGCAGATTAGATTAGATTACAGTAGATTCTCAGAGGAAGCGTCTAGTTTATTGTGCAACCAATATCCATTCTGTGGACGGTAGCATAAAAGCATATGGATAAACAAAAGGCCCAGGAAATGGTCTCCAAAAACGTTAACGGAAGTATATCTAGATTTATAGATGTTTTATGCAGATTTATGATATTTGCTGGACATGTTTGGTATCTTATTTCACTAATTAAATACACTGACATATCACATAGATGTATCAGTCTGTACATTCTTCAATAAGTGGACAATTAAGCACATCACGTTTAAGATAGTGACCATAAAGCTACCTACATACTTTGTATTTAGTTTAATCATCATCTGTGCGTCTGCCAAACTGCCAGAAGTACTTATAACCAAGCATAAACCTAGGTACTGCAACATCACTAAGTCTAATGACATTGCAAGTTGCTCCATAAACATGCTTATCTACGTTCATGTTATCATAGTGATTGACAGCTCTAATCAGGCTTCTAACTGCATTCTTATAACCTTCAGTTTCATTATTTAATTATTTACTTCTCTCCTAATCTTCTTCCTAATGCCTGACACTAATACACCAAAGATATACTCAGCATTTCTTATCAATCTTTCATGAAGGAGAAATTCAATGTGTGACGGAATTCATAAAAATTGTAGAGTGGTGGGTCATCCTGAGTTAAGTTTACGTAATCAATGTATGTCTAAAATAATTATGCGTTTATGGCAACCACTGTATGACTGTGTGTTGCAACCCCTGAATGGGTTACAATGATTATTATGTATATATATAATGTATATTATCTTTTCATATAATTTTATATTGCTTATATTTGCGATAATAGCTAAATCGTAAATGTATGACTTCATATTATTATTTGACTGTTATATTGTTATTTGACTTATGTTGTTAGGATGTACATAATATGTGCTCAGTTCAAGTCTTGATTGTCAAACTACTGTAATTATCGCTTGTCGCTCGTTATACTGCCGGCTTCTGAGCTGTGCTGTCCACGGGGCTATCACGTGATCGAGGGGGGGTGTCCTCACCTCTCGTGAAGTATTCAGTCTGCTCTAGACTCGCTTGGTGGTTGGACAGATTGTCTGTCTCATTATTCTTGTTAATTCTGTAGAACTCTGTTCACAGAACATTGTATAGACTTAGTGATTTTCGACGTTGTACTGAGGTTGTGTGTCACATAGACACTCTGAGCATCTCAGGTCCCGAGCTATAGCTTCTGACCTAATTTTGTACTGGTTTCTGTGTATTGTCACAGTCAGGGTTTTTCCTATGCTGAACTTAGATTCAGTAGTATGGGAGTTTTGTAACTTTTGTGTAGGATCTGCTGATGGTCCCTACTTAGTGTCGTTATGTTATCTCCTTGATCCTGATTGTGTCGCAGTCGCTTGTTATATGGCTATTGGGCTTAGCATTCTTTTCAATGTTCAAGCAGACTGTTCTGGTTGCCAGTCGGTCAAGAAGTTAGTTTATGTGAGGACTTTGTCAGTCACTTGTTTAAGTCTAGTCGAGTCGTGAGACATAGTGAACTACTTAGAGCACTTACATACACAAACTTACTTGTACATATTTGTAATATCTTATTAAATGTTAATGTACCAGACGGTACTTAAGAATTATAATGTGATATGTGCTTTCAGCAAATAATATTGAACTCGAGAGATTGATTTTATTTTGATTGCTGTGATTAATTTAATTTGATAACATACCTCTAGACTTAATAAATTTATTAAATTTTAATTTCTCTAGTTAGTAGCCTACCAGTTGTAATCCTGAAGCACTATTGAATAATACTGAATTCTAATGGATAATTGGACAAGGATATGACTAATTGTTACGAAAAACCCAGTAACAGGCTGGATGCTAGAAGGGCAGTCCTTTCTAGTATTCACTGGGATCTCTAAGCTTTTAGAATCGCGTTTTTTGTAACACTGTGTCATAGTTTGGAGAATACTGTTCAGGGCAACTTAATAAGGTTTACCTTATACTAACAACAGAGGTCAAAGCACACACACACACTTGAAAAAAAAAAACAGTAAGTTCCTCCTGCAAGCTGCGATCTGTTAAGGATAGTCAAGAAAAGACAGATGTTACAGAATGAGCTCATGCTTACTGAAGCTCTGCACAGAGCTTTACGTTGTTACAATGAAACTACACAGAGATTTACGTTCTTACCATCAAGGGTTGTTCTACATAGTGTGTCAGGAGGTTCCTTCTCTGAACGTACCCACCCCTAGACAATGTGTGTCAATAGGTTTCTTACATGAGCCTACCCACCCCTAGACAATGTGTGTCAGTATGTTCCTTACATGAGCCTACCCACCCCTAGACAATGTGTGTCAGTATGTTCCTTACATGAGCCTACCCACCCCTAGACAACGTGTATCAGTAGGTTCCTCCTTTGAGCCTACCCACCCCTAGACAGTGTGTCAGTAGGTTTCATCTCTGAGCCTACCCACCCCTAGACAACGTGTGTCAGTAGGTTCCTCCTCTGAGCCTACCCACCCCTAGACGGTGTGTCAGTAGGTTCCATCTCTGAGCCTACCCACCCCTAGACAACGTGTATCAGTAGGTGTCTTTTCTGAGCCTACCCACCCCTAGACAGTGTGTCAGTAGGTTCCTCCTCTGAGCCTACCCGCTCCTAGATAACGTGTATCAGTAGGTTCCTTTTCTGAACCTACCCACCCCTAGATAACGTGTGTCAGTAGGTTCCTTATCTGAGCCTACCCACCCCTAGACAACGTGTATCAGTAGGTGTCTTTTCTGAGCCTACCCACCCCTAGACAGTGTGTCAGTAGGTTCCTCCTTTGAGCCTACCCGCTCCTAGACAACGTGTATCAGTAGGTTCCTTTTCTGAATCTACCCACCCCTAGATAATGTGTGTCAGTAGGTTCCTTATATGAGCCTACCCACCCCTAGAAAGTGTGTCAGTAGGTTCCTCCTCTGAGCCTACCCACCCCTACACAACATGCATCTGAACCTACCCGCTCCAAGACAATACCCACACGTGTTATTAGTGTTTGTGTGTGTGTGTGGGTGTGAGCGTCTGGACAGTCTCTACCTCCTCCTCCCTCACCTGGCCTCAGAGGCTGGACACCGTCTCTACCTCCTCCTCCCTAACCTGGCCTCCGAGGCTGGACACCGTCTCTACCTCCTACTCCCTCACCTGGCCTCCGAGGCTGGACACCGTCTCTACATCTTCCTCCTTCATCTGGCCTCCGAGGCTGGACACCGTCTCTACCTCCTTCTCCCTCACCTGGCCTCTGAGGCTGGACACCGTCTCTACCTCCTCCTCCCTCACCTGGCCTCCGAGACTGGACACCGTCTCTACCTCCTTCTCCCTCACCTGGCCTCCGAGGCTGGACACCGCCTCTACCTCCTTCTCCCTCACCTGGCCTCCGAG
>NC_069410.1:2362601-2375101 GCF_026875155.1 Cherax quadricarinatus
TCAATTAACAAAATCTCTTTAAAAAATTAAGCCTTTCTAAAAATTTTCTTAACTTTTAAAGATATTTTTTTTCATTTTGCTATGTAAAAATTAATATTTTGTACCAAAAGGCCTTATTTAAAAAAGCAAAATTTTAATTTCCCTAACCCAAAACTAGATTTTTTTAGATAAGTTTACAATAATTTAATAATAATCAAGCAAAAAAATATTTTTTTTTAATTTTGGTTAGAATGTTTTTTGCGAATTATTGCATACACAAATTTTGCTTACCTTTACGGAAAGAAAAACGTTGTTATTTAACCCAAAAAGCGTTTTTACTTATTTTGGAAAACCCATTATTATATATAATATATATATATATATTATATTATATAAAAATTTTTTAAATATATTTTTTATGTATGTGTATATATATTATATTTTTTTTAAGGCAATACATTTCGAGATCAGTAGGACATTAAGAAAGATTATGAATCCCCTAGCTCCTTGAAGCTGGACCGAGGGGAATATCGGGCTTTTTCCCCTGGAGCCACATAAATTTCTTCAATTAAAAGGGGAAAAATAAAAAAAGAAAAAGAAAAAAAAAAAAGGGGATTATAAAGCAAGTCGCAAGGGATTCAAAGACAAACCCAAAAAAGGTTTTCTTTCGGGTATACGAAGTAAGATTAGGGAAGGTTGGCCCATTAAGAGTAACTCTGGTCAGATTACTGACAGTGATAAAAATTGTAAAATTCAAATCCCTACTTCCTCCAGTTTTACCCAGGGAAAATACTATCGATTTTCCCTGAAAAAATAGATTATGAAAGAACAGGAGATAATAAATTGTTATTGCGGTAACTAGTGACTGGTCCTCAGACAAAAAACAAAAACCTAACAAATCCCCAGGCCCGATGACTTTTGCAAGGGGTTAAAAGGAAAGTAAAGAGGAACTTGCAACCTTTGGCTAACTTTTTTAAAATATCCACAAAGGGCTAGTGCTGTAAGTGGAAAATGGAAATCAAACCATTTACAAGGGAGGTGACAGGGCCTTGGCTTCGAACATGACCTAAGCCTTACCCCATAGTGGAAAAAATTTTTGGAATCAATAATTGCCGAAGCAATTCGTACCATCTTGACAGGCACAGACTGATTAATGAATCTCAACACGGTTTTTAAAAGGGGCGTTCCTGTTTTCGAATTTACAACTTTTTTCACAAAAGGGGTTTGAGGGGTGATCATTTTAATTAAAAAGAAATTTTTGTTTGGGTTCAGTAAGGGTTTCGTATAGTTCCACACCCGGGTATTGAGGAAAATTGGGCACACGGATGGGGGGGAATTTTTTTTCCCGGGTGAGGGGATGGCTGACAAATAGACAGCAGAGAGTTTGCATAAAAAGGGGAGAAATAGAATGGGGGGGACGTCACAAGCGGGTTCCTAGGGGTCGTGTTGGGCCCTTGTTGTTCCAATTTACATAAACGACATAGATGAGGGAATAAAAAGCGACATAAGCAAAATTTTCCGAGACACCAAAAAAGGCCGTCCAATTCTTCTAATTGGGGCATTAAACCTCCCGGGTGATTTGAATAAATGACACAATGGCCGGGGAATGGGGTGCAGTTTTAAAATTTTACAAAAGCAAGTCTAAATGTTTACAGTTAAGTAACCATGCCAATTAAATAAATAAAGTAGATCTTTAAAATATGATTGCGAAAACGATTTAAGTTTTGGTTAGAATAAACTAAAACCAAAACAACATGATTAGTTTCGCAATAAAGCTAAAATAATTCTTGGTTCATATCTAGAAGTTAAATAATCGAAGTCCTCAGGGTTTTTCTTTAACCCTTTTAAAAACCCTTTGGGTTTGGCCCCATTTGACTATGGCCTCAGTTCTGGTCACCGATTTCAGAAAGGATATAAATGCTTGGGAAACGTAAAAAGGGGATGCAAAGATGATCCCAGTATCAGAAATTTCCCTATGAGGAAGATGGGGGCCCTGAAACTGCCTCTTCGAAAAACGTAGAAATTTGGGAGGATATGTGAGGTGTATAAATGGGGAAAAAAGGAATAAATAAAGGGGAGTAAATAGGGCTGAAATTTTCCCTGCAGGACTCGTAGCAATGGTTTCAAGTTGGAAAAAATTCGATTCAGGAATGATGTCATGTAGGGGGTGAGTTAGGGGGAAAATGGGGGTAAGCGGGGGGAGTCAAGGTAGGGGACGGGAGGTGGAGGAGGAGGGGGGGTTTAAAAATTAAGGTCACTGGGGATACAATTCACCCTTTATTTCTCTACCTTTCCCCTACACTCCCTCTCATACATGAAAAAAAAATAATGAAAAAAATAGCAAATAAAGGGGACCGTGAATATTACTATTTTTACTAAAAACAGTTTTTTTATTAAGTCTTTTTACAATAAAATTTGGGGAAAAGGCTTATTGTGGTTTAGATAAATGGGGTGGTCACATAAAACAGTGAACAGGGGGAAAAACAATCAACTTGACAAAATGAATATAACTTACAATATAGCACAGGGACAGTTCCTACAGGAAATAAGCCCCAGGTCCAAACCCATACCAGAGTAAGCGCCAAGCCCCCGTACTCCCCAATGCCCCCAACTCTCCTCCAGAGACTTCGCAGCCTTCTCCGGCCCCGCACCCCAGCAGCACTCCCCCGAAGTCTTGCTAGGGGCCTGCACCCCAGCAGCAGCTCCGCTCGAATCTCCCTGCTCCTCCCTTAAGTCAATGTGACCTGACCTGACTAGATTGGGTGCATTGGCTTAAGCCGGTGGGAGACTTGGACCTGCCTCGCATGGGCCAGTAGGCCTTCTGCAGAGATAATTAGGAAGAAGGGTGGGAAACCTGTCATATGTGGCATTTTGCCAAGGAGAGGAGTTGGAAATGAATGGTTGTCCAGAGCAATTGGTGTCAATTGCTGGCTGGACAAATACTGTAAGGAAAATGCGGTAACATTCATTGACAACTGGGACCTCTTCTATGGCAGAAATGACATGTATGCCAGGGATGGGGTTCACTTGTCTAGGTGTGGGGTGGGAGCACTGGCCAACGCAGTGGAGGGAGCTGTTAGGTCTTTAAACTAGGAATAGTTAGTGGTATGGGTTTTGGCGGGAAAACTGTGAAGTCGCAGGGTAGTAACATGAGTACTAGGAGAACTAGTAATAGGCAAAATGAGGAGGATATTGGAAAGCCAGTGGCAATAATTGACAATGACAGTAATAGGTTTAGTGGAATAACAGAAAGGAGCAGAAAGGGTAAAGAGATAGGAGGGTCATTAAATATTTATTACACAAATAGTCGCAGTGCTAGGAATAAGATGGACGAGTTGAGACTAGTTGCTAGTGCAGGTAACATAGATGTATTTGCCATTACTGAGACGTGGTTTAATTCAAAAAGTCGGGACATGCCTGCAGAATGTCACATTCAGGGTTTTAAATTGTTCCAAGTAGATAGAAGTATCGGGAAGGGGGGTGGGGTGGCATTGTATGTCCGAGATCGCTTGAACTGTTGCATAAAACGGGTATTAAGTCTGAAGTAACACATACAGAGTCTGTTTGGATAGAATTTTCAGAGGGACATGAAAAATTAATTTTAGGTGTGATATACCGTCCCCCAAATTTAGATAGAGACCAGGGGAGACTACTATGGGAGGAAATTGTTAGGGCCACAAGGCACGATAATGTAGTAATTCTAGGAGACTTTAACTTTAGTCATATTTATTGGAATTTCTTGACTGGGAATTTAGAATCATACGATTTCTTAGAAGTAGTTCAGGATTGTTTTTTGAAGCAGTTTGTGACAGAACCTACAAGGGGTAATAACCTGCTTGACTTAGTTCTGGCAAACAATGAATCCCTTGTTAATAATTTAGAAGTTTCATGAGGAACTGGGTGCTAGCGACCACAAATCAATTACATGTAGAATTGAATGGAAGTATGATAGTAGGGATAACTCAGTAACAGTCCAGATTTTCGCTTAGCAGATTACGATGGGCTTAGAGAACACTTATCATCTGTTGACTGGGGTAACGAAGAGAGCTATCAATATGACAGTTTTCTGAACACAATACATGCTGCTCAAAGAACGTTTATCCCTTATAAGGAAAATTAGATCAAATAGAAATGACCCAAAATGGATGAATAATAGGCTGAAATATCTACTAGGGCATAAGAAAGGAATTTATAGGCGTATCAAAAGAGGCGAGGGTCATCTTATGAATCAGTATATTGACATTAAGAGGGACATTAAAAAGGGGATAAGAAAAGCTAAAAGGGACTATGAAATTAAAGTTGCTAGGGATTCTAAAACTAACCCAAAAAGTTTTTTCCAGGTCTATAGAGCAAAAGTCAGAGATAAGATAGGTCCCCTTAAAAATAACTATGGGCATCTTACTGACAAAGAGAATGAAATGTGCTCGATTTTAAATAATTATTTTCTCTCGGTTTTTACACAGGAAGACACTAATAATATTCCGGTAATTAATTTTTATAGTGGATCAGAAGAAGATAAATTATGTAACATCACAGTCACTAGTGAAATGGTTGTGAAGCAGATAGACAGACTGAAGCAAAATAAGTCACCGGGTCCTGATGAGGTTTTTTCAAGGGTTCTAAAGGAATGCAAAATGGAAGTCTGTGAACCATTAACTAATATTTTTAATTTATCTCTTCAAACAGGTGCAGTGTCTGATATGTGGAAGATGGCTAATGTAATTCCTATTTTTAAAACAGGGGACAAGTCGTTACCGTCAAATTACCGCCCAATAAGCCTGACCTCAATTGTAGGCAAAATTACTAGAGTCAATTATAGCTGAGATTATAAGAAGCCATCTCGATAAGCATTGCTTGATTAATGATACTCAGCATGGATTCACAAGATGCCGGTCTTGTCTAACTAACTTATTAACTTTCTTCAGTAAAGCTTTTGAGGCTGTTGACCACGATAAAGAATTTGATATTATTTACTTAGATTTTAGTAAGGCATTTGATAGAGTTCCGCACCAAAGACTGTTGAAGAAAGTAGCAGCTCATGGCATTGGGGGAAGGGTGCTCTCGTGGATCGAATCATGGCTCACAGACAGGAAGCAAAGAGTGTCCATAAATGGGGTTAAATCCGAGAGGATATCAGTAACAAGTGGCGTTCCACAGGGATCAGTCTTGGGCCCGTTGTTGTTTATAATATATATCAATGATCTTGATGAAGGAATTACTAGTGATATGAGCAAATTCGCCGATGACACGAAGATAGGTAGGATAATTGATTCAAACGTAGATGTTAGGGAACTTCAGGAGGATTTAGACAAACTCTACTCTTGGTCAGAAAAGTGGCAGATGCAGTTCAATGTAGATAAATGCAAGGTTCTGAAGCTCGGGAGTGTTCATAACCCTAGCACTTATAAGTTAAATAATGTAGAACTTAACCATACAGATTGCGAAAAGGACTTGGGGGTTATGGTAAGCAGCAACCTTAAACCAAGACAGCAATGCCTAAGCGTACGTAATAAGGCAAATAGATTACTGGGATTTATATCAAGAAGTGTAAGCAACAGAAGTCCAGAGGTCATACTGCAGCTTTATACATCATTAGTAAGGCCTCACCTAGATTATGCAGCTCAATTCTGGTCTCCATACTACAGAATGGACATAAATTCGTTAGAAAACATTCAGCGTAGGATGACTAAATTAATACATAGCATTAGAAATCTTCCTTATGAAGAAAGATTGAAGACAATTAAGTTACATTCACTTGTAAAACGAAGAATGAGGGGAGACCTGATCGAAGTGTATAAGTGGAAGATAGGTATTAATAAAGGGGATATTAACAAGGTCTTGAGGATATCTCTCCAAGAGAGAACCCGCAGTAATGGATTTAAATTAGATAAGTTTAGATTTAGAAAGGACATAGGAAAGTATTGGTTTGGAAATAGGGTAGTAGATGAGTGGAACAGTCTACCTAGTTGGGTTATTGAGGCTGGGACTTTGGGTAGTTTCAAATTTAGGTTGGATAAATACATGAGTGGGATGGGATGGATTTGAGTGGGACTTGCACATCAGAGCTTATTTCTTGGGTAGCATTGAAAATTGGGTAGGTCAAATGTTTGTTAGTGGGATGAATTGTAAAGGACCTGCCTAGTATGGGCCAAAAGGCCTGCTGCAGTGTTCCTCCTTTCTTATGTTCTTATGTTATGTTCTTATGTACTCAGCTCTTCCTTGGGCTTTTATGGTGGTCCAAGCACCCTCCACAACCACGTGTACAACCTGACGCCTAGGTCTGAGGCGTCAAGAACAAAAGACCTCAGACGTGGGCGTGGCTACAGACGTTTGCCAAGGCAAGGTGTGACCATATAATTGGTTAAATTAGGTCTCCCCAGAGACCTCACAAGCCCAGCTGGACTACATCACAATGATATAGGAAAGCACTGGTTTGGTAATAGAGTTGTGGATGAGTGGAACAAACTCCCGAGTACAGTTATTGAGGCTAAAACGTTGTGTAGTTTTCAAAATAGGTTAGATAAATATATGAGTGGGTGTGGGTGGATGTGAGTTGACCTGACTAGCTTGTGCTGCTGGGTCTGGTGCAGTGCTCCATCCTTGAGTGGAGATGACCAGGCTGGGTGGGTCATTGGGATAATCCGGGGTGTGGGTCATTGGTCTAATCCGGGGGGGAAACATGGACCTGCTCCGCTTGGGTCAGTAGGCCTGTTGCAGTGTTCCTTCTTTCTTATGTTCTTATGTTCTTCCAGGGATAGAGAGTCATCCCGTCACGGAGGTTAGCGGGTTAGGAGGACTGCTGAATGTTAGGAATCACTTTTCTCTCTCGGTCGGACACCCAGCCGCACTGAGGCTCCTCTTTATGATGTTGACCTCACTGTCTCGTGTGCCACCCCTTGATGCTGGAATAGTTTAGACCAGGTAAACAGTATTGGTCGGCTTACACATCCCCACAGATAATGAACGAATATCACGTTTTCAAAGATAGATGAACATGCTTCGAACCTGTTAACTAGAAAATACTTGCCTCGTTGTTCATAATACTTTCTCAGCAATTGTGTAACTATTTACTGTACTGATGGAAAAAAAATCGCTCATCTAAAACGGTGGCTGCGATGTCGTCTGTTTATGTTTTCAGAGCGAGTGTAACTTGCAGTACATGTGTACGGTATAACCACACCTGACATCAACAAACATGACTTCAGTGAAAGAGCGGCTAGAGAGTGAGTTTATATAAGGTCAGCGTCTGCTAGAAATGAGTTAGTACTTCTGGTGCGAATATGAAGGGTTACATTTGTTGTGTTGATATCTCTTTTGGCAGTAGAGATAAGGTAATAAGTTTATATGGTGCGATGAAGGACAGGTCCGAATAATCAGACTGGGCTGAGTGTGTGAGCTGGTCTTGGCACAAGTCAATCAAAGGCAGATTTGAGTGGCCCATAAATAAACCCTGCTTCATGAGATTTTCTATGAAAAATAAACTAACAACAAAGCCGAGTTTTCGTACATGGAGAATCACCATGCACGCTTACTCAGAGTATTTCCATTGGAGATGCACTGGGTAAGCGTCTCCCTGAGGAGTGTTACATGGAGAGAAAACATCTAATGAGTTTCTGGCACAGTCGTTGAATGACGCACTCTGGTGCCTCCAGAGCTGTTGAAATATCAGTCTGTTATCACTTTTGATACTTTCCACGCACATGGTGGGTGTAATGTATATTGACCAACACTGCATCCAAAAAAGCCAGAGCCAACCTATACAGCATAGCCAGACCTAGCTTCTTGGAGTGTACCTGGGATCGGGCCGCGGGACTAGGCCTCTCGATTGCCGGCCTGATCGACCAAGCTGTTGGTGCCAGCCATACGCAGTCTAACGTGTGTACCACAACCCGACTAATAGATTTCATTACTCATTTATTAAAGCCATCTCTGTGACGGAAAATGACATGGAAACATGTACCATGTACCTCTTATGCAGAATAGTGTAGAAGCACATTGCGGGTGTGCCCAAGCTTTACTTTTAATTAAACAAGAACTTCAGGCGAGGAGCAGACCCAACTAAGAGTATCTTCACATTTTTCAGAAGCAAAGAAATCTGTATGTTTGTCTTCCTCGACTTAGACGAAGCTGCCGAGTTTGTTAGCGCAACTACCACATCTTGGGTAAATCACCATGACAACATCACAACATCTCACCATGACAACATCACACCATCACAATCCACCATCCTCCTAAACTCATAATTGATTTCTCGCATATTATTTTCATCTAATTTCTCGGCTTATGTTATTTGGGTTAGGTTAGGCCAGGTTAGATATGGTTAGGTTTGACTAGGTTAGCTTATCGGCTATGAATAAAACCAACCTATTACAATATACCACAGTAAATTAAATATTATATAGATGTGATAGAAAACAAGGGTGAGTAGTCAGGTAATCACTGTTCAACACTCACACGTCTCGCTGTTTTAGTCACAGTGAGATACTGACTTTGATTTACAAGGATGTGCTGAATTATTAAACAGCCATTATCACACTGACCCATACTCTAGCGATCATAACTCGTGAGTCATGATAGCGGCTTTAAGGGTCTTGAGCTAGAGCTCGCGAAAGCCACGCTGGTGTGGGAATCATCTGTAAAAAAAAAACTGCATTTGTGGTCACAGTTGTGGCCCATGCTAACTCCCCCATATTGTATAGAAATATACCTAGTTGGATGAATCTTATTAGAGCCAGTTGGTAAAGTGGTTAACGCACTGGCCTGTAGATCCTAGGATTCGCTTATCATGGTTCAAACCAACCTCCCTGTTCCGGGTTTTTTTTCAGTACTGTAGTATTTGACCTTTGGGGCTTAAATAGAGTTTTTCGGAGGCGAGTGATTAACTGGTTGTTTGGACTAACAGGTATGTCAGTTCTTCACTGCCAGTCAAACATACTTCAGATCGGATTAAGACACATGTGCAACATCTGGGTATCTTTATTGTAGACGTTTCGCCATCCAGTGGCTTTATCAATACAAATTCTAGGACATAACTTGAAGACAGTAGAACTATGTACAGAAGATGAGGTAATCAGTCCCTCAACCTTGGAGTAGGCGCGAAGAGCACCATAGTCGTGGAGATTCTGAAGCAGAAGAAAGGATCCTGGCGCTTATATAGTAACGTCAGGTGTAGCAGACGAGGGCATATTCACTGGTAGGCGGGATTCCCCAGTGAATATGCCCTCGTCTGCTACACCTGACGTTACTATATAAGCACCAGGATCCTTTCTTCTGCTTCAGAATCTCCACGACTATGGTGCTCTTCGCGCCTACTCCTAGGTCGAGGGACTGATTACCTCATCTTCTGTACATAGTTCTACTGTCTTCAAGTTATGTCCTAGAATTTGTATTGATAAAGCCACTGGATGGCGAAACGTCTACAATAAAGATACCCAGATGTTGCACATGTGTCTTAATCTCATCTTGTCGGTATTATATACCATTCGTACACATACTTCAGATCATGTACACGTCAAGGTTTCTTGATATCGGTCAGGGGCTCTTGATGTCAAGAATTACACTTCGCTTTTTTTCGGAGCGAACCTAAATACCTCCCATTCCGCCCCCCCCCTATCCCCAACGCTGTAGGACCTCCTAAGGGTTTAGCGTTTCCCATAAACTCACGAAATCATAATAAAACGATTGGAAACAAACCACGGAACTGATGGGACTCGAACCCATGACAAGTGCGTCCTAAAACTCGCTGACCTGTGAGTTTTAGTCCTCACTTGTCATGGTTCAAGTCCCACCCGTTCCCTGGTTTGTTTTCCGTAAATATGATAATAACAATAATCAGCGTAGACACTGAGAGACACAGTACACGTCCAGGTGTGTGTACACCTGTCAACCAGGTGTGTGTACACCTGTCAACCAGGTGTGTGTACACCTGTCAACCAGATGTGTGTACACCTGTCAACCAGGTGTGTGTACACCTGTCAACCAGGTGTGTGTACACCTGTCAACCAGGTGTGTGTACACCTGTCACCAGGTGTGTGTACACCTGTCAACCAGGTGTGTGTACACCTGTCAACCAGGTGTGTGTACACCTGTCAACCAGGTGTGTGTACACCTGTCAACCAGGTGTGTGTACACCTGTCAACCAGGTGTGTGTACACCTGTCAACCAGGTGTGTGTACACCTGTCAACCAGGTGTGTGTACACCTGTCAACCAGGTGTGTGTACACCTGTCAACCAGGTGTGTGTACACCTGTCAACCAGGTGTGTGTACACTTGTCAACCAGGTGTGTGTACACCTGTCAACCAGGTGTGTCTACACCTGTCAACCAGGTGTGTGTACACCTGTCAACCAGGTGTGTGTACACCTGTCAACCAGGTGTGTGTACACCTGTCAACCAGGTGTGTGTACACCTGTCAACCAGGTGTGTGTACACTTGTCAACCAGGTGTGTGTACACCTGTCAACCAGGTGTGTGTACACCTGTCAACCAGGTGTGTGTACACCTGTCAACCAGGTGTGTGTACACTTGTCAACCAGGTGTGTGTACACCTGTCAACCAGGTGTGTGTACACCTGTCAACCAGGTGTGTGTACACCTGTCAACCAGGTGTGTGTACACTTGTCAACCAGGTGTGTGTACACCTGTCAACCAGGTGTGTGTACACCTGTCAACCAGGTGTGTGTACACCTGTCAACCAGGTGATGACACGGGTCGTCTATATTCACATTTATTGAACTCACATAACGCTGTTATTTACAGAGGTGAAGGGGTAACTAATAATAATAATATTTATTTCTACAAGTACATGACAGAACGTATACAGGCCTTGCTGACATCAGTGACAGTTAGTTTAACATCTTTATTATCCACTCCATACCCATCCTGTGGGCGGTAGCCACCCCCATACCCATCCTGTGGGTGGTAGCCGCCCCCATACCCATCCTGTGGGTGGTAGCCGCCCCCATACCCATCCTGTGGGCGGCAGCCGCCCCCATACCCATCCTGTGGGCGGTAGATAAAAGATTACAAAGGTACATAATGGGCCCAGGGACTGGGCCGCGGAGTTTTGATAGTGAACAAGTTACAAAGGTGATGAACTATTTTCATGTTTATATCTGGTCAACTGTAATGAGTTATTAATGCAAATGTTAATTAGGTCACACACACATACTATATAGAAAACCCCTTGTTACGCAGAGCATTTCGGGTAAATTAGGTTAATTTTGTCCTCAGGCTGTGACCCCACACCAGTCGGCTAACACCCAGGTACCTATTTACTGCTAGGTGAACAGGGACAGCAGGTGTCTTAAGAAAACACACCCCAAATGTTCCCACCAGTACCGGAGATCGAACCGCGGACCTCAATGTGTGAGTTGAGTTCACTACTAACCGAGCTACGGGTTTTATTAACTAACTAATGAGTAATAGTATAAAAACGTATACATATCACTGACAGTGAACAACATTCCCCTTGAGAACACAAGTGTTTGAGTGGCTTGTTATCGTATCATACAGAGTACACATGCTTCTCGACACCTAACACTAGCAGTAACTCGTGTAAGATCAACAGGAAGAGAAGAAAATAAGTGCCACTAACAAGATTGGACTTAATACAGCCTCTCGGAGGCTAACAGAAGTGATGCTACAGAGAGAAGTCTCTTTGTGCTCGGCGGAGATAAGACCTCGCCTGGCGCCTTGCTTAGTGACCACCCGGGGGTAAGGAGGTCTTGGTTAGTGTCTCCTGGGAGTGCCAGGAGTGCCGGGGTTAGTGTCTCCCGGGGGTGCCAGGGGATGGTTGGGGAGGAAGGAAGGGGAGGAACATTGGGTTCAAGGGAAGCGCGTGGAACTGTCTGCGGTTGTAGGAAGAATGGAGCAGATAATAATATCTAAAGAATCTTTGTTAGTTGTGACTTGAGATCATCCTTGTCTCTACATCCATAAATTATTCCTTTTTTATTTTTTACTGAACAAATTTTGTTATATCAACAGTATGCGGCTACACTATACAGTGAAGGAAAACTGTGCGGCTACACTATACAGTGAAGGAAAACTGTGCGGCTACACTATACAGTGAAGGAAAACTGTGCGGCTACACTATACAGTGAAGGAAAACTGTGCGGCTATACTATACAGTGAAGGAAAACTGTGCGGCTACACTATACAGTGAAGGAAAACTGTGCGGCTACACTATACAGTGAAGGAAAACTGTGTCACTATAATTCCCTATAAAGGTTACACTTGGCAGAGTCAGAAGGGTGACGGAACATTCAGTAAACATGAGAGTTTGAAAGGTTTCCTTCCAGCAGATTTATCCAGGTTAAACTGCATTTACATTTCTGTTTTTGCGGAGACTACATCATCGTGATATAATTGTAGATATACAGTGGAGACAAGTGAGGAATTTTTCATAACTTAAATAACCTTGCGCCGCCTGGGCAATTAGTTTATTGTGTATCCTCAGCTCATCCTGTGAGCGGCTAGATTAGTTTCATCATATGCACTCCCCAGAGACTTGTAGTTCACCT
>NC_069410.1:2379196-2396211 GCF_026875155.1 Cherax quadricarinatus
CCACAAGATATTGCTTATTTTTTAAAACACGGGAACGGAAAAGTCCTGCAGCAAAGGGTTAGTAGACAACAAACTATCTTACACCTGGGGGAAAACTAAAAACCATTCTCTTTGGCACAAAAACATAAACTGAAAAGGGTAAATAATTTTAAGTTCAATGTAATGGGGAGCCACATTTTGGGTTTCTCAGTAAAATATTTGGGAATCCCCTTTGACCCATGCATGTCGGGAAAAAATTGATAGGGAACAGTGTAGTAAAGAAACAAATCCCCAACTGAAGTTCCTGTAAGAAAAGCACAGTGTCTCCCTACGGGCTGCAGGACCCTATGTTACCCCTTATACAATGCCATATGGTTTACGCTTGCTCTTTTTGGGTACTCTGCCTTGAAAAAAAAAATGAAAAAAGGGCCAAATCCCCCAAACAAAATCGTAAGTTTTTCCCTGGGGCTGGGCCAAGAGAACAGTAGGCCGGGAAAATTACAGCTTTGGATTGCTGAAGTTGAAGACAAAGTTAAAACAATAAAGATAAATATGTTTATAAAATTCTCAAAAACAAGTCCAAAATATCTTGCTGTCAATTTTGTAAAGGGTTTGGGGAACCAGACCAATAAAAGTACTAGGGGAGAGACCCCAAAACTTTTTGTCCCCCAGATTCATTGCCGGCGTAAAAACCCCTTTTTTTGTAAGCAAAAAAGGAATGGAACAGACTCCCCGCAATGCCCAAACCAGTCTAGCATGAACCAGTTAAAGAAGGTGCCAAAAGGTGTCTGAAATGTAGCTACAGAAAGGGGGGGGGAATGATTTTCTATTTTTAGCTAAATCGTGTAAATTTTACCTTATTCCTAGTAATGGCTCACAGTACAAATCCCTTTGGGTGTAGTAGTAGTCTTTTTTATGAAAATAAGATGTTTCTTCATTGTAGAAAAATAAAAAAAATTTAAAACCTTTTTTATAATAATAAGGTAAAAGGACCCAATGGAAATAGTCACTCTGTCTGACTTTTTTTGGGTTATCCAGGTTTCTATACATATGCGCTATTATGTATTCTTTGTAATGTTTTTTTATCCTGAAAAAATTACACTTCTTACTTACCCTTTCCTCGCACCTTCAACACTCCATCTGACCTTACCCCAGCCCCTTTAAACTCCATCAGACCTTACCCCGCACCCTTTAACCTACCATCAGACCTTACCCCGCACTTCAACCTCCATCATGACCTTACCTCAGCCCCTTAACCTTTCCTCATGACATTATCTCAGTCCCTTAACACTACCCTCATGCCTTACCTCACACCTTCAACCCCATCTGGGCCCTTTCCCCAGCCCTTAACCTACCTCATGACCTTACTCAGCACCTTTAACACTACCTCATGACCTTACCTCAGCCCTTCAAAACTTCCCTCTGACCTTACTCACACCTTCAACACTACCCTCTGACCTTACTCAGCCCTTCAAAAACTCCTCTGACCTTACCTCAGCACCTTTAAAAACCCCCTCTGACCCTTTCTCAGCACCTTCAACACTACCATCTGACCCTTTCTCAGCCCTTCAACACTACCCTCATGACCTTCCTCAGCACCTTCAACATCCTTAACCTTTTCCTCAGCACCTTCAACACTCCTCATGACCTTACCTCAGCCCCTTCAACCTACCTCAGACCCTTACCTCAGCCCTTCAACACTACCCTCTGCCTTCCTCAGCACCTTCAAACCCAATCTGACCTTACCTCAGCACCTTCAACACTACCATCATGACCTTACCTCAGCACCTTCAACACTACCATCATGACCTTACCTCAGCACCTTCAACACTACCATCATGACCTTACCTCAGCACCTTCAACACTCATCATGGGCCTTCCTCAGCACCCTTTAAAACTACCATCATGACCTTACCTCAGCCCTTCAACACTACCATCATGACCTTACCTCAGCCCTTCAACACTACCATCATGACCTTACCTCAGTCCCTTCAACACTACCATCATGACCTTACCTCAGCCTTTCAAACAAACCTCATGACCTTACCTCAGCCCTTAAAACTACCTCATGCCTTACCCCGGGCCCCCTTTAAATACCTCATACCTTATCTCAGTCCCCTTTAACACCCATCATGACCTTACCTCAGCCCCTTTAAAACTACCATCATGGGTTACCTCAGACCTTCAACATACCATATGACCTTTCCCCAGACCTTCAACACACCATCAGACCTTACCTCAGCACCCTTAACACTACCATCATGACCTACCTCACACCCTTTAAAACTACCATCATACCTTTCCCCGCACCTTTAAACCAAAACCATCTGGCCCTTTCCTCAGCACCCTTTAAATTCCATTTATGACCTTTCCCCCGCACCTTTAACATCCCATGACCTTTCCCCACACCTTCAACACTACCATCTGACCTTCCTCAGTCCCTTCAACTACCACAGACCTTACCTCAGCACCTTTTAACACTAATCTGACCCTTTCCCCAGCACCTTCAACCTTCCATCATGGCCTTACCCCAGCACCTTCAACACTACCCATGACCTTTCCCCAGCCCTTCAAAACTACCTCATGCCTTACTCGCACCCTTTAACCTACCATCATGACCCTTTCCTCAGCACCCAACATACCCCTACCTTCCTCACCCTTCAAAAAATACCATCATGCCTTACCCCAGCACCCTTTAAAACTACCATCATGACCTTTCCTCCACCTTCAACACACCCCTCATGCCTTACCTCACACCTTCAACATACCACATGACCTTACCTCACACCTTTTAACACTACCTCATGCCTTACCTCGCCCTTCAACCTACCCCTCAGGGCCTTACCTCGTCCCTTTAAAAGTACCCCAAACCTTACCCAGCCCCCTTCAACCTACCTCTGACCTTTTCCTCAGACCTTCAACACTACCATCTGGCCTTACCTCAGCACCTCAACCACCATCAGACCTTTCCCCAGCACCCCCAACACTACCATCATGACCTTCCTCAGCACCTTCAACATACCTCAGACCTTTCCTCAGCCCCTTTAACACTACCCTATGACCTTACCTCAGCACCTTTAACCTACCATCGACCCTTTCCCCAGCACCTTCAACATACCATCATACCTTACCCCCAGCACTTCAACACACCTCATGACCCTTTCCCCACACCCTTTAAATACCTCTGCCTTACCCCAGCACCTTCAACCTTTCATCATGGCCTTACCTCAGCACCTTTAAAAACCCACCCTCATGGCCTTACCTCACACCTTCAACACTACCATCTTGACCTTACCTCAGCACCTTCAACACTACCATCATGACCTTACCTCAGCCCCTTCAAAAATACCCTCAGACCTTACCTCCACCTTCAAATACCATCATGACCCTTTCCCCCAGCCCGTCAACACAACCCTCTGACCTTACCCCAGCACCTTTAACCTACCCTCATGACCTTACCTCAGACCTTCAACATACCCTTTATGACCTTTTAGCTTACCGTACTGCATAGCTGCCTACGCGATGCTTGACCAGTCTTAGTATTGAAACTCGGTAGTTGTTGCCTTAACCCTTTTTTAGCAGCAAAAAAAACTACAGCAGCAGCGCGCAGCAACAAAAACAACAACAACAACAACAAAAAACAAAACAACAACAACAACGCAAAAAACAACAAAAACAACAACAAAGTTTAACACAACAAAACGCAGCAAAAACAGCAACAACAACCACAACAATAACAACAGCAGCAGCAAAAACAACAGCAGCAGCAGCATACAACCACTAAGGTTCATTAGTGGTGAGGGAATACTGTAGTGGGCGGCGGGGGGTGGGGGGGGTTGGTGCCACCCACCACCACATTAACACTGAAAAACACTTTACCCACAACCACATTAACACTGACAACCCCTTACCCCCCCACCACATTAACACTGACAACACTTACCCACCCCACTTTAAACCCACTGACAACACTACCCACCACCACATTAACCACTGACAACACTCACCACCACAAATTTTAACACTGACAAACTTACCCACCACCACATAACACTGACAACACCCCCACCACCACATTAACACTGACAACACTTACCCCCACCACATTAACACGACAACACTTCCCCCACCACCACATTAACATGACAAACACTTACCCACCACCACATTAACACTGACAACACTTACCCACCACCACATTAACACTGACAACACTCACCCACCACCACATAAGCACTGACAACACTCACCCACCACCACATAAACACTGACAACATCTAATTATGACAAGTACCAACAACGTAATAGCTACGTCATGCAATCAACGTTTTTCAATGTGTAAGTAACTTATAGTTAGGAGAGAAAGGAAGAAAAACAGTCACAACACAAATCATCCCAGAGTGCAGCCACAACACAAACCATCCCAGAGTGCAGCCACAACACAAATCATCCCAGAGTGCAGCCACAACACAAATCATCCCAGAGTGCAGCCACAACACAAATCATCCCAGAGTGCAGCCACAACACAAACCATCCCAGAGTGCAGCCACAACACAAATCATCCCAGAGTGCAGCCACAACACAAACCATCCCAGAGTGCAGCCACAACACAAACCATCCCAGAGTGCAGCCACAAAAACAAATCATCCCAGAGTGCAGCCACAACACAAATCATCCCAGAGTGCAGCCACAACACAAACCATCCCAGAGTGCAGCCACAACACAAACCATCCCAGAGTGCAGCCACAACACAAATCATCCCAGAGTGCAGCCACAACACAAATCATCCCAGAGTGCAGCCACAACACAAACCATCCCAGAGTGCAGTCACAACACAAATCATCCCAGAGTGCAGCCACAACACAAATCATCCCAGAGTGCAGTCACAACACAAACCATCCCAGAGTGCAGCCACAACACAAATCATCCCAGAGTGCAGCCACAACACAAACCATCCCAGAGTGCAGTCACAACACAAATCATCCCAGAGTGCAGCCACAACACAAATCATCCCAGAGTGCAGCCACAACACAAGTCATCCCAGAGTGCAGCCACAACACAAATCATCCCAGAGTGCAGTCACAACACAAATCATCCCAGAGTGCAGTCAGAACACAAATAATCCCAAAGTGCAGTCACAACACAAATCATCCCAACATAGAGGAACTACCAGAGTTCCAGGCCTACCAGGTTTCCAGTGCGCCTCTTGTAGGAATTCACACCAGACACACAGTACAACTGTGAAGACGTTTCTTCCACCTGGGACTTTGTGAATGAATGCAACGTCTCCACTCCTTGTTTATCTCATTTACATACTGTCCGAACACGTTCTGAACTGTGTTGACATGCTTCCTGCATTTAAGACTCGCACAATTATCCCCATAATACAACACCTGAACTGCATAAATATGTATGGAATTAACATCGATGTGTTAGGTGACAGTATTACATAAGCCAAGAGCGAGATACTTGTTTATTTAGCTATGTTTCGCTCTCAGGAAGCGGTTGCTTTGTGTTGTGCGAATTGGCTTGACGAAGCTCCAGGAGGGCGAAATGTGGCCATGACGAATGACGGTGTGGGTGTGGGACTGTTACGTAGGTCACACTGTGGGTGTGGGACTGTTACGTGGGTCACACTGTGGGTGTGGACTGTTACGTGGGTCACACTGTGGGTGTGGGACTGTTACGTGGGTCACACTGTGGGTGTGGGACTGTTACGTGGGTCACACTGTGGGTGTGGGACTGTTACGTGGGTCACACTGTGGATGTGGTACTGTTACGTAGGTCACACTGTGGGTGTGGGACTGTTACGTGGGTCACACTGTGGGTGTGGGACTGTTACGTGGGTCACACTGTGGATGTGGTACTGTTACGTAGGTCACACTGTGGGTGTGGGACTGTTACGTGGGTCACATTGTGGGTGTGGGACTGTTACGTAGGTCACACTGTGGATGTGGGACTGTTACGTAGGTCACACTGTGGGTGTGGGACTGTTACGTAGGTCACACTGTGGATGTGGGACTTACGTGGGTCACACTGTGGGTGTGGGACTGTTACGTGGGTCACACTGTGGGTGTGGGACTGTTACGTGAGTCACGCTGTGGATGTGGGACTGTTACGTGGGTCACACTGTGGATGTGGGACTGTTAAGTGGGTCACACTGTGGATGTGGGACTGTTACGTGGGTCACACTGTGGATGTGGGACTGTTACGTGGGTCACACTATGGGTGTGGGACTGTTACGTAAGTCACACTGTGGGTGTGGGACTGTTACGTGGGTCACACTGGATGTGGGTCTGTTACGTGGGTCACACTGTAGATGTGGGACTGTTACGTGGGTAACACTGTGGGTGTGGGACTGTTACGTAGGTCACACTGTGGGTGTGGGACCGTTACGTGGGTCACACTGTGGATGTGGGACTTACGTGGGTCACACTGTGGGTGTGGGACTGTTACGTAGGTCACATTGTGGGTGTGGGACTGTTACGTGGGTCACACTGTGGATGTGGGACTGTTACGAAGGTCACACTGTGGGTGTGGGACCATTACATGGGTCACACTGTGGATGTGGGACTTACGTGGGTCACACTGTGGATGTGGGACTGTTGCGTGGGTCACACTGTGGGTGTGGGACTGTTACGTGGGTCACACTGTGGGTGTGGGACTGTTACGTAGGTCACACTGTGGGTGTGGGGCTGTTACGTAGGTCACATTGTGGGTGTGGGACTGTTACGTGGGTCACATTGTGAATGTGGGGCTGTTACGTGGGTCACACTGTGGGTGTGGGGCTGTTACGTCGGTCACACTGTGGGTGTGGGACTGTTACGTGGGGTCACACTGTGGATGTGGGACTGTTACGTGGGTCACACTGTGGATGTGGGACTGTTAAGTGGGTCACACTGTGGATGTGGGACTGTTACGTGGGTCACACTGTGGATGTGGGACTGTTACGTGGGTCACACTGTGGATGTGGGACTGTTACGTGGGTCACACTATCGGTGTGGGACTGTTACGTAAGTCACACTGTGGGTGTGGGACTGTTACGTGGGTCACACTGTGGATGTGGGACTGTTATGTGGGTCACACTGTGGATATGGGACTGTTACGTGGGTCACACTATCGGTGTGGGACTGTTACGTAAGTCACACTGTGGGTGTGGGACTGTTACGTGGGTCACACTGTGGATGTGGGACTGTTATGTGGGTCACACTGTGGATATGGGACTGTTACGTGGGTCACACTGTGGGTGTGGGACCGTTACGCTGGTCACACACACACACACACACACACACACACCACACACACACACACACACACACACACACAGGACAAGCCACGGCCAAAATAGGCCAACACAAATACTCAGTCAGTACAGGGCAGGAGTCTAACGCTATCTTAAACCACGTTAGTTTCTGTAATCACCCACCGGATGGGATGCTGCCCAAATTATTGTACCAAACAGTTCTGTCATAGAAAGAAACATACTTGAATCTTCTCTCTTGAGACATGACAGGAATACCGTATATATCTCAAATTATGGGTTATACAAGCTCGATAGTTAGTAGTCTTTTGTACACAACCTTAAACAACAATGCTACACAAAATCACGGGATTCCTCGTTATGCCAGGTTGTCTTATGATGGAGTGGTGACCCTCGACCAGTGTCTACGCACCAAAACACCATGATACGTCAGTTAGTGTATGGTTATATAACGCGTTTAGCTGTGATTGTACCATACATTGACAGATCACAAGATTACCGGGGTGACAACAGGTGGGGGGTTAAAGGTATTAAAAGGAAATCTGGATCATAAAAAATATTATGGAAATGTATAAAAAGAATCCCAAGTAGCAAAATCGATACTGAGATAAATAGTAACAATATTTAGGAAAATATAAAGAGATTTTGTCAGAACCCCGGGAAAACACTAAAGTACCCCCAAAGACACTTTAAAAAGGGACAAAGCCAAAATTTTTTCCTTTTTTTTTATTAATTAAAAAAGGGTTACACGAAAAAAACAATCCATATATATAATATCCACTGAAAACTTTTTTCTCAAGTAACATGACCTTTTAAAACAGTTAGAAAAAGTTTGGGCGGACTTTTATCCCCTAATTTAAATATACTTATTCCCCTAAAAACCCTTTTTATCCCATTTTGGGGGGGGAGGGGGGATGGTTGTAGGCGGGGTTGACCCCCGACTGTTAGCCGCACTGGGACCCGCACTGCACTATTCTGAAAAAACTTCTCCTTTACCCCTTTCAGTTGCAGCCTTGCAAAATTTTGCATACCCCCCATGACGCATAAGAAGTGTAAAAAGAAACTTGAGTTTAAAGATTTCCATCCCCCGGGTTTCTCTTGCTAGTTAAGACGCCGTCTGCGTTTGTCTGCAATTTTTAAATATATTTAATATATATATATATTTATAAAAAATATAAAATATATATATAATATATAAAGAAGTATCAAAAAAGCGCTGAGGGGGTGTACCGGGGTTTTTTTAGGCATGCGGCTGAGGGGTGTATCCGTTTTAGGGGGGCGGCTGAGGGGTGTACCGGTCAAAGGCCCCCAGAGGAGGGCACCTTTTCACACCGGTTTATTTCCCGGGTTTTTTATTTGCCTCCCCCTCGAGATACCTCCCCCTTTGACCCCCCCCAACCCAAATACCCCCCCCCCGCCCCCCTTCGCGACCCCCCTTCGCCACCCCGGGTCGCGCCGCCTGGGCCCGCGCGCCCGCCCCGCGCCCGCCCGCCCCCCTTCGCGCCCCCTCCCCCCGCGCCTTCTCCCTGCGCCTTCTGCACGTCGTCCGGATCGCCCCCGCCCTCAAATTTTTTTTTCGATTTTTTTCGAATTTTTTTGAATTAAATTTTCTTGTGCTCTCCACTCCTCGGATCAAGTTTTTAATTTCCCCCCCTCTCACTTTCACCCCCATCCCAAAATTTTTCTCGATATTACCAATTTTTTTTTCCTCCAAGGGGGGTTCAAAATTTCCCTCCATCTCCTCAATAAAATTTTTAAAAGGTTCCCCTCCCCTTTAAACCCCCCAACCCCAAAAATTTCTCGATATCAAAGTCTCCATTCCTGGGATCCCCCTCCCACTTTCCCCACCCCCCACCTAAAATTTTTTTCTCGAAAATTTACCAAGACTCCACCCCCTCGGATAAAATTTTTGGATCCCCCCTAGGGGTTTTCAAATTCTCCTTTCCCCTTGGATAAAGGGTTTTTTTTTTTGGATGTCCCTCCTTCCACCCCCCCCAACCCAAAAAATTTTCCCTAATATTACAAGTTTTTGCTTCCCCCCCCCTAGGGGGGTTTTCAAAAATTCCCATCCCCTTGGGATCAAAATTTTTAAGGTTCCCCCCCCTCCCCCCCCCCAACCCCCAAAATTTTCTCGATAATAAAGTTTTGGATTCCCCCCAGGGGGGTTTCGAAATTTTTGATCTCCTGGGGATCAAGTTTTTTTTTTGGGATTCCCCCCTAGGGGGTTTCGAAATTTCCATCTCCGGGATCAAATTTTTGGGTACCCCTTCACTTTCATCCCACCCCAAAATTTTTTCTCGTTTAATCCGACTCCATCTCCTTGGATAAAGGGTTTTTTTGGGGTTTTCCCCCCTCGGGGGAAAGCATTAAAATGAACTCCTCCTAGGGGGCATGTGCCTCTCTTACTCGGGTCTAAACAAGTGTGACGTCAGATTCCTCTCTTAATTTTTGTTTTCTCGGCGGTCGGGAAACTCACGCTATGACCCCCACACACACAGGGAATCATGACGACCCTTTTAGTTCTTTCAAGTTAAAAAGGGGGAATTTACCTACTCATAGGGGAAAACATTTTCACTCTTAACCCGTTTAAACCAAATATTTCACATTTTTGTTTCGTTTAAAACCCACAACAATCCAACAATTTCTTTCAACACAAATCAGACTTTTTTTAAACTATTTCATCTCAGGTCATCCCCCCCGAAGTAACCTCCTCCCCCCCCTCCCAACCCTCACACTCCAAACCCAAACCCCACAATTTTTTCCCCAAACCCCCAATTTTTTCGTTTTAAACCCTTTTGTTCATTAAAGTTAATAAGGGGGTACAGTACATCAAAACACCCCAACACTTTTAAAAACCCCTTTTCGAAAATTCACCAGCACAATTTTACATTTACAAAAATTAAACGCACTTTTACTTTAACACCTTCAAAAACTCTCTTTTAAAAAAATTTTTAATACTCACAAAAATACCTTTTATACTTTCCAAACAACACTGAATTTCCAAAACATCATTTCGAACCCCCAAAAAACACCTCTGAATACTCCCCAAAAACCTTCAAAAATACTTTGCACATCATTTGAACACCCTTATAAGTACCTCAAAATCATTTGTACACCTTCAAAAACACCTTGAAAACTCACATAAAAACCCTTGAACACCTTCAAAACACCTTTGAAAACCCCAAAACACCTTTGAACACCTTTAAAACACCCTTAAACCTGATCACCTTCAAAAAAAAACAACATTTGAAAACACCAAAAAAACCTTAACACCTTTGAAAAATTTTTCCAAAAAACACTGAAACATTTCCAAAAACACCATTTGAGTATCCCAAATACACCACGAATACAAAAAACCACGGAATACACTCAAAAACCACCAAATCACCATAAACAAGATAAAAACCCCACACCCAAAACCCACCAACCCACAACACCAAAATTTTTTTTCTCGTTTTATCTAATTTCATCAGAAAGGTCACAACACCCACACCTCCCATTTTTTTCTCTTTTAAAAAAACCCTTTTAGTTCTTTTAAAGTTAATAAGGGGGCCACACTACATCAGAAAAAGTCACAAAAACAACCCACTTATAACGTCTTTTCGGTATCTCTAGTTCGACAACAACACCCACATCCCACATCACCCACATCCCACATCCCACACACACACACATCCCTAACCTAGCCTAACCTAACCTAACTTATCCTAACCTAACCTAACCTAACCTAACCTAACCTAACCTAACTTATCCTAACATAACCTAACCTAACCTAACCTAACCTAACTTATCCTAACCTAGCCTAACCTAACCTAACCTAACCTTACCTAACTTATCCTAACCTAACCTAACCTAGCCTAACCTAACCTAACTTAACCTAACCTAACCTAACCTAACCGAACCTACCCTAACCTAACCTTACCTAACATAACCTAACCTAGCCTAACCTAACCTAACCTAACTTAACCTAACCCAACCTAACCTAACCTAACCTAGCCTAACCTAACTTAACCTAACCTAACCTAACCTACCCTAACCTAACTTATCCTAACCTAACCTAACCTATCTTAACCTTACCTAACCTAACCTAGCCGAACCTATCCTAACCTAACCTAAAATATATTAGAACACTTCCAAAATACATTAGAGTACTCCAGAATTACTTTGAACGACTCCATTTTTTTGGATATTTCCAAGTTAGTTTTGAAAACTTTATCGGAAATCGAGTAAATATTTCTACCATTGAGTGTGTTTACCAACAAGAAAATAATGTTCGATTTTACGATAAAGTTCTTCAAAACTAACTTGGGAAATATCCAAAAAAAAGGAGTCGTCAAAGTAATTCTGGAGTACCTAATGTATTTTGGAAGTGTTCTAAAATATTTAGGTTAGGTTAGGGTAGGTTTCGGCTAGGGTTAGGTTAGGTAAGGTTAAGATAGGTTAGGTTAGGTTAGGATAAGTTAGGTTAGGGTAGGTTAGGGTTTGGTTAGGTTAAGTTAGTTAGGCTAGTTAGTTAGGTTAGGTTGGTTAGGTTAAGTTAGGTTAGGTTAGGTTAGGCTAGGTTAAGGTTATGTTAGTAAGTTAGGTTAGGGTAGGTTCGGTTAGGTAGGTTAGGTTAGGTTAAGTTAGGTTAGGTTAGGCTAGGTTAGGTTAGGTTAGGATAAGTTAGGTAAGGTAGGTTTTTGGTTAGGTTAGGCTAGGTTAGGATAAGTTAGGTTAGGTTAGTTTGGGTTTGGTTTTGTTAGGATAAGTTTGGTTAGGTTAGGTTAGGTTAGGTTAGGTTATTTAGGATAAGTTAGGTTAGGTTAGGCTAGGTTAGGGATGTGTGTGTGGTGGGATGTGGGTTGTGGGTGATGTGGAAAGTGGGTGTTGTTGTCGAACTAGAGATACGAAAAAGGCGTTATAAGTGGGTTGTTTTTGTGACTTTTTCTGATGTAGTGTGGCCCCCCTTATTAACTTTAATGAACTAAAAGGGTTAAACGAGAAAAAAATGGGAGGGTGGGTGTTGTGACTTTCTGATGAAATTAGATAAAACGAAAAAATTGTGGGTGTTGTGGGGTTTTGGGTGTTGTGGGATGTGGGTGTTGATCTTAGTTTTATGGTGATTTTGGTGGTGTTTTGAGTGTATTCAGGGTGTTTTAGTATTCAGTGGTGTATTTGGGAGTACTCAAATGGTGTTTTTGGAAGTGTTTCAGTGTTGTTTGGAAATGTTCAAAGGTGTTCAAAGGTGTTTTGAGTGTGTTCAAATGTTGTTTTTTGAAGGTGATCAAGGGTGTTCAAGGGTGTTTTGAAGGTGTTCAAAGGTGTTTTGAGGTTATTCAAAGGTGTTTTTAGTGTGTTCAAAGAATTATGAGAGTGTTTTTGAATGTGTTCAAAGGTGTTTTGAAGGTAAATTTAAAGTTTTTGAAGGTGTTGAAGGTGTTTTGAGTGTGTTTCAAGGTGTTTGTAGGTGTTGAAGGGTGTTTTGATTGAATTCAGCGGTGTTTTAGTAGTAATCAGTGGTGTAATTGGGAGTACTCAAATTGTGTTTTTTGGAAGTGTTTCAGTGTTGATTGGAAATGTTCAAAGGTGTTTTGAAAGTGTTCAAGAGTGTTTTGAAGGTGTTCAAGGGTGTTTGAAGGTGTTGAAGGGTGTTTTGATTGAATTCAGCGGTGTTTTAGTAGTAATCAGTGGTGTAATTGGGAGTACTCAAATAGTGTTTTGGAAATGTTCATGGGTGTTGTGGGATGTGGGTGTTGTGGGTGTTGTTGTCGAACTAGAGATACCGAAAAAAAATGTTATAAGTGGGTTGTTGTTGGGACTTTTTCTGATGTAGTGTGTCCCCTTATTAACTAAAAGGGTTAAAACGAGAAAAACAATTGTGGGATGTGGGTGATGTGGGTGTTGTGGGGTGTGGGTGAAGTGGGTTGTGGGTGTTGTGACTTTCTGATGTACTGTGTCCCCTTATTAACTTTAATGAACTAAAAGGGTTAAAAACGAGAAAAAAAATGTGGGTTGTGGGGTGTTGTGGGTTGTGGGTGCTGTGGGTTGTGGGTGTTGTGGGTTGTTGTTGTTGTGACTTTCTGATGTACTGTGTCCCCTTATTAACTTTAATGAACTAAAAGGGTTAAAACGAGAAAAAAAATTGTGGGTTGTGGGTGTTGTGGGGTGTGGGTGAAGTGGGTTGTGGGTGTTGTGGGATGTGGGTGTTGTGGGTGTTGTTGTCGAACTAGAGATACCGAAAAAGATGTTATAAGTGGGTTGTTGTGACTTTTTCTGATGTAGTGTGTCCCCTTATTAACTTTAATGAACTAAAAGGGTTAAAACGAGTAAAATTTGTTGGTAATTGATGAGGGTAGTGTAGTCGAATTAGAGTTACCGAAAAAAAGATGATATAAGTGGGTTGTGATGAAATTAGTTTAAAACGATATTCAAAGGTGTTTTGAAGGTGTTCAAGGGTGTTATGTGAGTATTCAAATGATTATGAGAGTGTTTTGGGGGTGTTCAAAGTAAAGTGTTTGAGTTAGTTTTTGTGACTTTTTTCTGATGTAATGTGTCCCCTTAATAACTTTAATGAACTAAAAGGGTAAAAACGAGAAAATGCCTAGTCTGGAGACTGAGGGATGAGTTTGGGGGGATGAGATGTAATTTAATGAAATGTGTAAGTGTAGATAAATTAGAGCTGTCAAATCTTATTTGGGAGTAATCAAAATGATATTTTGGAAGTGTTTCAGTGTTGATTGGAAATGTTCAAAGGTGTTTTTGAAGGTATTCAAGAGTGTTTTGAAGGTGTTCAAGGGTGTTTGAAGGTGTTGAAGGGTGTTTTGATTGAATTCAGCGGTGTTTTAGTATTCAGTGGTGTATTTGGGAGTACTCAAATAGTGTTTTGGAAAATTTTTTAAAAGGGTGTTTTTGAAGGTGTTCAAGAGTGTTTTGAAGGTGTTCAAGGGTGTTTGAAGGTGTTGAAGGGTGTTTTGATTGAATTCAGCGGTGTTTTAGTAGTAATCAGTGGTGTAATTGGGAGTACTCCAATAGTGTTTTTGGAAATGTTCAAAGGTGTTAAAAAGGTGTTTTGAAGGTGTTTGAAGGTGTGTTTTGATTGAATTCAGCGGTGTTTTAGTAGTATTCAGTGGTGTAATTGGGAGTACTCAAATTGTGTTTTTTGAAGTGTTTCATGGTGATTTTGGTGGTGTTTGAGTGTATTCAGTGGTGTTTTAGTATTCAGTGGTGTATTTGGGAGTACTCAAATGGTGTTTTTTGGAAGTGTTTCAGTGTTTTTTGGAAATGTTCAAAGGTGTTAAAAGGGTGTTTTTGAGTTGTGTTCAAAGTTGTTGTTTTTTGAAGGTGATCAAGGGTGTTCAAGGGTGTTTTGAAGGTGTTCAAAGGGTGTTTTGAGGTTTTTCCCAAGGTGTTTTGAAGGTGTTCAAGGGTGTTTATGTGGGGTATTCAAAAGGTGTTTTTGAAGGGTGTACAAATGATTATGAGAGTACTTATGAAGGTGTTAAAAATGATGTGCAAGAGAAACTTATGAAGGTGTTTCTGGGAGTATTCAGAGGTGATTTTGGGGGTGTTCGAATGATGTTTTGGAGTATTTCAGTGTTGTTTGGAAATGTATAAAGGTATTTTTGTGAGTATTCAAATGATTTAAGAGAGTGTTTTGAAGGTGTTCAAAGTAAAAGTGCGTATTAACTTCGTAATATGTAAAATTGTGACTAGTGAATTTATCGAAAAGTGGTTATAAGTGTTGTGGTGACTTTCTGATGTACTGTGTCCCCTTATTAACTTTAATGAACTAAAAGGGTTAAAAACGAGAAAATTGGGGTTATGAGTGAAAATTGTGAGGTGTTGGTTGGAGTGTGAGGGTTCGGGAGGGTGGGGAGGAGGTTACTTCGTGGGGGAGTGACCTGAGATGAAATAGTTAAAAAATGTCTAGACTTGTGTTGTAAAGAAATTGTTGGATTGTTGTGGGTATTAACGAAACAAAAAAGTGAAATTATTTGGATTAACTGGGTTAAGAGTGAAAATGTTTTCCCTATGATGTAGGGACTATATCCCCCTTTTTAACTTGAATGAAACTAAAAGGGTGTCTGATTCAGCCTGTTTTGGTGTTGGGGGTCATAGCCCTGACGTCACTGACCGCCGAGTAAACACATTAATGAGAGGAATACTGACGTCACACTTGTTTAGACCTGTAGTAAGAGAGAGCACCATGCCCCATAGGAGGAGTTCATTTGAATGCTTACCCCCAGAGGGGGAATCCCAAAAAACCTTGATCCAAGGAGATGGAGTCTTGGTATTATCGAGAAATTTTGGGGTGGGAGTGAAAGTGAGAGGGGTACCCAAAAATTTGATCCAAGGAGATGGAGAATTTCGAAAACCCCATAGGGGGGAATCCAAAAAAAAAAACTTGATCCGAGGAGATCATAAGAATTTCGAAACCCCCATAGGGGGGAATCCAAAACTTGTATTATCGAGAAATTTTGGGGTTGGGGGGGGAGGGGGGAACCTTAAAAATTTGATCCAAGGAGATGGAGAATTTCGAAAACCCCCATAGGGGGGAATGCAAAAACTTGTAATATTGAGAAATTTTTGGGGTTGGGGGGGGTGGAAGGAGGGACAATCCAAAAAAAAACCTTGATCCAAGGAGATGGAGAATTTCGAAAACCCATAGGGGGGATCCAAAAAATTTGATCCGAGGAGATGGAGTCTTGGTATTATCGAGAAAAATTTGAGGTGGGGGGTGGGTGAAAGTGGGAGGGGGATCCGAGGAAGTGGAGACTTTGATATCGAGAAATTTTTGGGGTTGGGGGGTGAAAGTGGGAGGGGGAACCTTAAAAATTTGATCTGAGGAGATGGAGACTTTCGAAACCCCCATAGGGGGGAATCCAAAAACTTGGTAATATCGAGAAATTTTGGGATGGGGGTGAAAGTGAGAGGGGGAACCTTAAAAACTTGATCCGAGGAGATGGAGAGCACAAGAAAATGAAATTCAAAAAAAATTCGAAAAAAATCGGAAAAAAATTCGAGGCGCGGGGGCGATCCGGACGACGCTGCAGAAGGCGCAGCAGAAGGCGCGGGCGAGGGTCGCGAAGGGCGCGGGCGGGCGCGCGGGCGGGCGCGCGGGCGCAGCGCGCGGCGCGACGGCGGGGTCGCGAAGGAGGGTCGCGAAGGGGGGTCGTGGGTGGGGGTATTGGTTGGGGGGGTCAAGGGTGAGGTAGTCTCGAGGGCGAGGTCAAGGTCCCAAAAACCCGGGAAATAACACCTAGGTGTGAAAAGGGACCCTCCAGCTGCTGGTCCTAGACCGGATACACCGCTCAGCCGCACCCCTAAAACCGGATACACCGCTCAGCCGCATGCCTAAAAACCGGATACACCGCTCAGCCGCTTTTTTGACTACTTTTTATATATATATATATATATATATAATATATATATATAAAAATATTTTTAAAATATAGAGAGAGAGAGAGAGAGAGAGAGGAGAGAGAGAAACATGTAGATGAGGTTGAGGACGGTCCTGACCCGTTATGAGTCGATATGATCTCAGGATGGACCATTGGCTAATTTTCTCAGGAAGATGTGAATTTCTGCCCCCTTTTATATCCACTTCCCGGGGACCTTCTTGGTCTGATATACATCATAGTTAATGTACTTGCTGCTGTCCCGGTGGTGGAAGCCATAACAACGAACTGAAGGTTATTAGGGGTGGTGGTGTGTGTGTGTGTGGTGGTGTGTGTGTGTGTGTGGGGTGTGTGGTGTGGTGTTGTGGTGTTGTGTGTGTTGTGTGTGGGGTGTG
>NC_069410.1:2396711-2414211 GCF_026875155.1 Cherax quadricarinatus
TACACGTGACTGTTTTGTATGTACACGATTATGTCCATTTTTCCGATTATTTTCTTAGACTTATTTTAATGGATTGCACAAAGTTATTCTATATAATTTCGTGATTTCTGGGGATACATACCATTTGTTGGATGGTAATATACTTTTTTTTGTTTCGAATATGAGTATTATTTTGTAATTGGAGAGGGAGAAGCCACATGGCTTACACTCGTGAGTGCTAGAGTACAGTGAAGGAAGACCACATGGCTGACACTCGTGGTCCAAGAGTAGCAGGTGAGGGAGAGCCACATGGCTGACACTCGTGTGCCAGAGTACAGGTGAGGGAGCGCCACATGGCTGACACTCGTGGTGCCAAATGTACATGGTGAGGGAGAGCCTCATGGCATGCGACACACGTGGGTGCCAGAGGTACAGGTGAGGGAGAGCCACATGGCTGACACTCTGGTGCCCAGATACAGGTGGAGGGAGAGCCACAATGGCTAGACTCTCGTGGTGCCAGAGTACAGGGTGAGGAGACCCACAGGGCTGACACTCGTGTTGCCAGAGTACAGGTGATGGGAAGCCATCTGGCTGACACTCGTGGGCCAAGTACAGGTGAGGAGAGACCCATGCTGACACTCGTGGTGCAGAGTAGAACAGGTGAGGGACAGCCACGATGGTGACACTCGAGGTGCCCAGAGTACAGGGTGAGGGAGAGCCTGCAGTGGCTGACACTCTGGTGCATAGTACAGTGGAGGGAGAGACAACATGGCTGACACGCGCGTGGTGCCATGAGTACAGTGAGGGAGCGAGCCACATGGCTGACACTACGTGGTGCCGAGTACAGGTGAGGGAGAGTCACATGGCTGACACTCGTGGTGCCAGAGTACATGTGAGGAGAGCCACATGGCTGACTACTCGGGTGCCGAAGTCAGGTGAGGGAGAGCCACATTGGCCGACAAACCGGAGGTGCCAGAGACAGGTGAGGGAGAGCCACATGGCTGACAACCGTGGTGAGTTCCAAGAACAGGTGAGGAGCAAGCGCCACTGTTGACACTCATGGTGCCAATAACAGGTGAGGGAGAGCCACATGGCTGACACTCGTGTGCCAGAGGTACAGGTGAGGGAGAGCCACGATGTGCTTGACACCTCGTGGTGCGGAGTACAGGTGAGGGAGAGCCACATGGCTGACACACGAGTGGGTGCCCAGAGTCACAGGTGAGGGAGAGTCGCGACTTGGCCTACACTTCGTGTGGCAGAGTACTGTGAGGGAGAGCCACATGGCTGACACACGTGGTGCCGGAGTAACAGGTGAGGGAGACCACTGGCCCGACAACCGGGTGCCAGATAACGAGTGATGGAGAGCCACAGGGCTGACAACCGTGTATGGCTGCCAGAGTACAGGTGAGGAGAGCCCAATGGTACACTCATGGTGCCTAGATAACAGTGAGAGTGGAGAGCCACACTTGGGCTGACACTCGTGGTGCCAGAGTACAGTGAGGGATAGCCACCTGGCTGACACTCGTTGGTGCCAAGAGTAAAGGAGAGGGAGAGCCACATGACTGGCACACCGGGTTGCCAGAGTACAGGTCTAAGGGGAGAGGGCCACAATGCTGACACTCGTGTGCCTGAGTCCAGGTGAGGGGAGAGCCTACATGAACTGGGGCACACGTGGTTGCTGCAGAGTTCAGGTGTAGGGATACGCCACATGGGCTGACACTCTTGGGTGCCAGGAGTACAGTGAGGGTGAAGGCCAGAAGGCTGAAACTCGTGTGCGCGAAGTACAGTGACAGGGAGAGCCACATGGCTGATACTCGTGTGCCAGAGTGCAAGGAGAGATCACAGCAGCCATAGGGGCTGACCACGCGTGTGCCAGAGTACAATGATGGAGAGCATATAGCCTGACACTCGGTGCAGAGTACGAGCGGTGAGGGCAGAGCCACATGGCTGACACGCGTGGTAGCTAGAGTACAGTTTGATGGGTGACCTACAGGGCTGGCACTCGACGTCAAGTACAGGTGAGGGGAGAGCCACATGACTGGCACTCGTGTGCCAAGTACAGGGAAGGGAGAGCTTACAATAGGCTGACACTCGTAGGTGCCAGAGTACAGGTGAGTTAGAGCCACAATGAACGGGCACTACTGGTGCCAGAGTACAGGTGAAGGGAGAGCCACAATGCTGACCACTACGTGGTGCCAAGAGTACAGGTGAAGGAGAGCCACATGGCTGACACAGACTCGGGGTGTCAAGTACAGGTGAGGGAGAGCCACATGGCTGAACACTACGGGTGCCAGATAAGCAGGTCCAGTGAGAGCCACAGACTGTACCACTCGTGTGCCAGAGTACAGGGAGTGGAGAGCCAAATGACTGACACTCGTGGTCTCCCAGAGTACAGGTGAGGGTAGAGACACATGCTGACACTCGTGGTGCCAGAGTACAGTGTGGGCGACACCACATGGCTGGCACTCGTGGTCTCCAGAGTACAAGGTGAGAGAGCCACATTACTGGCATTCGTGGTAGTCCAAAGTACAGGTGAGGGAGAAGCCACATGACTGGCACTCTGTGCGAAAGACAGGGATGAGTTTAGAGCCTACATGAGCGCTGGCAACTCGTGTGCCGAGAGTACAGTTGAGGGAGAGCACCAGGCTAGACACTCGTGGTGCCAGCGTATCAGGTGAGGGAGAACCACATGGCGGCGCACTGTGGTGCCAGATACATGTGAGGGAGACCACATGGCTGGACACTCGTGGATGCCAAGAACAGGTGAGGGTGTAGCCACATGACTGCGGCACTTCCGTTGAAGCCAAGAGTTAAGTGAGGTAGTGCCACATGGGCTGACACTCGAGGTGTCCAGAGTACAGGTGAGGTAGAGCCAGCGAAGGCTAAACGCTCCGGGTGCCAGAGTACAGGTGAGGGAAGAGCCACATGGCTGCGACCTCGTGTGGCAGAGTACAAGGTGAGGGAGAGCCACATGCTGTACACCGTGGTACCAGAGTACAGGTATGAAGCCACATAACTGACATTGGGTGCAAGATACAGGTGAGGGAGAGACACATGGCTGACACTTCGTGTGGCCGAAATACAGGTGAGGGAGAGCCACAGGGCTGGCACACCGTGATGCCAGAGTACCGGGTTAGGGAGAGACCGTATCTGACACTCGCGTGGTGCCAAGAGTACAGTGAGAGAGAGCCACATGGCTGACACCTCGTGTGAGCCAAGTAAAAACAGTGAGGGAGAGCACATGGCTGACACTCTGGTGCCAGGAGTACAGGTGAGGGAGAGACACGTGGCGGACACTCCGTGGTGCCAGAGTACAAGGTGGAGGTAGAGCCACATGGCTGAACCTGCGTGGTGCGCCAGAGTACTGTGGGGGAGAGACACGTGGCTGACACTCAGTGGTGCCATAGTACCGGTGAGGGAGAAGCCAACATGGTTGACACCTCGGTGGTGCCAAAGTACAAGGGAGGCGGAGAGACACACCATGGCTGACACTCGTGGTGCCAGAGTACAGGTGAGGGAAGCCACATGGCTGATACTCATAGTGCCAGAGAGACACAGGAGAGTGAGAGACACGTGCTGACACTCGTGCTGTCCAAAGTAAGTGAGGAGAGCCACATGCTGAGCACTCGTGTGCGCAGATACAGAGAAGGGAGAGCCACATGGCTGACACTCGATGGTGCCAGAGTAAAGGGAAAGAGAGCTCATCATGGCTGTGACACTCGTGGTGCCAGAAACGAGGTGAGGGAGAAGCAAAATGGCGACACCGTGGTGCCAGAGTACAGCGACGATTGAGAGCCACAATGTAGCCTGACATTTGCTGGTGCCAGAGTACAGGTGATGGACATAGACCACATGCTGGACACTAGAAAAAGCCTCACTCGTGGTGCCCAAAGTACAGGGTGAGGGAGAGCCACATGGTGCTGACACTCGAGGTGCCATAGTACAGTGAGGGAACCACATGACTGGCACGCGTGTGTCGGCCAGAGTACAGTAGGGAGAGCCAGCATGGCTGACACCCGTGTGCCAGACGTACAGGTGAGAGGAGAGCCACATGACTGGCACTCGTGGTGCCAGAGTTTTCAGGTAGAGGAGAGTCCACATGGCTGACACTCGGGTGGCCCAGAGTACAGGTGGAGGGAGAAGCCACCATGGGCTGACATGGTTTCTACATACGTTATTACCGCAATACTTTTTGATATTTACCATTACATGAGAGGCTGAACATCCCCTAAATATCAATAAACATTACATGAGAGACTGTACATCGCCCTAATATCTATAAACTTTACCGGAGAGACTGTAACCATTCGCCCTTAATTAAGTATGAAATAAAGTAAGGAAATGTTCAGGTATACCCATGATACAGTTTACAGTAGAATTACATACATAAGCAGCATCGTGGAGAGGAACCTAGGTTAACCCAAAAAATCCGACTGAGTGAACTTATTTCCATTGGTTCCTTTACCTTATTATTATAAGATAAAGGTTATAATATTTTCTTATTATTCTATAATGAAGATATAGGCACCTTATTGATACATAACGAAAAAGACATCTAAACCACAACGAAGGCAGTCATTAAGACTATCTACAATACGAGGGTCATTAAGACTACTACACCCGAGGACATTACGACTACTACAAACGAAGGGTCATTAACTAGGATAAGGGAAAATTTACACGTATTTTAGCTAAAAAATATAAAATCATTCCCCGTCCCCTTTCTTGCTAGACATTCACAGGACACTTTTTGGCAGTCTTCTGAAACTGGTTCAAGCTATGACTGGCCTTGACATTTGTGGGTAGTCCTGTTTTCCATTCCTTCTTATTGCTGTAAGTGAAAAGGTTTTTGAAACCTGGCCATCTGACTTGGGTACTACAAGTTGTGCTCTCTCACCCCTAGGTACTATGATTGCTTGGTTCCCAACCTTGACAAAATTGACAGCAAAGACATTCGGGACACTGTTCGTGAGCAATTTTAATAAACTTGATTTAGCTTCAGTTGTTCTACTCTGTCTTCAACATTCACATAACCACCTGCTGTAAGTCATCCTTGGCCTACATGTTCAGCTTGTCCAGCCCCCAGGATGAATCTTACGATTTTATTCTGGGTGATATTGGGCAGTCTAATCTTTCAGTTTTTTTTGTCAAGGCAGAGTACCAAGAAGAGCAAGCGTAATCCATATGGCATTGTATAAGGGCTAGACATAAAGTCCCTGGCGTGCTCAGTAGTAGACACTGTGCTTGTCATACCGGAACTTCAGCCTGGCATTCGCTTTCGTTCACTACACTGTATCCCTATCATTCTCCTGACATGCATGGTCACAAGAGAAACTCCCCAGATATTTAACTGATGAAACCAAAGTGCTGAACTGCCCCATTACACTGCTCATTAAAATTAATTTACCCTTCTCAGTTTATGTTTCGTTCAAAGAGAAATGCGTCAGTTTTCCCTAAGTGTAAGCTAGTTCAGATTGTCTACTAACCATTTGCTGCAGGACTCTCCAGTTCCAGTGTAAAACCTTAGCAATATACTTGTGGTCATTTACGCTTCACTAACAGAGCCACTGTCATCTGCATACAGTAGGAGTTAGCACTGACACCGATGGCATAATCATGACATAGACAGAAGAAAAGTAAGGACACCAGAATCACTCACCTTAGCGGGGAACTCACATTTATCGGCAGGGTTTCTGATTCCGTTTTGTGATTTTGACTATTTTCTCCTGTTTGCTAAGGTAGGACTTAAACCAGTCTACAGACCTATCCCGATAGCTTGAAGTTTCTTCAGAATATATTGTGGTAGACAGTAATCGAAGAGCCTTTGTGCAGGTCTAAGGTAACCAATAATACCTATGATGTTCCCTTTTGACATTTCCAGTTCTCAGTAATCCGCAATTAAATAAGGAGGTTCGGTTGAGTCTAGAGACGAGCGTTCTAAATGCCGCGATATGATAGCTATGGAGAATGCTGTGATCATTTGGCGACTTGAATCTTACTTGAGAATAACAACACCGCCCTCAGTCCAGAAGATTTTAGATATTATACTGAGTATACATAACAGGTCTATAGTTGCTTACACCAGACCTATTATCTTTCCCGTGAAGATAGGAGTAACTCTGGCATCCTTGAAACACCCCCTCCGGTTACGGGAATTAAGGGTGATTGAATAGATTATATGTGAGCAAAAGGGATGACAGTTGCAGAAGCACCATCTTCTAGGACTTAACACTGGATTTTATCAGGGCCTGTGCTCTTAGTGGGATTAACCATGCTTATTCTTTTTGAATGAAGTCATGAGATTACACTTACTGAGTTGACAACTGTTTGGGGTTTACCCCGTTTATTGTATAGTATGATTTGAAACTTATCAGAGTCTGTGTTAAAGTATTTGATGCATCTGTAGTTTAACTTACTAGTGTAGTGATGCAACAGATGGTAGTAGGAATAAAAGCAATCTGACCACCTTAGATGTTTCGTGGCATACCCTCATATCGATTGTGATCCTAATGTTAGACCTATATACTGGCTATGCTATAACCCCAACTGGTTTAGTTTACCAGAGCTTTCTGGGTTATGCTTATATTCCTTCATTTTTGAGAACTAGTGTGCTTTGCCTTTACTCCTTTTAAATAGCCACTGTACTCTGTTCCTCACCCTTTTGGAATACCATTTAGTGCTGGCAATATTCCTGTCTGTTTGCTTAAATCTTTTAGCATCTGCGTCTCTGAATTTCCTAGTAATCTAATATCACAGTAGTCATCCAGGGGTTCAGTTCTTGATATATAATTCCTAACCGCTTTAACTGGTGCAATATATTAGAATGTAGTGAACATTGTTTCGAATTTTTCCCTGGCTCGTTTTACGTCCGTGCAAACTGTTATCATCCTGCGTCCAGTCAACAATTGGGGTAGCCTATTTACCAGTGTTTCTTTACTGTAGTTTTCTAGTTAGACCTCATTTCTTCAGTATTGTCCTGTGTAGGCCATATCCCTACCCTAGTGATTTTCTGGTGCAGCATATGAATGAAATGAATCACTAAGACCTGTGGTAATGACGCCTGACCTGACTCAATCTTCTCCGTCAGACGCGGTTGCCAAAGTATATGAGTGTCAATTAGGGTGGCTTAGCACTGTGGGATCCGGGTTGGCGTCTTGATTAATTAGTTGGGTGATAGCTTATTTAATCCTAGAATTTGCCTTATACCTTTCTTGCCAAATACGTACCCCGTGATTTTTGTTGTCTGAAAACACGATATTGAAGTCGCCCATAGTATTTTTCGCTTTGCTTATCAAAACTCCGGACAAGACTCTGGAAAAGTCTTCTAAGAACTGGTCCGGGGTAGAAGGGGAGTAACTAGTACCCTACTAAGCGATGGGTTGTCATGGAAGCAGCACTTCAAACCATATAAACTCCAGTTTAATCGTATTTATAATCAAGGTTCCTTGGATTTGTAAAAAAAGCTAAGCCATTTCTAAATAGATAGGCACATACTCCACCACCCTGTTTTCTGTCTCTATCTAACGTTAATATTGTTAACCTACATTTTGACCTCGTCGTCAGTCACGAATCATCCAACCAAGATTCAGAGATGGTTATACACTGGCGCTCCCGAATTTTGAGTTAGCTAGAAGCCTAAATCTCTGCCAATTTAGGAAGAAGTGATCTTGCCTTGACATAATAAAGTGAAGGGCCTGTTTTTCATAAAACAATCGAATAATCATCATATAGAGCAATGGGATTTTTATTAAAATTAGTAAAATTCAATGTTCATCACTGCCTAAAGGTAACTGCTGCCAAAGTATGCATTTATTACTACTCAAAATGAATTCTGGACAATTCTGGCACCGGGGTTCTATATATTGTAGCATACATCCATCGATAGCACCACGCCTTACACATTTTACATAAGGTGCCTTTTCTGTTTTTCATCGTACTTTAGAACAGTGTAATGCATCAGTTTGTATGTTTGGAGATAAATAATGGCTGTAATAGTCTCACATTGACCTATTATGCATGGACATAGGATGTTAAGGTTACCATCCCTACTTACTAGACCGTCATTATTGCAGTCCTTTATCTGTCTGTTTTGGCCTCATGCGCAACAAGAGTTTAGTCCTGGATTAATTTGGATTATCACCGCCGTAAGAGTCGCTTACAATAAGAGCTGTGTGCCATTGTTATTTTGTTTGGGTAGCGGTGTTGCCAATAACCTTACGGCGATAAGTTGAGGTTTACTTTTCTGTTAGGATGGCCAAACTCTGTTGGGCTTTTACTGTCCAGGGGCAGCTGTTACTACCCTTCCCCATTTCCAACCCCCAAAGGACTGTTTTCTTTCTTCATGGAATTGAAGAATAAGAGCTATAAATATAATTAATGGAGCCTGCTCCCACCTCTAAAGCCCTGAGCCATCGAGAAACAATAATAACATTACATGAAGACTGTACATCGCCCTTAATATCTATAAAACATTTCTACCTTTTTGAGGGAGGGGAGTCTAGAACACGCCCTTAATACCAACGCAAACATTACACGGGAAGCTGTAATCATCGACCTTATATCTAATAAACCATACATGAGAGGCTGTACATCGCCCTTGAATAATTAATAAATCAATACATGAAAAGCTGTATATTCGCCGTAAATCATACACACCTCCACAACTGTGTGCAAGCTGTATATCGCCCTCTTACTATCAATAACTTAAACATTTCATGGCAAGGCTGTACTTCGCAACATTAATATCTAAGAGTATATATATATATTAGTATAGGTAATAGATATATATATAAATATCTATAAGTAAAATATAAGAGATATATATATATATATAGATTATTATAGTATAAACTAGAGCAACAACAACCACCCGAAAGAATAGAGAAATTCCAAGCGCTTTCGTGACTACTCACTTGATAATGTTCGAGTAGTCACGAAAGCGCTTGGAATTTCTCTAATCTTTCAGAGTGGTTGTTTTGCAAGAGTCGAAATCACCGTTTACTGTGATTCTTATTGCATATATATATAATATATATAAATTACGTATGATATAGATATATATATATAAATTAATATAATAATAATATATAATATATATATATTATTATTATCACACTGAGGCGCGACTCCCACCAGGCAGGGTGGCCCCCGAAAAAGAAAAATCATTCAACCATCATTCACTCCATCACTGGGGGGGGGGGGGGGGGGGGGGGGGGGGGGGGGGGGGTCCTTGCCAGAAGGTGCTTTACACTACCGTTTTTTAAACTCAACAATAACACCCCTCCTTCAGAGTGCAGGCACTGGACTTCCCATCTCCAGGACTCAAGTCCGTGTCCTGCCGTTTTCCCTGAATCCCTCATAAATGTAACTTTGACTCACACTCCAACAGCACGTCAAGTTATTCTAAAAACCGCTTTTTCTTCTCCATTCACGATCGCGTATCAAACACGCTCATAGAATGCCTCCTGGAAGTGTCCAAGCACCCTCGCACACAAACCTCCTTATACCCCCTCCCTCCAACCGTTCCTAGCCGACCCCTACCCCACTTCCGTCCACTACAGACTGATACACTCTTGAATCATCGTTTCGCTCCAATTCTCACTACATAGTCCGAACCACCTCAACAACCCTTCCTCCGCCCTCTGGACAGCGGCCGTTGTTGGTAATCCCGCGCACCTCCTATCCTTCCCTTAACTTCCCAAACTACGATTTCTCTGCATTATTTCACACCACACCATTGACTCAGACATGACATCTCCACTGCCTCCAGCCTTCTCCTCGCATGCAACTTTCGTCACCAAGCTTTCACACCCATATAAGAGCGTGGTAAAACTATACTCACATACAGTTCCCACTCTTTGCTCCAAGGACAAAGTTCTTTGGTCTCCCACATAAACTCTAAGTGTGCACCACTCACTCTTAGAGAGCCCTCATCAATCATGATTCACCTCACTTTCATAACCCATCCGCTGACACGTCCACTCATCCCAAATATCTGAATAACGGTTCACCTCCTCCATACTCCTCCCTCCCCAATCTGTAAATCACAATCTTTTCACACCTAATCTTGTTTGTATCCTCATGAAAGAACCTTACTCTTTCCTGTATTCACCTTAAATCTTTCTTCTTTTGCACACCGCGTACCAAATTCATATCCACCAATCTCTGCAACCTTCTCTTCAGAATTCTCCCAAGAGCACAGTGGTCCCATCAGCAACAGAGCAGCTGTGACAACCTACCCACCTTTGTGTGTGATTCTTTACTTAACTCCCACCCTCTTGCCAAGCCCCTACCGCATTTACTTCTCATACAACCCAATCTAAAATATATTAAACAAACCACGCGTGACCATCACACATCCTTGTCTAAGGCCTCTTTTTACTAGGGAAAAAATATTCCCTCTTTCCGACATACTCTAACTTGAAGCCTCACATCCTAGTAAAAACTCTTCACTGCTTTCATAACCTACCTCCTACGCCATAGACACTTGCAAACTCTGACCACATTCCCCCCTATTCCACCCTGTCATACCCTTTCCACATCCTTAACATGCCACAAAACCTCTTTAAGCCTTATCTAAATACTGTTTCATGTTATGATGTTATCACTGTAAACAGCCTGGTCCACACACCCCCAATACCTTTATCCTAAAGCCTCCTTGTTCCTTCTGCTATCCTATTCTCCGTCTACCTCTTACATTCTATCAATTATAACTCTACCAACACTTTACCAGTAACACCCCCCAGACTTATCCCCCCTATAATTTTTGCGCACACTCATTTTATCCCCTTTGCTTTATACACCAGGAACTATGCCTGCTCTCTGCCATTCCTTAGTAACTTACCCTCTTCCAAACCTTTATTAAAATAATATGCACAAACCACACCAAAACTATATCCCCACCTGCTGTTTTAACATTTCTATCTTTATCCATCATCACCCCGGCTGCGTTAACCCCCTTTCATTTTATGCCTATACGACCTCACGTACTTTCCCCCACACTCACAACGGGCCTCTTCCCCACTCCTACAAGATGTTTATTCCTCCTTGCCCTATACACGAAATCACAGCTTCCCTATCTTCAATACAACATTTAACAATTCTCTTCAAAATATTCCCTCACGAACTTCCCAATACCTCCTAACTCGCCTTTTAAAATAACTCTCCTCTCCTTATTTTTTACCGACAAATCCATTTGTCCTAGGCTTTCTTCAACTTGTTAATCTCACTCCAAAACTTTTTTTCTTATTTCACAACAAAATATTGTTGATAAATCTCACCCACTCTCTCAATTTGCTCTCTTTTTAGCTATTGCTTCACCACTCTCTTAACTCTCTCTTTTTCCTCCATATACCTTCCCTCCTTGCATGCAACTTCTACTTTGTAAAAACTTCTCAATATGCTACAAAACTTTTTCTCCCTTACTACTCCTTTTAACAATCATCATCCACCAATCGCTCCTCTTCCCTTCCTGCACCCAACTTCTTTCCTATTAAACCACAACTATCTGCGAACACTCTAACACTACAGTTTGTATTCCTATCCCATACCTCTTCGACCCATTGCCTATGCTACTCATTTTGCCCATCTATCCTCCAATAGCTGTTTATATCTTACCCTAACTGCCCCTCTTTTAGTTTATAAACCTTCACCTCTCTCTTTCCTGATGCTTCTATTCCTCCTGTATCCAATCTACCTTTTACTCCTCAGTGTAGCTATCAACTAAAAGTGAGCTGAATATATCTGTGGCCCCTCTAGAAACATGGTACAACTGAAGCGTCTACTCAGCATCTTTTATCAACAAATACATAACCAACAACCTATCTGTCCTTTGGTTCGCCCTATCATCATATCTTGTATACGTTATTTATCCTCTTTTTCTTAAAATAAGTATATACTCTATAACTAAAACCCACTTTCTACAACAAAGTTCAATCATAAGGCTCCCATTATCATTTACACCAGGGAACCACCGCGAGACTTACCCCTAAACCACACAGCGAACCACAGGCCGCTCTCTAAAAGTTTCTCCTACTTTAGCATTTCAGGTCCCCCTAACCACAAATAACTCTCTCCACTTGGTTCAAAGGCTCCTATACATTCACTTAACATCTCCCAAAATCTCTCTCTCAGCCTCTTGCTTCCTCTCTTCTCCAGTGCAGTACACGCTTATTATTGACCCACATCTCGCATCCACCTTTACTCTTTAATTCCACATAATCTTGATTTTACACATTCATAATCTCTTTTCTCCTTCCATAATCTGATCATTTAACATACTGCTTATACCCTTCCCTTTGCTGCTAATTCTCCCAGATACTCCAAATTTAATCCCATTATTTCCCCCCACTGTAACTCGCCTACCCCGCTTCCAGCTTTGTTTCGCTTAGAGCCAGGACAGTCCAACTTCTTTCCATTCATTAACATCAGCATTCATCTGTTTCTTGGTCATCCGCACGTACATCCCGCACATTTAGCAACCCAGTTTTTATAGAAGTTTTTCTTTCTTCTCATTTTTTTAGTAAATGTATACAGGAGAAGGGGGTTACTAGGCCCATTGCGGGCCGCCGGGCATTTTATAGTCCCGGGCATACGAACACGCATGGCTTACGGAGGAAGATTCTATTCCACTTCCCCACGATAATATATAAAATCGTGCCGAATAGGCAGAACTTTGGCGATCTTTGCTTAAATAGCAACGACCATCTTGCCATATAGGCAAGCGAAAATTTGTGTATATCAATAATTCGCCAAAATCTTCTGAACGCTAACAAAAAAAAGATAGTTCACTGTGTTTGTTTAGAGTATTAAATTATTGTAAAAACAAACTAAAAATATATTTAGTTGGATTAAGCCAAAATAAATTGTTCTTGTTATAATAAGGTTAGGTCTAAGTTTTTTCTAAGATTCTTTTTGGAACAAAATTAAAAATTTTTACATTAACATTAACGAAAAAAATGCATCTTTAAACGTATAAGAGAAACTGTTAGAAAGGATTTAAAATTTTATAAATGAGTTTCTTGCTAATTGACCAGTTTAACATATTCGGCAAACATATATAGATATATATATATCTATAGTATATAAATAAAATATATTTATATATTTATATATACATATATATATTATATAATAATGTCGTGCCGGAATAGGCTGAACTTGCCGAATCTTGGCTTAAATAGCAAACTTTCATACTTGCCATATAGGAGACTAGCGAAAATTCTCTGTGTATGCAATAATTTCGCCAAATTCATTCTAACCTAACGAAAAACAAATCATCTCACTGTATTTGCTTAGGCATTAAAAGTATGTAAACAAATCTAAAATATATTTAGTTAGGGGGGTTAGACTAAAATAAATTTATTCTTGTTAGCACAATTAGTTATAAGTATTCTTTCTAATATTCGTTTTGTGCGTAAAATAAATTTTTTTACATTAACATTAAGAAAAAAATGTATCCTTTACAACCGATAAGTAGCAAATTTTAGAAGGGACTTAATTTTAAATGAGTTACTTGCTAATTGACCATTTTTACATATTCGGTCGGCAATGGACATACATAAATAATATATATATATATATATAATATAGAGATATGATATATATATATATATATAATATAATGCTACTCTATAAATAGTATACAATATATATATATAATATAATATATTTGAGATAAGAGAAGTCCAGTCTTTGTAATCGATCGCTTCGTGACGACTGTGCTCTGAACGATCAATACTCTCGGTCGGTCTATCTCTGAACGATCTATATTCTGTGTGTGTGTGATTGCAGATACCAATTAATCTGACTCCATAATTAGCTTGAACACTTCTGTATGTACACGTAGCGGAATACATGACGCAATAGGTCATTTCAAACATGAAAAACAAATAAATAACTCGCCTGCCAATGGGCTTTATTATTTAGGAACTGATAGTCTCGTTTAGACCAAACGTTTCACCAATATTACACCGTAGAACTAGTAGATTTGCGTCTAATATACCTCCTTATTGGTATATTCTTCCATTGATATACACTCCCTCTCACTGTCACGGGTTACATTCACTGTCCATTATGAACGAACCATCGGCTGCGACAATAGTAAAGAAAAACAGTTTACTGATTAAGTTTCTATTGGCTCACTGTTATGACGAACTGCGTCACACTTAACAACGAGCGCCTTCCATTGCCGACAATTCCTTCACAGGTTTCTTGATGCTTGAATTTATCTCAACCGAATCCCCCCTTGAACGAATTCTGGTAAACAGTTTTTCCATGGTGCAGTATCCCTATCGCTATTATACCTCCATTTTCCTCATTTTCTCTAGTAGAGCAGATCTTATTACCTTTCATTCTCCCGGCGTTGAATTTAGCCAGTCAGTGAAGGGTTAATCTGCGGATAAATCCTTCTCTCCCCTGGTTGGTAGGGTCTCACTAAGCCACGGTATGCTTGCCTTCACCTTATAAGCAGTTTAAGAGAATGACTGAGAAATACCAAGAGGAATTAGTCGGGTTTAAATTTACAACTCGAGAGAGCAGCGTCCGGGAAAACTGTGCCGTCATTTGTATATATACCGGTGTGGTGTGTCCCCTGCTGTGAGGTCTCGACAAGTGTATCTGTGTCACTTGCCTGAAGGCGCCTCTTAATATGTTTCTTCTATAAATATAATGGGTGTTTGTCGGAGTTTATCATGGCGTTATATTCTGATGGCCAGCGTTATGTTATTGCAAGGTGTAATCTCTGCCTGTGTCCATCTGTATCTACATGTGTATGTAATTGTTAACTGTTACGTGAGTAAAGTGGTGTGTGTTAATTATCATTTTGTCATAGGCATTTGTTGATTAGACACTTGGTGTGTGTGTGTGTCAAGAGTGTTATGGCTGTCTTACTAGAGCGTATAGTGTTTTGAGTGGCACTTACCGAGGAAGGGGTTTAAATTTGAGTTACAGCTTGCGGGTGTTGTGGGGAGATGATGGTGAGGCTGCACCCAGCCAGCTGAACGTCGAGGCTGGTGTGTTCTTATTAGAGGGAGTCAAGGTCACCATGTAGCCTTTATAACCCTTGATGTTGATCTAGACACATGTGCAACATCTGGGGAACTTTATTATGTAGACGTTTCGCTATCCAGTAACTTTATGAATACAATACAGGGACATGAATGGAAGGTTGCAGAAGAGAAGGTTAATCAGTCCCTCAGCCTAGGAGCAGGTGTTAAGGACCACAGCAATGATAAATTTGGAGTCTACGGTCAAGACTGCGGTCCTCAACACCTGCTCCTAGGCTGAGGGACTGATTACCTCATCTTGGGCAGTCTTTCATTTATGTACTTGAATTGTATTAATAAAGCCACTGGATGACGCAACATTGACATAATTAAGTTCCCAAGATACTGAACAATTGTCTAACTCATCCTCTTGTCGCACTGTAAATTATTGTTATATTTTTATGGCTGAGGAGTGTATTCAGCAGTGTCAGCCCGAACCACGAGACTTAAACAGTGTCAACCTGAGCTGAGAGGCTTCAGTAGTGTCAGCCTGAGCTGGGAGGCTTCAGTAGTGTCAGCCTGAGCTGGGAGCCTTCAGCAGTATCAACCTAAACCAGGAAACTTCAGTAATGTCAGCCTGAGCTGGGGGACTTCAGTAGTGTCAGCTTGAGCTGTCACATTTCAGTAGTGTCATCCTGAGCTGGGATACTTCAGTAGTGTCAGCCTGAGCTGGGATACTGCAGTGTCAGCTTGAGCTGGACACTTCAGCAGTGTCATCCTGAGCTGGGAGACTTCAGAGAGAAAGATCGCAGTTAGCAGGATTCGAACCCACTACAAAGAGACTGGCAAGGTTCCCCAAGTATATACCCGCCTGTTTCTGCGTGGTGCATTGATACAAAAATCGCTTGTGAGGTCAGAACACACAGGAGGAGGAAATAGCTTGAAACCAAGTTAGAGGCTCACTGATGTTCCCGGACTGGGAAGAAACATGGCTTGTAAACCAGGTTGCCCAGCTTCTGAGGCATTTGTGGCTGAGTGGTGTAGAGCGTCAGTTGGGGAACCTCGCCAGTCTCCCTATAGTGGGTTCGAATCCTGCTGACTGAGATATATATATATATTATATATATATATATATATATATATATATATATATATATATATATATATTATATATATATAATATATATATATATATATATATATATATATATATATATATATATATATATATGTGTGTGTGTACTTACCTGTTTGTGGTTGAAGGAGTCGAGACATAGCTCTTGGCCCCGCCTCTTCACTGATCGCTACTAGGTCCTCTATCCCCCTGCTCCATGTGTGTGTTAGTTACCATTTTGTCCTAGGCACATGTCGATTAGACACTAGGCCTGTTGCATATGAGTGTGTGTGTGTGTGTGTGTGTGTGTGTTTGTGTGTATGTGTGTACTCACCTATTTGTACTCGCCTATTTGTGGTTGCAGGGGTCGATTCATAGCTCCTGGCCCCACCTCTTCGCTAATTGCTACTAGGTCCTCTCTCTCCCTGCCCCATGAGCTTTATCATACCTCGCCTTAAAACTATGTATGGTTCCCGCCTCCACTACGTCACTTTCTAGGCTATTCCACGGTCTGACTACTCTATGATTGAAGAAATACTTCCTAACATCCCTTTGATTCATCTGAGTCTTCAACTTCCAATTGTGACCTCTTGTGTTTGTGTCCCTTCTCTGGAACATCCCGTCTTTGTCCACCTTGTCTATTCTGCGCAGTATTTTATATGTCGTTATCATGTCTCCCCTGACCCTCCTGTCCTCCAGTGTCGTCAAGCCGATTTCCCTCAACCTTTCTTCGTAGGACAATCCCCGTAGCTCTGGGACTAGCCTTGTTGCAAACCTTTGCACTTTCTCTAATTTCTTGACGTGCTTGACTAGATGTGGATTCCAAACTGGTGCTGCATACTCCAGTATGGGCCTGACGTAAATGGTATACAGAGTCTTGAACGAATCCTTACTGAGGTATCGGAACGCTATCCGTAGGTTTGCCAGGCGCCCGTATGCTGCAGCAGTTATCTGATTGATGTGCGCCTCAGGAGATATGCTCGGTGTTAAGATAAGATAAGATAAGATAAGATTTCGTTCGGATTTTTAACCCCGGAGGGTTAGCCACCCAGGATAACCCAAGAAAGTCAGTGCGTCATCGAGGACTGTCTAACTTATTTCCATTGGGGTCCTTAATCTTGTCCCCCAGGATGCGACCCACACCAGTCGACTAACACCCAGGTACCTATTTGCTGCTAGGTGAGCAGGACAACAGGTGTAAGGAAACGTGTCGAAATGTTTCCACCCACCGGGAATCGAACCCGGGCCCTCCGTGTGTGAAGCGGGAGCTTTAGCCACCAGGCCACCGGGCCTGTTATACTCACCCCCAGATCTTTTTCCTTGAGTGAGGTTTGCAGTCTTTGGCCATCTAAACTATATTGTGTCTGCGGTCTTCTTTGCCCTTCCCCAATCTTCACGACTTTGCATTTGGCAGGGTTAAACT
>NC_069410.1:2416711-2619211 GCF_026875155.1 Cherax quadricarinatus
GTCTGCGGTCTTCTTTGCCCCTCCCCAATCTTCATGACTTTGCATTTGGCTGGATTGAATTCGAGAAGCCAGTTACTGGACCACATGTCCAGCCTGTCCAGGTCTCTTTGCAGTCCTGCCTCATCCTCGTCCGATTTAATTCTTCTCATCAACTTCACGTCATCTGCGAACAGGGACACTTCAGAGTCTATTCCTTCCATCATGTCGTTCACATATATCAAAAAATAGCACTGGTCCTAGAACTGACCCCTGTGGGACCCCGCTCGTAACAGGCGCCCACTGTGATACCTCTTCACGTACCATGACTCGTTGCTGCCTCCCTGTCAGGTATTCCCTTATCCATTGCAGTGCCCTTCCTTTTACGTGTGCCTGATCCTCCAGCTCCTGCACTAATCTCTTGTGGGGAACTGTGTCAAAGGCCTTCCGGCAGTCTAGGAAAACGCAATCTACCCAACCCTCTCTCTCGTGTCTTACTTCTGTTACCTTGTCATAAAACTCCAGGAGGTTTGTGATACAAGATTTGCCTTCCATGAACCCATGCTGGTTTTCATTTATAATCTTGTTCCTTTCCAGGTGTTCGACCACTCTCCTCCTGTTAATCTTCTCCATGACTTTGCACACAATACATGTCAGAGACACAGGTCTGTAGTTTAGTGCCTCGTTTCTGTTTCCTTTCTTAAATATGGGGACTACATTAGCTGTCTTCCATTTCTCAGGTAGGTTGCCCAGTTTCAAGGGATGTGTTGAAGATTGTGGTTAGAGGCACACACAGCATCTCTGCTCCTTCTCTAAGGACCCATGGGGAGATGTTGTCCGGTCCCATCGCCTTTGAGGTGTCAAGGTCACTTAAGAGCTTCTTCACCTCCTCCTCAGTTGTTCGTATGTCATCCACACTTGTTGGTATATTCCCCTTGATGTTCCCTTCTGTGCTGTCTTCCCACAGCCCTTCCTGTCTCTACTGTAAAAACTTCCTTAAATCTCCTGTTCAGCTCCTCACATACCTCTTGATCATTTCTTGTGAGTTCTCCACCTTCTGTCCTTAATCTGATCACCTGGTCTTTGACTGTTGTCTTCCTCCTGATGTGGCTATACAACAGTTTCGGGACAGTCTTGATTCTCGATGCTATGTCATTTCATACTGTCGCTGGGCCTCCCTCCTTACCTGTGCGTACTCATTCCTGGCTCTGCGACTGATCTCCCTATTTTCGTGTGTTCTCTGCCTTCTGTACTTTTTCCATTCTCTATTGCACTTTGTTTTTTGCCTCCTTACACCGTCGGGTAAACCAGGGGCTTGTTCTGGTCTTCCCGTTGTTACTGTTGCCCTTGGGAATGAACCTTCCACTGCCTCCTTGCTTTTTTGTTGCTACATATTCCATCATTTCATTTACTGGCTTTCCTGCCAGTTCTCTGTCCCACTGGACCTCCCGCAGGAAGTTCTTCAACCCTATGTAGTCCCCTCTTTTATAGTCAGGCTTTTTCCATTCTACTCCTGTTATTCTCTCCACTTGCAACTCTACTATGTATTCAAAGCACAGAACCACGTGGTCGCTAGCTCCTAGGGGACTCTCATACTTGATGTCCTCAATGTCTGAGCTGCCCAGGGTGAACACAAGGTCCAATCTTGCTGGTTCATCCTCCCCTCTCACTCTGGTAGTGTCCTTAACATGTTGGTGCATGAGGTTTTCCAGCACCACGTCCAACATCCTGGCTCTCCATGTTTCGGGACCCCCATGTGGCTCCAGGTTTTCCCAGTCAATCTCCCTGTGGTTGAAGTCCCCCATAACCAGCAACTTTGCTCTGCTGGAGTGAGCTCTTCTTGCCACCTCAGCAAGTGTGTCCACCATTGCTCTGTTGCTCTCTTCATATTCCTCTCTTGGCCTCCTGCAGTTCTGTGGTGGATTATACATCACTGCAATGACCACTTTGTGTTCCCAGACTGAAGTGTACCTGCTATGTAGTCTCTTTCTCCCGTCTCATCTATTCCTTCCATTTTCTCGAATTTCCATCTGTTTTTTACGAGCAGAGCAACCCCACCTCCCCCCCTGCCCCTTCTATCTTTCCTCATGATCTGGTATCCTGGTGGGAAGATTGCATCTGTTATTGTGTGTGTGTGTGTGTGTGTGTGTGGTGTGTGTGTGTGTGGGGTGTGTGTGTGTGTGTGTGTGTGTGTGTATTTGTGTGTGTGTGTGTGTGTGTGTGTGTGTGTGTGTGTGTGTGTGTGTATATGTGTGTATGTGTGTGTGTATGGTGTATGTGTGTGTATGTGTGTGTGTATGTGTGTATGTATGTGTATATGTGTGTGTGTGTATGTGTGTATGTGTGTACTCACCTATTTGTGGTTACAGGGGTCGAGTCATAGCTCCTGGCCCCGCCTCTTCACTGATTGCTACTAGGTCCTCTCTCTCCCTGCTCCATGAGCTTTATCATACCTCGCCTTAAAACTATGTATGGTTCCCGCCTCCACTACGTCACTTTCTAGGCCAATCCACGGCTTGACTACTCTATGACTGAAGAAATACTTCCTAACATCCCTTTGATTCATCTGAGTCTTCAACTTCCAATTGTGACCTCTTGTGTCTGTGTCCCTTCTCTGGAACATCCCGTCTGTGTGTGTGTGTGTGTGTGTGTGTGTGTGTGTGTATGTGTGTGTGTGTGTGTGTGTGAGTGTGTGTGTGTGTGTATGTGTGTATGTGTGTATGTGTATGTGTGTGAGTGTGTGTGAGTGTGTGTGTGGGGGGGGGGGATGTGTGTATACAAAACAACCACAGGGGAAGTGATGAATGGTTTGAAAAACCGACAAGTTGAAGATTGAGACACTTATGCAGCATGTGGGAATCTTTATTCAGGAAACGTTTCGCCACACAGTGGCTTCATCAGTCCAATACAAAGAGGAAGGCGTAAGGAGAGGAGGAGAAAGAGGTAATCAGTCCCTCAGCCTGGAGTCGATGTGTTCAGTCCATCAATCTTGTAGAATGTACAGCATAGGGCCGTAGACGTGGCTTATATACTGTAGTGAGGTGACTTGAAGCAGACGGAGGCGGGATCATAGTGGTACCATCCACTAGTCGAAGTAGGTCTTTGTCCAAAGGTTGAACAAGCGTTGAAGAATTCTTTGTAAGAAGATCCCATGATGCTGCAGTGTCTGACAGTTGTGATGAATGGTTTGAAAAACCGACAAGTTGAAGATTGAGACACTTATGCAGCATGTGGGAATCTTTATTCAGGAAACGTTTCGCCACACAGTGGCTTCATCAGTCCAATACAAAGAGGAAGGCGTAAGGAGAGGAGGAGAAAGAGGTAATCAGTCCCTCAGCCTGGAGTCGATGTGTTCAGTCCATCAATCTTGTAGAATGTACAGCATAGGGCCCAAAGACTTCCTCTTTGTATTGGACTGATGAAACCACTGTGTTCAGTCCATCAGTCTTGTAGATTGATGGACTGAACACATCGACTCCAGGCTGAGGGACTGATTACCTCTTTCTCCTCCTCTCCTTACGCCTTCCTCTTTGTATTGGACTGATGAAGCCACTGTGTGGCGAAACGTTTCCTGAATAAAGATTCCCACATGCTGCATAAGTGTCTCAATCTTCAACCACAGGGGAATCTATTTTGTGTTGTTTTGCATTTTGTTAGCGATTATTGCAGTATATGTCTATGTGTATGCATGTTTGCGTATACATTCATACATTAGTAGATAATAATTCAGAATTGCGATCAGTCTAACAACATATGATCAATAATAACCCACATATTTTTTTATACTTTTATGTGTGATACATAAAAAAATATACATGACGTCTTCAAGAAGGCACTGGACAGGCACCTAAAGTCGGTACCTGACCAACCGGGCTGTGGTTCGTACGTCAGCTTGTGTGCGGCCAACAGTAACAGCCTGGTTGATCATATCCTGATCCACCATGAGGCCTGGTCTCAGACCGAGCCGTGGGGGCGTTGACCCCCGAAACCCTCTCCAGGTAAACGTCAGCAGTGATCTATTACTCTATCCTATACGATAGTTATACATGCTCGTAAATAAATACTTCACACATATATCACACACACACGAGTATCTATACATATGTGTGTACGCACTTATACATATACGTGAATAAACACATACAAACGTGGTACTTAAATCAAATTGTTATCTGTTTTACAATAATTTTTTGTACCACTGAATATATCATTGCTTAGTTAATCTTAAGTTAATTTTAAAAAGCCTTCCCATAATGCTCTGCATACAAGGGGCTTTGGCATGCTGCACTTTAAAAATTGTATTCCTTGTACTTCTCTGTATCATATTCAAATAAATAAATAAACAAATAAATAAATAAATAAATAAATGTTGGGCGGACTGTTGTCATTGTTACTGTGATGGGACCCGTGTGTTTGGTGGCTGGGGAGTCCGGCGGGGATCGTCCTGGGTGGTGTGCGAGACTTGGTGTGCCTGGGGGACTGTGTACACAAATAACCCGCACATGAAAGAGAGAAGCTTACGACGACGTTTCGGTCCGACTTGGACCATTGACAAAGTCACACTAACAGAGGTGGAGCAGGACGGCTATATATAGGCAGGAAGAGGTGGAGGTAGTAGTAGTAGTACAAGAATTGTGTATAATACCGACAGGATGAAATGACACATGCACAACACCCGGGCATCCCCACCGTAGACGTTTCGCCATCCAGCCAGCCACTGGATGGCGAAACTGTCAGTGACTGAGTGGCTGGCTGGGCACTAATGAGTTTACGTCCGTGAATCAGAAGAGTGCATCAGCTCTAAGTGTATTCATATATATATTAGTTTCCTGTTATAAGTTATAATGTCTCATTTACTGACTGTGACTATTTGTATGCAGCGCATTAATGTAATAGATTCTATGTAGAATTTTCCACATTATTAATAGGGTTATAAGCTGGGTTAATATCTTGGCTTCTGGCAGTATATGTGTGAGGCGCGGTTTAAAAAAAAAGAATTAAGAATGTAGTCTAGGATTTATGTGTTTAATGTGTCATATGTGTTATATATTAATGGCTGACAAAACCGACAAGTAGATGAGAAGACATGCTTAAGTATTTTAAAGATACGCAAGTGTTGCGCATGTGTCTTATTCATCTGTCACATGTGTTTCATGTTGAGAGTTACACAATGGTGGGCAATGTTTATAAGCAACACTTGTAAGTAGATGACCTTCTTTTGTCTGTTACGTACTCACTGTTGCAGTATGAGCAAATGTTGCCATGGGTCCTGCCAGGTGATTCAAAGTTTATTCTCTATAAGGATTACAATGCTGAGTTTACAGAATTTGGTTATTGTGTGGTTTACATGTAGTAAAATAATAATTACAGAGCGTACCACTAGAACACCTAGCATGGTTAGGCATTTCGGGCAGACTTAGATTACAAATTATGAGGTAAGTTGGTATTATGGCTAAGTGACTAAATACTAGTTTGTGAGTTTAGCAATGTGAATGCTTTTGTTTTGGCACAGTACATAGTTTCAGTATTGATCACAGGCCAACTTGTGACTAGTTAGGATTCATTATTTTAAGATTGAGATTAATATTTCTGTTTATGGTCAAATGGGTGAGTGAGTGTAAGTGTTAACCACCAGGTGGAATTCGTGTAGTTAGTTGACGGGGTGTATCAGGGAGATAAGATGTTTTCTAATGGTAGTTTCGAAGGTGATGAATGTGTCTGCAGTTCTAGAGTTCTCAGGTAGGGTGTTCCAGATTTTAGAGCTTTTGACATACATTGAATTTTTGTAAAGGTTTAGTCGGACACGGGGAATGTCATAGAGATGTTTGTGTCTGGTGTTATGCCTGTGGGTTCTGTCACAACTATCAAGAAAGCGTTTTAGGTCAAGGTTAATATTGGAATTTAAGGTCCTGTAGATGTAGATTGCACAGTAGTAAGTGTGGATGTACTGAACAGGGAGTAAGTTTAGATCTATGAAGAGTGGGGGGGTGTGTTGCCAGGGATGGAATTTAGTGATTATTCTTACTGCAGCTTTTTGTTGGGTTATTATTGGCTTTAGGTGTGTTGCTCCAGTTGATCCCCAAGCACAAATAGCATAGGTGAGGTATGGATAAATAAGTGAGTGGTATAGTGTGAGAAGGGCATTTTGCGGCACGTAGTATGGTATCTTGGAGAGGATCCCAACCGTTTTGGATACTTTTTTGGTTATGTTTTGGATATGGGTGCTGAAATTCAGGTTGTTGTCGAGGTATAGGCCTAGGAATTTGCCCTCATTATGTCTGGCAATTAGAGTGTTGTCGATTTTAATGTTAATTTGCGCAACTCCTGCTCTGCTACCAAACATAATATAGTAGGTTTTGTCAGTGTTAAGCATAAGTTTATTGGCTGTCATCCTAGTCGATATTTTGATCAGCTCCTCGTTAACAATGGTGTTGAGGGGGGCAAGATTAGGGTGAGAGATGACATAAGTCGTGTCGTCAGCAAAGAGAATGGGGTTCAGGTGTTGGGATACGTTTGGAAGATCATTGATGTATATGAAGAAGAGCAGGGGACCAAGGACACTTCCCTGCGGAACTCCAGTATCAAGTGGCCGTGTTGTTGATGCTGTGTTTTTAATGGTGACATACTGATACCTATTAGTGAGGTAAGATTTGAAATATGCAAGCGCATGGCCTCTTATACCGCAATGGCCAAGTTTGTGGAGTAGGATGCCGTGGTCTACTGTGTCAAAAGCTTTTCTTAGGTCAATAAAAATTCCTAGTGGATATTCCTTATTTTCCAATGCTGTGTAAAGCAGGTCTAGCATTTTTATGATTGCATCGTTAGTGCTTTTATTTTTCCTGAATCCAAATTGGCAGGGGTTGAGTATGTTTTATGCCGTTATAAATGAATATAGTCTCCTGGGCACGAGTTTCTCAAAGATTTTGGATAGCAATGGTAAGTTTGATATTGGCCTATAGTTGTTTAAATCTGTAGGGTCACCACCTTTATGTATTGGTGTAACCCTTGCCGTTTGAGTAGTTTCGGAAAGGTGCTAGTTTCTAGTGACTTGTTAAAAAGTAATGAAATAGCATGCGAAAGGACATGGGCCGCTCGCTTGTACAATAATGGTGGGACATGAGACAGATTCCCTGAGTTATTTTTAAGTGCCTTTATAATCTCGGTGACTTCCATGGGTTCAGTTGGTGCAAGATAGAAGGAATTTGGGAAATTCCCATCTAGGTAGTCCCCGGCACGGGCATTGGTACGTGGGATTTTATTGGCGAGATTAGATCCTATGGTTGAGAAGAAGTCGTTTATCTTGTTAGCTGTGTCAGATGGACGAAATGTTACCTGCATAATGTATCTCGTGTATCTCAGCATCTAAGGCGCATCTGTTGTTTCAAGATCTTTGAAAACTTTTTGAGTATTTTGGGTGCCAGCGATACTATATTTAGCGTTGAAGGTACTGTTTTTGTGAGTATAATACACACACAAAATTTGTATGTATTATTTTGTGTGTGTAATATGTGTATTATTTTTTGTGTATTATGTGTATTATTTTTTTTTTGTGTGTTGCATTCGGCTTCATTATGTATTAATTTAGGTACGTTGAAGTTGTCAGCGAGTTTTATACTTGATAAAGTCCACTGTGTGGGCGAAACGTGGTCAAGAAAGGATCGCATTATACTGCATTTAAATGTGTGTATTTTTCATACTCGCTGATCCCGCACTACGATTGTCAGTGGCGGCATGGCGACACAAACTGTGGAAAAGGATTCTATCATTATTACACCTGTACATTGTTTAAGTCAACGTTTCGCCACGGATGGCTTCGTCAGTCCTAATACAGAGCTAACAACAGGCTGTTGTGTGACAGGAAGTGTGGGACAAAGTGCTAGACCTCTAATTGTTAGATGTCGTAAACACAAACGCCTGCACATGGAATGACCAAAACAATGGCTGTTTACAACACAGATGAATGTGGACACTTGATGAAGTTTAACGAAGCACAACTAGACGTTCACGAAAACGACCGTCAGAGGCGTAAGTTGCTGGAAGCCGTCTTAATTACCGCAGCCTACATAATCCTGCAACGGTCTGGGACCTTCAGCGATTGGTCCAAACATTTAATTAAAAGATTATTACCCATGTTAGGACCCTTCGTCACGTGAACGAATACTGAAGCTGAAACAGCCGCGTAGGAGGAATTCTGGCCCAAGCTAGGGAGGTCTTACTTAAATCCTACCCGTCTCGCTTATATTGGCCCAGTATATTTTCTGCAACCTGTGGCACTTCCTGCCTCACCTCACCCTCGCTTGAATCAAAAGCCCATTAGAATCATGGTAATTCCCTTGAAGGGTAGTTTGCTATAGAACAACCGTGCAAACCCTACAATGAAACTAGAAGCACATAAGTGACCTTAATAAACAGTTCGGTCACCTGAACTGTGTTCTATATAATGCCCTATTTTAACTGACCCTGTATTAGGGCTGATGAAGCAACTCGGGGCGAAACGTTTCCTTCAATAAATATCTTGGCCTGTACGCAAGTAACCTTTCCCACACTGCACTGTTCGTTCGCCTTAATTAACATTGCTTAAGTCTAAGAAAAATAATGCTACTTTGCATGTCAAGTGCATGTTGAAGTTGTTCTCTCATATTATCAACTCGACACTGATAATTGTATATAAATATATTCACTGTTTACCTTATTTTCTAAATATTTAAGTTCCTTGTTTCCTGTTTAATGCTATATGACAGAGTTCACTGAAAATGTCTTATTGTGTAAAATTTATTTGTGTAAATATATAGAAGTTTGTTCTGGTTCATTTTTATGTTTTGTGTTAAATTTATGTGTGTTGTTTAGTGTTCAACGTCTGTTCACATACATCATGTACAAAAAGTGATTCATATAGCAGAAGATACAAAATAAAAGTTACTCCCTTAGGAAGATGAATCTTAAAGTGTTATAAAGGATAGTCAAAGAACAATGTTAATATTATACACAAATAATCCGCACACAGGAGAGAAAAAGCTTACGACGACTCCGGTCCGACTTGGATCATTTACAAAGTCACACTAATATAAACGAGTCTTTGTTCTGTTCTAGATTCGCCGGTATAATCGCCCGGCCCGGGCCTTTTTTCAAGAGGTGGCCCGGCCTTGGCTCCCTATCGAGGGAGTGTCTCAGACTACTGTCTGCTATGGGAGGAGGTACAAGTACCTTCTAGTCTTCCTGACATCGTCGACTACTATTCAGCTGCCACACCCTTCAAAAGAGTAAGGGCGCCAGTGTATATATATAAGCGAAGGGGACAGGAACGGGACCAAGACAGGTAGAAAAAGTAGTGGTAAGGCGGGTAGTGGAAATAGTAGTAGAAGAGTAGTGGTGATAAAAAGTAGGAAGAGTAGTTGAAGTGACACAAGACATGTGAAGGGTGAAGGGAAGCTTGTATATGTATATATAGTGACAGTTTGTATATGTAGATAGTTATATTAAAGATTAGAATTATATTTTTAAATTATTTAATATTTAACGAAAGATGCATCAAGAACGACCACTTGACGATACTGTTACCTTTACCTTGGTTTTTTTTTTTTCCAGATAAACATGAGTTCTTCACATAGTCTGCTTAAAAAATCCCAATTCATTTTGTCACATTTGTAGCGAATACTCTTTGCAAAAACAAAGAAAAAACATCATAGATTTTGTAAAACAAGCTTATCTTGGAGTGGCGCTTGGAGAACAAGACAAGTCTTGGGCTCCCCATATGGTTTTCAAAACCTGTGTATAATGCTTATGACAGTGGAAAAATAGGCAAAGGAAAAGTTTAAACTTGGGTGTTCCTATGGTGGGGAGAGGATCGAAAAACCACCACAACGACTGTTATTTCTGTATGGTGATGAAAGGTTTCAATCGATACAAGAAAGTCAAGTGGGAATATTCTGGTTTGGGGTCGGCAAGGAGACCTGTGGCACAGAGCTAAAACGTTCCCATGCCAGTGTTTACAACACTGCCTGACCTTCCATTGCCAGATGTTGAAGAAACTCAGGGTTTAAGATGTAATACAGGTCATAGAATGAAGTAAGCATTTTAACACACCAGAAGTTCTCCCCAAAAGAACTCAATGATCTGATACGTGACTTCAGTCTGTCAAAGCAAGCATCTGATCTTTTAGCATCCAGACTAAAAGAAAAGAACTGTCTACAAGAAGTTAAAATAACTGCACTGTGTTAACTGTGTTGTGTGTACTGTATTATGTTAACTATGTTGTGTATACTGTATTATTTAACTATGTTTGGTTACTGTTTTATTTTAAACTATGTTTTTGGTACTGTTTATTTTAACTGTGTTGTGTAAGTATTATTTTAATGTGTTTGGTACAGTGCACGAGACGAGGTTCAGAGTGGGCCAGTGTCGAAAAGGGTTCCCAAGGTCGGTGCTTTTTCTTGACATGGAATGCTGAGGAAGAATAGAGCCAGAGGTGTCCCTGTTCGCAGATGATGTGAAACTAATGGGAAAATTAAGCGGAGGAGGTGGGGACCCACGGGACGTCAGCGGAGGCCGGCCCCGACAAAATAACTCCAGGATTTAAACCCAAAAATGAAAATTTAAAAGCATGGGAAGGACAAAGGAACCGCAGACGGATTTCAGCTAAGAGGTCAGAAGCGAAAAATTCATCAAGGGAAAGGGATTTTGGGAGTGAGAATCGTACCAGCCGCTCCAGGGCACACATCAAACCAAATTATTGATGCGGCATATGGGCGCTTGGGAAACCTGGAGTAGGTGCAAACCCTAAAAAAGGAAAATCGCGACACTGAAAACCGTGTACGTCAGGACCATATTAGAGTATGCAGCACCAGTGTGGAACCCACACCTGAACAAACACGTGAAGAAATTAGAAAAGGTGTATAGGTTTGCAACAAGATTAGATTCTAAGCTGAGGGGGCTTGTCCTACGGGGAGGGGTTTAAGGGAATCAACCTGAAAAACCGGGAGGCGGGGGGGCATAGGTGGGACATGATAACAACTTATAAAATACTGAGAAGAACTGACAAAGTGGATAGGGACAGAATGTTTCAGAAATGTGACGTTGAAAACTCAGATGAGTCACAGGGATGTTAGGAAGTATTTTTTTCAGTCATAGGATCTCGGGAAAGGGGAACTTTGGAGAGTGATGTTGGAGGCGATTCATACATAGCTTAAAAGAAGAGGCAGATAAAAGCTCATTGGAGCCGGGGAGAGAGGGACCAGTAGCGACCAATGAAGAGGCGGGGTAGGAGTATGAACGCCCCCCTCAACCAAAATTGGTGAGTACATGTTGTGTTTTGTGTTGCATGAACGATGCATTGTGGTGGGAGGCCTGAATTGTCACAGCAAAACACTCTTTGTTCTGTGTCAACAGGGCAACACTTCCCACCCCTAAACACGCCACCTACTTTTAAAACGCGCTGCCACCTACGTCACAGAAAACGCTCCCACCTACATCACAGAAACGCGGGCCACTTTCGTCACAGTAACGTGCCCCCTCGTCACAGTAAGCCCCCCTCACAGTGTCGCTGCCCCCTACACCACGTAACGCTTCACCTAATCACAGTAACGCTGCCCCCTACACACAGTAACCTGCCATGTTATACTCTAAACCTCGAAAAAAAAAGAAAACTTTTTTGACTTTTACGTTGGGCTCTTCATCCGGGTAAACTATCACCTCTCCTTCCCTCGGATCCTAGCGCTGTGTACCCGACTGTAATACGATTGCCTTTTTTGTTTTGTAGGGTTGGGTGAGTGCGCTTATACCCCCTTGCCCCCGGATAGCCATCTGAGTGCCCCCATGAGTCCACCAGTGCCACTATAAGGGGCCCCCAAAATGCCACCTGAGTGCCACCAAAAGTGCCCCCACAGTAAGTCCCACCTATCTAACTCACGGGGTTTTTAATGGTATGACGTCCGCAAGCTCGATCTTTGTTTTCCCGCTCACTTTACTTTGTTTCAGTGACCAACCTTATAACAAAGAACCTATCATTTTATCTTTATTACTTAAGTTTCTATGATACAGCTCAAGTTTCTATGATAAAACTTTAAATTTTCTTACTGGGATCTTTGGGAAAAAAAAAGCATTTCGTGCAGTTTGTTGACATATTTACGGGTAAATTTGTTTTATGTGTATTTTTCTTGTGTTAATTTAGCCATAATCACATTAATTTCAGGTCGGCGGGATCGCTAATAATTTACAATAGATAAGGGGGCCGATGAATATTTTTTCAAGAGTAATAAACAGTGGTTTATACAATAGGGGTTAAAAAAACAAGAGGGTATATACTTACAAAGGAGGTATTAACTACAAAGGAGGTATAACTACAACAGGTGTATATACGTACAACGGGGGTATATATACGTACAACAGGGGTTAACGTACAACAGGTGTATTTACGTAAACAGGTGTTATACGTACAAAAGGGGTTATACGTACAAAGGGTATATACCACAGGTGTATTATAACAAAGTGTATATACATGCAACAGGGGATATACAACAGGGGTATAGTTGTTTCCCATCTCGGGAAAAAAGCGTGGTGAAACGGGGTGTTGCAGTTATGAAGACACAATACAATTTCAGATGAGGTCTGTATGGGACTTTTCGTTCTGCATAGTCAGCAAAACGAGTTTTCATTAAAGCTTTTTTTAAAGCATGTGTTTGTCTTCGGGACTCAGCGTTTCCCCCACGGGTCTTGGAATACGATACCCGTTCACTGAATCCCCCAAAGGGTTGGTCGTCGTTTTATTAAATGGGTACCGTTTTACCGGTGGTTGGGGGTTTGCCATGGCTGTTGGGGGGATGATTGATGCCCGGTAAAACAGAGTGGTTTACCCTTCTGGTGAGTGGCAGGTCCACAGGTCTTGGTATATGAAATGTTGGTGTTGCAGCTAATGCTAGTGAAGCGGTGTTTTGATGTTGTATTTTTCCCCGTGTGTAAAGGGAGTGAAGGTCTTAACAAAACTCGGCAAAAAACTTGGTTTAAATGGAACCCCGGCCCCCCTTCGAATGTGACTGTTTCATGTTGGGATAGGTCATCCTGAAAAATGGTAACTCCCAAGTGTAAACCGGGTTTCTGTGCAAAGAAACTGCGTCATAACTATCGCTTTGGAATACTTTACAAGTCCGCATTTCTCCTGAACTTCCACTTAGGCTGAAGATTTTTAAATTATGAAAGGGCCCATCCTTTTTGATTTGGAATATGTCAGGGAAACAGACATAGCTTCTGCTCTTACTGTGTAACTGTCATATAAAACAATGTAGCAACCCTCGGTCCATATGATGAAAGTTTTGCCCGTAATATGACCACCACAGTCGATGGTCGAAGGCAAAGATGATGTGTGCATACACTTAAAGTGCACTTTAATTGCTTTGCTTAACGAATTTAAGCATTCATTATTATTATAATTATAACTAAGCGTTAAACCACAATTAATGAAGTTCAAGCAATTTGTATTCGACTAGGCCTCATAATATCTTCCTCTAAAACAGATATTAACAAGCAAACGACATCCCCCACCCATCTATTTGCAGGGTGAAACTATTAGCTACGTTAAAACTTAGATATCTTGGTGTAGATGTACCCTTTAACAAATCCACTATACCACAACAAAATAAGAAATGTAAAGATAGACTAAATGCTCTCAAAGCTGTTGCTGGCTACAACACCAACTATGGTGCTAATGTGAGAATCGTGAGAATGATGTACATAGACCTATGTTAGGTCCTTAATTGATTATGCTGCTCCCATGTTGATATTAGCTAGAGAAAGTTCTCTCCGGCCCTTGCAGTTAATGCAAAATGAAGCTCTCAGAATTATTCTTGGGTGTCCCAAATCTACAAAGGTTCTTAATATGAGGAAGGAGCTTGGTATTACTAGTATCAGTGATAGGATTGTTGAGATTAACACTGTACTCGGTATCAGAACGTTAAGAAATGAACCAGTCACAATGAATCTTACTGTCTAGAAGTAAATACACAAAGATCTAAATGGAATGGGGGAAAAACGTGTTTTTGGGCATTAATTTTATAACCTCCTGAACGTTTTCGCTGTAGGCAACAAGACATTTCACCCCTCCAGGGAAGATGTGTTCTTTAATATCACATACCTGAAAAGCCCCCCCCCAAAAAGCTCATTGCTGGGAACCCCTTTCCCTTTTAAATCACTTTTTAAAGCCTACTCAAAAAGAAATTTTTTTCCGTTTAGCTGGTAGAAAAATTTATCACAAGTTTTATACACTGATGGCCCCTAAACAGGATTTTTCCCGGCAGGGCTGCATCTCCCTTTTGTTGCCCCCCTCCCTAGTTAAAAACGATAATAAACTTTTTTGAATTAGGCAAAAGAATTAACAACGGGCGTCTACTTCCAAACTAAATTGTTTGAAAACCCCTAAGGGCGCAAAAAAAAGCTAATTTAAATAACACGAGCTTGATTTTATAAACATTATTAAATTCATGTCACACTGAATGCTCTTGACCATATAATGACTCCAAAAACATCTCATTGGAAAAAGCCGGTATGGATACTAAAAAATTTAAAGGAAAAAGGGAATTTAAATTTTTAAAACTTGCAAAAGGGATCCCATCCCCAAAATTGGATTACCCCCTTCATGATAAATTGATATGTTACCAAAGGGAAGAAAATCCAGAAGGAGAATGAGAATATAATTTTGGTATATCTGTGCCCTAAAAATTGGGGATAAAAATTAGGAGAGAAGTTAAAAAAAAATAAAGATGTTTGTTTTGGGGAATGCATTTAAAAACCTAAAGTGATATATAACCCCTAAACTTAAAACGAAAGAAAAGAAATGTTTTGGAGCAACGGCAATGGGGAAACAGACTGACTAATGTTGTAGTGGCCAGGCTTAGGCGGGGTTTACAAGTACTTCTGGCATTTTTGGAAAGACACACAAAATGATATCAAACAAAATGAAAATTTATTTTGATCAGGCATAGGGTCACTTTTCTTGAACACTATGTGTTTTAAATTGCCCACTTTTTGGAGAATACAGACTTTTGTCAAGGTTTCTTTTAATGAAAATAAATACCAGTTTATACAAAGGGGCGAATTTCCTAGTTTTGCTTGTAACAGATAAGTGAATTTGTAGAATTTTTTAAAAAAAATTCCATATGTACACCTTTTAAACCCCCTTTTTGGGCTATTTTCCTGGCCTTTTTTTAAATCCATATCCCTTTTTTGGGGCTGCCCGGTCCCAAAGGAGGATAGGGGGAGCAATAAACTACCTTTTTGGGTGGAAAAATTGGCCCGGGCCGGGCTAAAGCCCCCCCGCTTCACACCCCGGGGGGCCCCGGTTCGATTCCCGGCGGGTGGAAACATTCGAAAACCCCTTTTTTCCTTATGAAAAATTTAGACACATTGAAATTTGGGTATCTTTATTGGGGAAAAAAGTTTCGCCAAAAAAGTGGCTTCACCCAGTCCAAAACATAGGAAAAAACTTAAGAACAGGAAAGAAATGAGGTAATCATCCCTCAACCTTGATCGATGGGGTTTCAGTCCTTCAATCTTGATTCTACCCCAAGTTTGGGGAGGGGGACTAACACATCGACTAAAGGGTTGAGGCCTGATTCCCTCATTCCCCTTTCCTGTTTTTCGGGTTTCCCTAGTAGGGACTGATGAACCCCACTGGGGGGCGAAACTTTTTTCCCCAAATAAAGATCCCCCAAGAGGGGCCTTTGGGGTCAAATTTTAAATCAACATTGGGTTTCCTGAACCATTTTCCTACAAACTTTTTCCTAAAACCTGTTGCCTGTTCACCTAGCAGCAAATAGGTACCGGGGTGTTAGTCGACGGGTGTGGGCGCATCCTGGGGGAAAAGGGTTTAAAGGGACCCCAAGGGGAAATAATTAGACAGCCCCTCGATGCGCACTGATTTTCCCTTTTGGGTTATCCTGGGGGGCTAACCCCCCGGGGGTTAAAAAAACCGAACGAAATCTTATTTATCTTAAAATTTTAATTTCTTCAGAAAATTTAGCCCTGAAATAGAGGAGGGGGACACTAGGCCTGCTGTTCCTGCCAACGGTTTTTTTACTCACGCTAAATCATTCTCACTTGTGGGAAGCCCAGTCATTTTTTTAAGCTACCAAGAAAATACACGAACATAAGAAGAGAAGAAACAAACCCAAAGCAGGCGCCATGTTTGGTACCCGGGTATATTTTAGGGGATGCGTGCTCATTTCTTGTAAAGTAGGAAAAGGGCCCCTGCTTGCCCCAACATCGGGGGTTACGGGGAACCCCAAAGGGCCCGGGTTTCACTTTAAAAAAAAAAATATATTCGCCGAATTAGTGAGGGTCTAAAGTTTATTTTTATCAGGGGGGAAGGGGCCCCAAACCCGTGGGGATTATACGGGCCCGGGTAAAAGGGGGGGGGGAGGGAGGGTTTTCCCGGGCCCTTAATTCGGGGAACTGGAGCCAGATCCATTTTTTTTGATAAAGAGCCCCCCCACCGGGGTAAAGGAGAGGATCTAAAGAAAAAAGGGATTATTCGTATATGTACCCCCCAGTATGAAATAACCCAGAATAAACCAAAAAAAAGCCACTGTGGCTTTTTTCCAAAATGGGTCCTTTATTAAAAAAGATAAGATTTCTTTCTTTTTTTTAAACCCCCGGTTTTTTAGCTCCCCCAGGAAAAAACCCAAGAAATCAGTGCGTCAGGGGGGGGGAAGGGACGGGCCCTAACTTATTTTCCTTTGGGGGCCCCTTAACCCTTGTCCCCCAGGTTTAAAATTTCAAATTCAAAGTTTATTCTAAAAAGGGATTACTGTTTGAGTTTCCCAGTTTTTTGGGGTTTATTGTGTGGTTTACATGTTAAAATTGTGTTTTACAGAGTGTACCCGGGAACGCTTAGCAGGTTTAGGAAATTTCGGGCCAGATTTAAGTTTTTATTTTTAATTGTAAAATATTAAAAATTTAAATTAAAGGTAATTGGGAAATTGGGGGCCCCTAAGTGCCCTAAATACAGTTTGTGATTTAGCAATGTGAATCCCTTTGGGGGGGGGGTTTTGGGCCCCCGTAAATATTTTTTCAGGCACAAGGCAGCCCAGCCCCCGTGGAGAGAAAGGGCGTCGTTCCCGCCTTCATTTGAGCAACCTGAACACGGGTTGCTCGAGAATTACTTGGGTTATCCTAAAGAGTTTCTTCACCAAGCAAAGGGGGAGACTTGCTTTGCAGTCACTTCGACCCCCAAAAATCCCACAAGGGGGTAAGGGGTTACTTGCTTGTTTTGTTCATCCCCCCTCACCCCCATCCCCCCATCCCCCCCCCATCCCCCCTCACCCATACATCAAAAACGGCCCCAAAACACTTAACAAAACCTACATACTTTGGCTATCCTTCTGACTGCCCCATCTTTTTAATTTTTCGGAAAACTTCGTTTTGGCGATTTAAACACAAGGCGTTTTGCCGGGGTACCCTTGGGGTTTTTTTTTAAAACCACCAGCCGATCTTTGTTTGGGGGCCCTTTCCCCTCATTTACTCGGGGGAAGGCTACTTGGGAGCGACCTCATAAGTCACTGAAAAAGGATTTTTAGGCAAAAATAAGGAAAGATACCTTTTTGTTAAGCAACTCCTCTGCTAGATGTTTCCCCTGGGCATCATGGCGAGGTTTCGTGTAAGATTACGCATTGTTGAAATAAAAATGTCCATGAAAGACTTTTCTAAAATGTTTTTTCTCTAATTCAACGTTGCCTCCCCAGGGGATTTTTTTTCAAACCCACCCCTGGAGCATACTTCTCCTCTCTTGGGAAAAGATTTATTTCCCAACTCCTAAAGCATGATTTCTTGGAAAACCCTAAAGACTTCTGGTGTTACCCCAAATTGCCCTGACAGCTATCAAGCTCAGGGGACTGGGGTTTGTGGCCAAATAAACTTTTTAAATGAAACAAAGAAAATTTTAAAAAATTTGTTGTAACATTAATGCCGAAAATTTCTGACCTTAGGGCTGTAGAAGCACAAAAATTTTCTCGAATCACAACAACAATAAGGTAACTTTAAAATTAATACCGAGACCCTGAGGGGGGCCAAATTTGTGGGGTCAAAATGGCTTAAAAATTTTCAATACCGGAATGCACACCCTGACCAAATTTCTATGAACGTTTTGTCAGGGGTGACACAATGTTTCAATGTTTGCCTTTTGGGTCATAAAAACCCAACAAATGCAGAAATAAAAGGGGCCCAACTTTTTAGCTTTTTCCTGCCCAACATTCCTATCGTGATTGTACCAAAAAAATTCACCTAAAGTGTCCTCTGTAAGGGAAAATTCATCAGGGCTGGGTCGCTATTTGCCCCAGAAAGAAAAAAGGAAATCCCAAAAAATTTTCTTGACGCCAAGAAACTATCCACTTCTAAGAAGACCACTCCTCGGGCACGCCAACCATGCCCCAAAACCCTTCCCCTTCCCCAAACTCTCCCGGGATCAATGGCCCCCTCAGGTCCACCAAGGGTTTCAATTTTTTTGGGAAATTTCCCTGCCCCTCTTGGAGCCCCCCAATCAAAACCCCATTTAAAACAGCCACAACAAAAAGGGTTTCAGTCGCATCTCATGTGTCTCAGGAAATCCAAAAGACGGGATATAACGAGAGCAAAACAAATTTAACTTGGGGGCCCCAAAGACACAGCTGGGGGGTGATATTAAAAACTCGGGCTCTCGTTTTTTGAATGATCGGGTTAAGGGCTAATGGATAAATCCCCCTTATCCCCTAAAAAATGTAAAGGGCCAAATTATGCCCCAGCCTTCTCAATAAAAAGAAAATGCCCCATACTCTACTTTTTTAAAAAAAATGCCTAAGTCTTTCCCTGGCTCAGGGATCGCCCCCCCCAAAAACCCGGGTTTGACAACCCCTCTCAACCCGAAACCCAACACCTGAACAAATGCCCCCAGAAAGTGGTCCCTCCTCCCCCAAATTGGGGCTGACCCCGTTTGAACGGAAACTTCCCCAAGGTAACTCCACATTCCGATCTAATATTCCCTTGGAGCCACACAGCCCTCCCTTTTAACCTAAACGAGCCTCGTTTTCCTAAAACTGAGTATAGCATCCCTCAGTTTCATGATGATGACTCTAACGACTCAACGATTCAATGATTCTAAGATTTCTTTTTAATATTACTGCCTCTATTTGAAGATGAAGTTTGGCATTTTTTAATACAAAAGCATCCACGCAAAAGTTCCCTTCTCCTTTTGACGAGCCCACGGGGATAGAAATAAACCAACACATAACATTACTTGCGGGCGTTCAGAACCCCAGTGAAACGAGCGAAGAATAAGCAATAATGGGGATTACAATTTTTCCCAAATTAATGTTCAACAATTTTTTTAATAAAACCCTTACCCTTTTTGAGGTTGAAAATACTTTAAATACAAACCCGATGTTATACTTTTGAACGAGAAAAAGCTGCAAAAAGTTTGGGTCAAAAATTAAAATTTCGTGAACTGTACTGTTGAGAAAACGAGAGGGGGCAATTTGGTGGGGGGGGGGGGGGGGGGGGGGGGGGGGGAGCCATCCCGGGGAAATTTGGATATACATTTAAAAAAAATTTTATGTGGATGAAGTTTAAAATTCTTGCAATAGGGAAATAACCCAAAGTCGCATGGACAACTATAAAAGGGAAATTTGGGTATTTTCCCCCCAGACGCCATAAATAAGTCAATTTTCCCCTACATAGGAAAATTTAAACAAAAAATTCCAACAATTTTTTGCTGGGATTTTAAGCTCATCACCCTTCCCTTTAACTGTGAGCTGGTAATTTTTCCCCGGGTGACTTAAAAGGGAAAAAAACTCTTTAAAATCATGACAGCTAGAAACTTGTTTATTTAAAAGGGCCCCTTCTTCAAACGGACATTGGACCTCATCCAGGGAAAACCCCCAAAATTGTACTGACAAAAAAGAGACTGTGACAAACTTTCCCTGCGTAAATCTCCTGGTGGGAAAAGTAGGATCTGACCAAATCCCTGTTATAATACCACAAACCCCATTTAAAAATACCTGTAAATCTTAAAAACCCCAAACTTAAACCCCAAAGGGTTTTGACCCCTTTAGGGCATAACTGGGTGTGAGGAAAAATTTTGTCCTTGGAAAATTCTACCTTCCAAGGGAATTGAATGATGCAACAGGTCCCTGCACAACGGGAAAAATTGAAGCTAAACCCAAAGCAAAATTTTCCAAATTTGCTTCCACAAAAATATACCAACAATATAAACCTACTAGAGAAAAATTTGGAATTTCTTTAAAAAAATTTTCAAGCAAAGTAAAGGGTCTTCAAACAAGACACCACCAAACAGCTACATTGCACCGATTAAGGCAAGAATTATTTAAACCCTGATTAGTCAAAAAACAAACGAGACAATGGAAATTTTTAGTTCTTCAACTAAACAATATAAACGTGGGAAACCCGCAAAATTTTGGGGTAAGATCCGCAACTTTTTGGGGGGAAAACACAAGGGTTTCCAAAAAACTTAGTTAATCCCTTTACTGTTTAAATGAGGGAAAATGTTGAAATTTAAAATTTTACGATCCACAGGACCAGGGGTAATTTTTATGGGTGAAGTATGGGAGAAAAATTTTCTCTCAAATAACAGTCGTCCAAATTTTAAAATAACATTATCAGTTTGTAAATGAATTTGGGGAGATGAGAAACCCGGGTGATCTACAACCCCCTACCTACCATCGATACTTTAACCTTGAAGATACCCCCACCCGCTTACTAAACCTATTTTCATTACTAAGATAAGTCAAGTTTTGGAAGAATGAAAAATAGAGCCCCCCGGCCTCTCTGTAATAACAATGAAAAAAAAAAAGAAATCCAGAAATTGCAAAAAGTCCCCTTGGGAAATATCTTTAATGCCCTCTTGCCCCCAGGATATTTTTTTCCCGTTGTTTTTAAAAGGGCTGCTAGGGTGACTTTTTGCGGGCCCCCTAAAGACATTCCACCAACCGGAACTATAGACCCATATCTTTTCTTTAAGTCACTGGAAAAGGGCTTTAAAAGCATTTTTCCAAAAATTGAATTACTAAATGGGGTTTTAAACCCCTTTTTACTGAAAAACAAAATTTGGGTTTAGAAACCAAATAAAAGGGACCAACCAAAGCAATAAATTTTTATTTTTGACACGGGAGCAAGTTCCCCCCAAAAAAAAGCAGGGGAATCTTGCCTTAAAATTTCCACCAGAGATTTCAAAAAGCTTTTGGGTAGCTTATGGCATTAAAGGCCTTATATACAACCCCATTGACCTACCCGACCAAAAGGACTTTTTTTCCCGAGAAATTTTTAATTTTTTTAAATCAAAGAAAAAAACCCTCCCCCCTTTCATGGAAGTCGACAGAACCTTTTAAAACCGACGGCTGGTGTCCCACAAAGGTTTTTTGTCCCCCCAAATCCACTTTTTGTTTTTAAAATTTATTGAATGACCTTCCTCAACCAGAGTTTAATGACACAATTGTGACACAGTTTGCAGATGATGTATTCCTGTCGTCTCATCAAATCCATAACAGGAAAATAAAATTTTGGGAAGTCATGAAAAAATGAATATTTAACTTCGTCAACATCAATTTGGGGGGGAAGAAATGGAGAAATTTTCGACTAATCCTGACAAGGGTTTTTTGTTAGCAAAGATAGGATGTTTTGCATCAACCCTCCCAAGATAAAAAGGGGGGATCTCCATCAAGGGGACCTGTAAACCATTAGAAAAAAAAACCCCAACAAGATCCCTTGGGGGTATGAAAAAAGACAAAGGGTGCCCCCTCAAAATCCCCATGTAACTTAAAAAATCAAACAAGCCAAAGCTGGTCTTAAAACAGACTCTTTTATTTAATCAACCCCCAACATGGGCAAAAAAAAATTTTATATAAAATGGGTAATAAAACCCATACTCGAAAACCCTTGTGCCCAATGTCTTTTAAAAACAAAGACCCAAAATGCTTTCGGTTTTTTAAAAGGGGCCCCGAAAAAGAGCTCTTCGTTTATTTCCGATACCAGGGGGAGAGACAAAATTTAAAAAGGCAAAATTTAAAAACAACAAGATATTTCGCCTTAAAAGTAAAGCCTTGATACTCTAAAAAAAAAAAACAAATTTTTTACAATGCAAAACATACAGGCCAATTGAGAACATCCTATACAAGTGATAAATACCACCGATTAAAAACCATTAATACTCCACCCTCATAGGACTCCAAAAATGGCTCTCCCACAAGGGTTTTGTCGTTTTTTTTCAAAAAAATGAAATTTCCCTCGACCCCTTAATTTTTAGCCCTTACCTGAAAGAAAAAAAAATTGGGTTTCAACCCGAACCCTTTTATGTATACGGGGAAAATCATCGCCCCCAATTAGGGAGACATCTTAAATAACTTTCTAAAAAGTAAATTATGCTATTGGGCTATTGTTTGGGCACCCCATAAGAAAACTATTGTCACGAAAAAATTTAAAAGGGCCCAGAAAAACATGCCTTTTTTAAGTTTTAATATCCGTTTGGTGCAATCGCGAAAAAAAAAAAAAAAAAAAAAAAAAAAAAAAAAAAAAAAAAAGCAAACCCCAATTTGTATAAATTTCTACCAATTTGAGCATGAGTTATATTTCCTATTATACATGTACCCCTGATGGTTTTTGTTATAACCCCTTTAAAAAATATCTTATCAATTTACATACACTTTTTAAATTGCACCAAAGGGTTGGGGGACTTAACCCTTTAATATCCTTACCCTTTTCCCCCCCCCTCCCCCCTTTTTTCCCAAAATTTCCATCCTTTCCCCCTCCTTCTTTCCCACCCAACTTAACCCAAAACTCTGGTCCCTCAGATCCCGATCCAAAACATATTTTTAGTATTGGGGGTATAAAAGGGTCATTATTTTAAAAATTGAGATTTAAAATTTCTGTTTTTTGGGCCCAAAAGATGAGTGAAATGAAGTGTAACCACTATTTTGGGGTTTGTGTAGTTTTGTTGGCGGGGGGTATCGGGGGGATTAAAAATGTTTTTCTAATTTTTAATTTTTGAAGGGGATTTAAAGTGTCCCCCAGTTCTAGATTCTCGGGAGGGTTTTTCCAGATTTTTAGGCCTTTGACATAAAAGAATTTTTGTAAAGGGTTTTGTCCCGGGCACGGGGAAGTAAAGAAAAGTTTGTGGGCCCGGTGTTTTGCCTGTGGGTTCTGTCACAAAAATATCAAGAAAGCGTTTAGGGGCAAGGTTGATATTGGAGTTTAAGGTCCGTAGATGTAGATTGCACAAATATAAGGGTGGGGTGTACCCGAACGGGGGTAAGTTTTTGGTCAAAGAAGATTGGGGGGGGGGGTTGCCAGGGATGGGATTTTTTGTGATTATTCTTACCCTTTAGCTTTTTTTTTGGGTTATTTTTGGGTTTTTGGTGTGTTTTCTGCAGTTGACCCCAAGCACAAAAAACAATAGGTGGGGGTAAAGGGTTAAAAAAGTGAGTGGTTAGTGTGGGCCCGGTGGCTAACACTCCCCGTTCACACGGCGAGGGGCCCCCGGGGTTTGATTCCCCGCCAGAGTTTGAAACTTGGGCGTGTTTTCCCTTTTCCCCCCGTTGTCTAGGTTTTTCCCCCCCAGTAAAAAGGGGACCTAGGTGTTAGTCGACTGGTGTGGGCGCCCTCCGGGACACTTTCCCCAATTTGCCCGAAATGCTGAAAAAACATAACCCAAAGGGTTTCAAGCATTTGTGTCATTTTTGTCAGCTAGGCCCCGTATACCCTTGCATGGGACTTTTAAATAAATTTAAATTTTTTATTTTTATTATTTAAAAACATTTTGCGGCACGTGTATTGTATCTTGGGGAAAATCCCAAAACCCTTTTTGGGTACCTTTTTTTTGGGTTTTTATCTGGGGAAAGGGTGCTAAAATTTGGTTTTGTCAAGGTAAAAGCCCAGGAATTTGCCCCCCAAATTTTTTCTGGTTTAAAGAGTGTTTTTCCCAAACTTTTAATTTTTAATTTTGGGATCTCCTGCTCGCTACCAAACATAATATAGTAGGGGTTTTTTCAGATAAATAAGATAAGATTTCGTTTGGATTTTTAAAAAACCCCCGGGGGGTTTTGCCACCCAGGGTAACCCCAAAAAAGTCAGTGCGTCACGAGGACGGTCCCAACTTATTTCCCTTGGGGCCTTAATTTTTGCCCCCAGGATGCACCCACACCAGTCGAAAACACCCCCGGTACCTATTTGCTGCTAGGGGGAACAGGACAACAGGTGTAAGGGAAAAGTGTCGAAATGTTTTCACCCCCGGGAATTGGGAACCCCCGGGGCCCCCGGGTGTGAACCCCGGGAAACTTTAAACCCCCCAGGGCCCCCGGGCCCCGTTTAAGCGAAGTTTTTTGGGTGCACCAAAACGATATTTTAATCAGCTCCTCATTCACAATTTGGGGGTTTAGGTTTGGAAATTAGGGTGAGAGATGACAAGTCGTGTCATAAGCCAAAAAGAATGGGTTTCAAATGTTTTTGGGTAACCTTTGGAAGATCATTTATGTATATGAGGAAGAAACGGGGGGCCCAAGGGGCACTTCCCTGCGGAACTCCTGTATCAAGTGGGCCCGGGTCTGATGTTTTTGTCTTTTTAAAGGTGATGTAAGATAAGAAAAAGATTTCGTTCGGATTTTTAACCCCCCGGAGGGTTAGCCACCAGGATAACCCAGAAAAGTCTGCGTCATCGAGGATGTTCTAACTTATTTCCATTGGGTCCTTAATCTTGTCCCCCAGGATCGACCCACACCGTCACTAACACCAGGTACCTATTTGCTGTTTAGGTGAACGAACAATAGGTGTAAGGAAACGGGGCCGGAATTTCCACCCGCCGGGATCAACCCGGGCCTCCTGTGTGAAGCGGAGTTTTAAAGCCCCAGCACCGGGCCCCTTATACCTATTAGAAAATGTAAGATTTGAAATAAGCAAGCGCATGGCCCTTATACCGTAATGATCAAGTTTGTGGAGTAGGATGTCGGGGTCTACTGTGTCAAAAGCTTTCTTGGGTCAATAAAAATTCCTATAGATATTCCTTATTTTCCAATGCTGTGTAAAGCAGATCTAGCATTTTTTGATTGCATCATTAGTGCTTTTTTTTTTCCTGAATCCAATTAGCAGGGGTTGAGTAATTTTTTGAGCCGTTATAAATGAATACAGTCTCCTGTGACGAGTTTTTTCAAAGATTTTTGGGTAGCAATGGTAAGTTAGATATTGGCCTATAGTTGTTTTAGTCTGTAGGGGCACCACCTTTATGTAGGTTAACCCCTTGCCATCTTGAGTAGTTCGGAAGGTGCTAGTCTCTAGTGACTTGTTAAAAAATAATGAAATAGCATGCTAAAGGACATGGGCCGCTCGCTTGTACAGTAATGGTGGGACATGAGACAGATTCCCCGAGTTATTTTTAAGTGACTTTATAATCTCAGTGACTTCCGTGGGCTCAGTTGGTGCAAGATAGAAGGAATTTGGGAAATTCCCATCTAGGTAGTCCCTGGCATGGGCATTGGTATGTGGGATTTTACTGGGGAGATTAGATCCTATGGTTGAGAAGAAGTCGTTTATCTTGTTAGCTGTGTCAGTGGGATGTAGTGGTGTTTCATTAGTTGGTTTTTCTCAGTTTGTGGGTCCCTAGAATCTGAGAGATTTTTTTCCCCCAAGGCCCTTTTTTATTCTCCCCTAGTGCCCTGTGAATCTACTGAGTAGTAAAGTTTTTTGGGCCTTTTTTTATTATTTTGGGTGAGAGTTTGATGAAAAAGTTTAAAAAAAATTTTTTTTGTGTATTAACCCCCTGCCCTATATTGCTTTTTCATTTTGGGTTTTCTTGTAAATTGGTTTCAAAAAGGTGCTTTTTAGCCAGGGGCCCCCCAAAGCCGTTTTTTTTTGTGATCTTTTTTTGGTTTTTATAGGAAAATTTTTTTTGTTGAATAGCCCTAATTATTTTTTTTTAAGAAAAATGCCTTCCAGTCATCAAAAAACCATTGGCCTTGGAGAATTCTGTACCCAAATCAACAGTCCCTGGGTCAGCTTTTGAATTTCCTTACTGAGGCCTCGTCAGGGGGCTAAATGAGTTTTTGTTGTATTCAAGTGGGGTTCCCTTAAGTTTGTCGGGAATAAAGGGTTAGGGAAATGGTCTGTATTGCATCTGTTTTTAAATCCCAAAATTTAAAAGGGGGGCAAGTATTTTGGGCCTTTAATTGGTCTATTAGGGTTTTTCACTTTCTCAGGGGACCGGGGTTGGTTTAGTTATTTTTGGTATGAAAGGGGTGTTGTTCAAATTTTGATGAAATCATTTACAGCTGACACAAGTAACCCAAAGGGTTATGTTAAGTCCCCAAAGCTAAAAAAGGGGGTGCTTATTCATTTGCTGTTTTTTTATTAGTGATTTTAAATTTTTCTCACTAAAAATTTGGGATGTTTGTTGGGGTACCCGGGAAAAAAGGGCCCACCAAATTTTTATAGGCGCCCAAAGGGTTTTTTAAACAGAAAAATTTAAGAAAAAAGAAACCCCCTTTTCACACTAAAGCAATTGGTGCTGATACAAGATAATTGGAAGAGTAATAGATTGCAATACCACCCCCAACTTGGTTGGTCTGCATTTTTGAATTTCGGGGTATCCTGGTAGAGGGGAATATCATTTTGTCCCGTTTAAACCATTAGAAGTTGGGGGGTTCCCTTTTTTGATTCAAAAGGGGTGCTTTGGAGGTTTATCATAGTGTTTTCTAAGGCCTGATGGGTTTTATTAAGTACTGGGTTGGGGCCCTTTTTCCTTGTTTAGGATAGTGGGGCTTTTGATTTCTTTTGTAATAAAGGGAGGGTTTCTTTCCAATAGGGTTTTTATTTGGGGTCAGATTAAAGGGGGGTTTAGATCAGGTCAATGTGAATTTAAACATCTTCAAAGGTTTTTAAAATTTTTGGGTTTTTTAATTTTTCCGATTTTTTGTTTAGGGGTTTTATACTGAAAAATTTAGTGGGAGAAGTTTGGGGCAAGTATATACTAAATATTTTTGGGCAATTTGGGGTTTTAGTCCCCCCACACAATAATGAAGGTTTTTTTTTTTTTTGTTTTTTATGGTTTTGGGAAGAACTAAATACCAAAAAGGTATAAAATATAATATAAAAAAAAAAAATTTAAAAAAAAACAAACCTCACTTTTAATTGCCCCTAAGGGCTAATAATGACTTTTTGGAGTCATGTTTGGGGCTAGAAAAAGCTATATAACAATAGGGTTTTAAACTAATAATAAAAAATACAAATTAAAAAAAGCCCCTATCTCCCACAAATAATTTGAAAAATGGCAAAAAATTGGAATTTGGAAAATTTACTAGAAATTTATTTAGAATGACTATGGGACAACTGAATTTTAAACTAATAAAAAAAAATACAAAATTTAAAAAAAGCACCATCCCCTCACTAGTAAATTCACTAAAGGTCTATTATAGTTTAATTTGGAATTTACTATGTATTGAGCTAGAATAGCAAAGTAAAACTGGGGATTTTAAACTAAAAAAATAATAAAGAAACAAACTCCAATTTAAATTGCACTAAGTCTTATAAAAGGTTTTACAAGAAATTAAAAGTATAATTAGAATTTTTAAAATTTACAGGATAAAAATAAAAATTTGGGAATGACTTGGGTTTTAAAAAATTCGTAAATGGTAGACAGGATAATATAAAAAATTTTTAGTTTTAAAATACCCAGTTTAAAAAAAATTGGGAAAAAAAATGGCAAAAAAAAGAATTTTTTCAATAAGTTTGGGTCAATTTTTTTAAAGTAAAAATTTGGGGAATAAAGGGGGTTTAGAATAAAATTTTGGCAATTGAGTATTTTTTTAAAATGGGTAGAAATTTTTGAAACAAGGGTTTTGGTTAGTTTAAAATAAAATAAGATTGGGAAAAGTGATGTTGGAAAATTTAAAAAAGGGGAAAAGATTCTGTAATATTAAATTCAATTAAGACTAAAGAGGTAGAATGGTCATTGAAAACAACAAAGACAACCCAAAAATATTTTTTTGGGATTTTGAAATTTTTTGGGGGGCACAAATTTATGACAATATAACACTAAAAGGTGGGCTATGGGTTAATTTTTCTGCACTTTACTCCCATTCGTTAGTCCACCTTTACTTAGGAAAGTTTTTTTAAATCATGTTCTGGGAAATGGGATATCTCTTTCCCAGTGGGCCCGTTTCCTAACGTAAATTTTTCCCCTCCCTCACAAAGCACTGGGGGATTTTTTGGGGATAGCGCAATTTTCTTTGCCCGGAAAAAAAGTCCCACTAACACCCCGGGACCCCATTTGCGCCTTTTGGGGAACGGGCAATAGGTTAAGGAAACGTTCAAATGTTTCCACCTGCCCGGGAATCGAACCCCCCCTCCGTGTGGGGAACGGGAGCTTTTTCCACCCGGCCCCGGGGCCCCCCCTAGGTTCCCCCTTTTCCTCGGAAACCACCTACAATAGTCAACCCCCCCCCCCAGGTAACAAACCCGGGTTTCAGTTGCGGGGAACTTTAACGTTTTTGTAACCCAAAGCGATAAATCACCCGGCCCAAGGGGCTTAGACCAATCCAAGATTACGGGCCCTTTTGGGAACAGAGGGGAAAGAAAAAGGAAAACAAAACTAGAGCCCCTTTTGCATAAGAATTTTTTTATTGAAAGGGTTTCGCCCCCGCAGTGGGCCCTTTAAACAAGTCACAAACAATTTTCCCCCCGATTGTGGGAAAAATTTCATTTATCTGTAGTACAAATTTTTGTACATAACAGTAAATGAAAAGAAAATTATTATTTTAAACATTAGACATTAGGAATTTGGGAAAACCTATTTTGCAAAAAAAAGTCCCCCTTCATACCTACCAAGGCCAAAACCACAAGTTGCCGGACCTATTAATTAAATGAAAAACATACACCAGGGAAAACGGTAAATAAAAATTTGTGGAAAGTAAAAAAAAAATAAAAAATGGTTAAAAAAGTACATAATTACATAACAGAAGGAAAATATATCTTCATATCACTCACCAGTTTGACTGGAGATTAATGTGTATCATAGTCAGAAAACCTCACTCTAACTAAATCTATGAAAATAATGCTGGCCAGAATTACACATAAATCTAGAGAGCTTATCTGAGGTTCCTGGAACTGTCTTGTCCAGTCGTCTGATATCTCAAGTTATGCAGGAATGCACATCCACCAATTTTGCCTCCTATTTGAGAGGTGTCAACACAATTTTAACCTCTAGAGCACGAAAAATTCTTCCCATTACATCAACGTTTGTACAAAATTCAAAACCAAGATGGCGAGTCTCCTTCTGCGCAGGCGCAGCTTCCTGTTTTCGATTACATAAATTTTAAATACAGTATGGCCATCTATTTACATTTAATAACTACTGTATTTCTGGAAAATATATACAGTATTTTCCACACTGCGGCTGGGCAGAGTTCGTTGCTAAACGATTCAAATTGCTCATTTGACAATGGTGGAGGACCTGGGTACATATAGGACCTGGCATCTACACAGCGACATATTACACAAGATTTAATCACCCTTTTTACACTTTGCCATCCTTGTGGAATCCAAAAAGTTTCCCTAATACAATTTAAAGTATCTTGTACCCCACCATGCATTACATTTTTATGGGCATTTAGAACAATCAAATTTGTTAGATGATGAGTTTTGGGCAGTAAGATAGGGTGTTTAGCATAATCACCCAATTCAGCATTTTGTAACCTACCTCTGCACCTAATTACATTGTTCTCTAAATGCAACCCCAATTTCTCTATTATAGAACCTTTCACAATTTTTCTTTCCATCATCAATTTAATCTCATTTTCATAGATTTCCTCCTGTACCCTCTTTATCCAATATTCAAGAGGATGTGAAAACTTAAATGAAATATTCATCTTGTTTAGAAATTTAAACACCAACTTAGTTACACTGATTAGTTTGGGTAAAGAAGAATGCCTATTTATATCAATGGCTAAGGGTGGACAAACTATTGGAGCAGTGGTCACAGTAATTTCAACAGGAGCAATATACGCCTTTTGTACAGGCCAGTTAGTTTTATTTACCAACCAGCTCGGTCCTTTAAACCATGATACAGCATTTACAAATTTAGCATAAGGTAAACCTCGAGACAAGAAATCAGCTGGATTCTCCTCACCAGGTATATGATTAAATGTTAACATATGCTGACCCAAACTATTATACTTCTCTTGCATCTGATAAATTTCAGCGACTCTGTTTTGTACGTACACAATTTTACTGTTTCCATTGCAAATCCATTGTAAGGATACCTCATTATCAGACCAAATTACAGTGTCGCTAATATTTATCTCATGCAACTTATTTCTTATATAATTAGCTAATTTGACACCTACATAAATGGCTGTTAATTCCAACTGAGGCAAGGTACGTGATTTAATTGGAGACACTTTAGCCTTAGACATAACAAGAGAAATAACACTATTACATTGAAGGTAAGCAACTGCTCCATATGCCAATTTTGAAGCATCACAAAAAAATGTGGAGTACATTTTTCCCATTTGGATTGGCCACCTGGAGTGGGAACTCCAACATTGGAATTTTCTCATAATCACCAATTAATTCATCCCACCTGTTAATGAATTCCTCAGGTAGAATTTCATCCCAAGCACATTTAAGTTTCCATGCTTCCTGAATTAATTTCCCTCTTATAGTAAGGGGTGACACTAAACCTAGTGGATCAAAACATTTGGAAACCTTAGCAAGCAAACCTCTTTTAGTTAATTTATTGGGCATACTGTAATTATTAGGTTTTAACATTAACAAATCTCTCTCAGTATCCCAGTTTAAACCCAGTACATTACTACATTTTGGCACTTCATCTCCAGGGTAATCTTTACTTATTTTGTCCTTCAATTTGGATGAATTACTATTCCATTCTCTCAGAGGCATATTTGCACTTTGCATTATTTTATTAGCCTCTCCATAAGTCATTAACAGTTCCTCTTCAGTTGACGTCACACCCAGGAAATTGTCCACATAAAATTGTTTGCTCATTACTTTACTCAATGGACTTCCCGTACATTTAAGGTGTGCATTTATTGTCACTTGAAGTAGGAATGGACTGGATGTAGCACCAAATAATACGCTCCTAAAGCGAAAGGTTTTCAGAGGGCTAAGTGGGTCAATAGGATTCTCAGGCCATAAGAAGCAGGTACAATCCCAGTCAGCCTCTTGTAAGCCCACTCTTAGGAAAGCTTTACTTATGTCAGCCGTAAAGGCATATTTTTCATCCTGAAATTTAATAAGATATCTCCTAATTTTTCCGTCAACGACGGACCTGTCATCAGTCATTTAAACTAGGTACATTTTTGTTACTCCTGGCACTACAATTAAACACAATTCTCAGAGGAGTGGTCTTAGAATCCTTCTTCATTCCGTGATGCGGCAAATAGTGACCATAAATTTTGGCTTGCTCAGGAGGTACCTCTTTTATAAATTTATTAATTAACTGCTCAGCAATTATATCATTATAGGCAGTTAACAATTCTGGTGTCTTACTCAGTTCGCGGAGCTGAGCTTTTAACTGCCCATATGCCATTCTGTAATTAGTGGGCAATGCTGGATGGTTCAGTCTCCACGGAAGTCGTACCCAGTATTGTCCAGATTCAAATTTTACATCTTTCAAGTACTGCTCCTGAGTAAAAGAATAGTCTGGACTTTCTTCATTTACATTTATTTCAATGCTGTCTAATTCCCACAATTTATGCACTGGCTCAACACCATCCTCTATGGAAGAATTATAATGGGGTACAACTTCATGAGTAAGACTGGGAAAACCTGGAGCCACATGGGGGTCCCGAAACATGGAGAGCCAGGATGTTGGACGTGGTGCTGGAAAACCTCATGCACCAACATGTTAAGGACACTACCAGAGTGAGAGGGGAGGATGAACCAGCAAGATTGGACCTTGTGTTCACCCTGGGCAGCTCAGATATTGAGGACATCAAGTATGAGAGTCCCCTAGGAGCTAGCGACCACGTGGTTCTGGGCTTTGAATACATAGAGCTGCAAGTGGAGAGAATAACAGGAGTTGAATGGGAAAAGCCTGACTATAAAAGAGGGGACTACATAGGGTTGAAGAACTTCCTGGGGGAGGTCCAGTGGGACAGAGAACTAGCAGGAAAGCAGTAAATGAAATGATGGAATATGTAACAACAAAATGCAAGGAGGCAGTGGAAAAGGTTTATTCCCAAGGGCAACAGTAACAACGGGAAGACCAGAACGAGCCCCTGGTTTACCCGACGGTGTAAGGAGGCAAAAACAAAATGCAATAGAGAATGGAAAAAGTACAGAAGGCAGAGAACACATGAAAATAGGGAGATCAGTCGCAGAGCCAGGAATGAGTAACACAGGTAAGGAGGGAGGCCCAGCGACAGTATGAAAATGACATAGCATCGAGAATCGAGACTGACCCGAAACTGTTGTATAGCCACATCAGGAGGAAGACAACAGTCAAAGACCAGGTGATCAGATTAAGGACAGAAGGTGGAGAACTCACAAGAAATGATCAGGAGGTATGTGAGGAGCTGAACAGAGATTTAAGGAAGTTTTTACAGTAGAGACAGGAAGGGCTGTGGGAAGACAGCACAGAAGGGAACATCAAGAGGGAATATACCAACAAGTGTTGGATGACATACAAACAACTGAGGAGGAGGTGAAGAAGCTCTTAAGTGACCTTGACACCTCAAAGGCGATGGGACCGGACAACATCTCCCCATGGGTCCTTAGAGAAGGAGCAGAGATGCTGTGTGTGCCTCTAACCACAATCTTCAACACATCCCTTGAAACTGGGCAACTACCTGAGAAATGGAAGACAGCTAATGTAGTCCCCATATTTAAGAAAGGAAACAGAAACGAGGCACTAAACTACAGACCTGTGTCTCTGACATGTATTGTGTGCAAAGTCATGGAGAAGATTATCAGGAGGAGAGTGGTCGAACACCTGAAAGGAACAAGATTATAAATGAAAACCAGCATGGGTTCATGGAAGGCAAATCTTGTATCACAAACCTCCTGGAGTTTTATGACAAGGTAACAGAAGCAAGACACGAGAGAGAGGGGTGGGTAGATTGCGTTTTCCTAGACTGCAGGAAGGCCTTTGACACAGTTCCCCACAAGAGATTAGTGCAGAAGCTGGAGGATCAGGCGCACGTAAAGGGAGGGCACTGCAATGGATAAGGGAATACCTGACAGGGAGGCAGCAACGAGTCATGGTACGTGAAGAGGTATCACAGTGGGCACCTGTTACGAGTGGGGTCCCACAGGGGTCAGTTCTAGGACCAGTGCTATTTTTGATATATGTGAACGACATGATGGAAGGAATAGACTCTGAAGTGTCCCTGTTCGCAGATGACGTGAAGTTGATGAGAAGAATTAAATCGGACGAGAATGAGGCAGGACTGCAAAGAGACCTGGACAGGCTGGACATGTGGTCCAGCAACTGGCTTCTCGAATTCAATCCAGCCAAATGCAAAGTCATGAAGATTGGGGAGGGGCAAAGAAGACCGCAGACAGAGTATAGGCTAGGTGGACAAAGACTACAGACCTCACTCAGGGAGAAAGACCTTGGGGTGACCATAACACCGAGCACATCACCGGATACACACATCAACCAAATAACCGCTGGAGCATACGGGCACCTGGCAAACCTGAGAATAGCGTTCCGATACCTTAATAAGGAATCGTTCAAGACACTGTACACTGTGTATGTTAGGCCCATACTGGAGTATGCAGCACCAGTCTGGAACCCACACCTGGTCAAGCACGTCAAGAAGTTAGAGAAAGTACAAAGGTTTGCAACAAGGCTAGTCCCAGAGCTCAAGGGAATGTCGTACGAGGAAAGGTTAAGGGAAATCGGACTGACGACACTGGAGGACAGAAGGGTCAGGGGAGACATGATAACGACATACAAGATACTGTGGGGAATAGACAAGGTGGACAGAGATAGGATGTTCCAGAGAGGGGACACAGGGACAAGGGGTCACAACTGGAAGCTGAAGACTCAGACGAGTCACAGGGACGTTAGGAAGTATTTCTTCAGTCATAGAGTTGTCAGCAAGTGGAATAGCCTAGCAAGTGAAGTAGTGGAGGCAGGAACCATACATAGTTTTAAGAAGAGGTATGACAAAGCTCAGGAAGCAGAGAGAGAGAGGATCCAGTAGCGATCAGTGAAGAGGCGGGGCCAGGAGCTGAGTCTCGACCCCTGCAACCACAATTAGGTGAGTACACAGTTATGGTATTTGTAGTTTCCTCTAGTCATGAATTATTATTACGAGGAATCCTACCATACATTACATGGCCTCCTGCAGTCTTCAAAAGGGTGACACCACATTTCTTTATCATACCCTTTACAAAGGAGGCATGATAGTCACTACCTATCAAAATATTTATTGGGCCTACAGAATCATCACTTACACCAGAAGGTGCTAAATTTACTTTATGTGAGAGTCTTTCTGTAGCTTTACTAAGCCCTACTGTAGATATTTTCTCTGGAAGTCTATCTACAATTACTGCATTAACACATTTTTTCTCATTGCCCAACCTGACAGTTACATAAACAGTGTCATACAATTGAGCTCTTTTATCTGAGAGAAAACCAGATAATTTTAGAGTTGTAGGATCTCCCATCTGTACTTTCATACCATCAAGACATTTGCGTTTAATGAAAGTACGTTGGGATCCCTGGTCTAATAATGCAGTTACATTTTTTGATTTATGCCTTTTATCATCAATTTTTACCTGTAACACAGGTAAGGCTACTTCAGTAAAACCATCATTCTTAACATTAGCAGCACTTTTTACATTAGCCACTGTTGTGTCAGGATTGTCAACATTATCATTATTATCAACTTTATCATATAGACCTTTATACATGACTATATGGTGTCTTCCTTTGTGACATTGATAACAGAAGTTTAATTTGGCATAACAATCCTTTACATTGTGATTACCTAAACATCTGATACATCTGTCAAGTTCCTCCATTCTTTCAACTTTATCATTCCATGAATTGTATGCATTGCAATTCTTAGATAAATGAGTACCCTTGCAGAAAAGACAATCTCTCTTTTCTCTGACTGGTTTCTTATTAACTGGGCTACTCTTAGGAGGATACTTATTCTTCTTACCTAGTGGAGAATCATTATTTCTGATTCTTGCTACTTGATATGCACCTATGCAACTCTTTTTAGGAAATGAATTTTGATTATTACTATTGGGATAATTTCTCCCATTGTGAAACTTGACAGATACCTCAGAGTTATTATGTGTTGCATCTTTAAAATGAGTTAGTTGGCTGGTCTGCAACTGCACAGTTAATTCTTGTAGACCTAGTCTTATTTCCTCCAGACCAAAATAACCCTTGTGATATTTGTTTGAGAGTCATTCAAGTGTTTTACAGCTTAATTTATTCTGTACAATGGCACTCAATAACCAGCCTGATTCCTTCAGATTATATTTATTACTTAAAGTTTTGAGAGTGCTCTCCAGTTTAACTCTAAACTGCTGTAAACCTTTGTAAATGTGATCTGGAGATTTTAAATTAATAATGATATTCACTAAATCCAACCTACTTTGTTCTATATTACCATAAGTGACTTTCAACAAGTCAACTGCTTCCTTGTAAGAGTCATCTACATTGGGAAAGGCTTGTGTGAGTATGTGAGCATCTTCTCTTACCTGTCCTTTGAGGTAAAATAATTTAGTTACACAGGCTAGGTCACTCCTGTCGTGCACAGCTGCTTTAAAAATTGACCAAAATTCCTCCCAATTTTCTCCAGGATTAAACACAGGCAAACACAATTCTGGGAGTTTTGGCAAAGACATATTATTTGTTGGAGCAGACTGACCAACTCCCTGGTTTACACATTTTAATTTATTCAAGACCTGACTTTTACAAGAAAGAATCTTTTCCTCTAATTCATAATACTGATTAATCATGAGATCTATTTCAGTCTCATCTACACAGTTTACTAATAAATCTCCTTCATATTTGTTGCAGTATAATTTGTATGAATCATATCTATTCCCTAAAGCATCTAAATACAATTTTAAATCATCAGTATTCACAGTTTCTTGATTCATTAATTCCAAGCACTTATTATATGCCTTGGTTACATGAACTTTTCTAGCCTGTATTGATGCTTTCTTTGCTCTATATTCCATATGTTTGTCTTCTATATTAATTTCCTCATTTTCAGCCATGATGCAATGTATTAAATTCAACTTTATTAATAACACTGATTACAACTTACAACACTGATACAACTTACCTTTGAATAAATCCTAGCAACTTGAGCTTAGCAATTACATGTATAATATAAATTTTAAATGTACAGTAATACAAACTTGGCTCCTCAAAATTAATATTATACAAATTAATAAATCCTTGCCAGAATTTGGCATAGCAAAATTAATATACACATTAATAATTAGCTACACATGAGTTATCAATTACACATACACTTATACACATTAATATAATCTTTAGCCACACTTGTAATTATTATAATCCACTACACATTAAATAAATTTGTGAACTTAACATCCACCTCCTTCTGTCATTTCACATATAATTATTAAGTAATTAACTAATTAATGACTTCACTAATTACCTCCGGTTCAAAAAGGACCAATGTGGAAAATACTGTATATATTTTCCAGAAATTCAGTATTTATATGTAAATAGATGGCCATACTGTATTTAATAATATTTATGTCATAGAAAACGAAAAGCCTGCGTCTGCGCAGATGAGACTCGCCATCTTGGTTTTGAATTTTGTGCAAACGTTGGTGTAATGGGAAGAATTTTTCGTGCTCTAGAGGTTAAAATTGTGTTGACACCTCTCAAATAGGAGGCGAAATTGGTGGGTGTGCATTCCTGCATAACTTGAGATATCAGACGACTGGACAAGACAGCTCCAGGAACCTCAGATAAGCTCTCTAGATTTGTGTGTAATTCTGGCCAGCATTATTTTCATAGATTTAGTTAGAGTGAGGTTTTCTGAGTATGATACACATTAATCTCCAGTCAAATTGGTGAGTGATATTAAGATATATTTTCCTTTTGTTATGTAATTGTGTATATATATAACCATTTATTATTTTTAATATACAGTTCACAAATTTCTATATTTACCAGTATTCCTGGTGTATGTATATTTCATTTAATTAATAGGTCCAGAGCAACTTGTGGTTATGACAGTGGTAGGTATCGAAGGGGGACAGTTTTTGTGACCTAGGTGTCCCAAATTCCTACTTGTCTATGTAACATTGATAAATAATAATTATCTTTGTTATCATTTACTGTTATGTACATAATTAGTTACATTCAGATAAATGCAATTTTCCACAACCAATGGGCAAATTAAATGTGGAAAATTGCATTTATCTGTATGTATAATTATGTACATAACAGTAAATGAAAAGATAATTATTATTTATCAGTTAGACATGTAGGAATTTGGGACACCTAGGTCGCAAAAAATGTCCCCCTTCGATACCTACCAATGTCATATCCACAAGTTGCTCTGGACCTATTAATTAAATGAAATATACATACACAAGGAATACTGGTAAATATATAAATTTGTGGACTGTATATTAAAAGTAATAAATGGTTATATATGTACACAATTACATAACAGAAGGAAAATATATCTTAATATCACTCACCAATTTGACTGGAGATTAATGTGTATCATACTCAGAAAACCTCACTCTAACTAAATCTATGAAAATAATGCTGGCCAGAATTACACATAAATCTAGAGAGCTTATCTGAGGTTCCTGGAACTGTCTTGTCCAGTCGTCTGATATCTCAAGTTATGCAGGAATGCACATCCACCAATTTTGCCTCCTATTTGAGAGGTGTCAACACAATTTTAACCTCTAGAGCACGAAAAATTCTTCCCATTACATCAACGTTTGTACAAAATTCAAAACCAAGATGGCGAGTCTCCTTCTGCGCAGGCACAGCTTCCCGTTTTCGATTACATAAATTTTAAATACAGTATGGCCATCTATTTACATTTAATAACTACTGTATTTCTGGAAAATATATACAGTATTTTCCACACCGATGTTATAAAACCCACTGTGAGCAAAACGTTGTCTGTAAAGCTGAGTTTGCGTGTTATGCATCTCAAGAGCATCACCAACACAACAGGACGGAGGATAGAGTCTCCATCGGCTTTGAACTGTATGATCCACGCGGGTTTAACGCTTCATGAAACAATACAGATTGTAAACATTTGACACAGTAGACCACGGCATCCTACTCCACAAACTTGACCACTGTGGTATAAGAGGCCATGCGCTTGCATATTTTAAATCCTACCTTTCTAATAGGTATCAGTATGTCACCATTAAAGACACAGCCTCATCAATACGGCCACTTGATACTGGAGTTCACAGGGAAGTGTCCTTGGACATCTGCTCTTCCTCATTTACATCAATGATCTTCCAAACATATCCCAACACCTGAAACTCATTCTCTTTGCTGACGACACGACTTATGTCATCTCCCACCCTAATCTTGCCACCCTCAACACCATTGTTAACGAGGAGCTGCTCAAAATATCGACTTGGATGACAGCCAATAAACTTACACTTAACACTGGCAAGACCTACTATATTATGTTTGGTAGCAGAGCAGGTGTTGCGCAACTTATCATTAAGATCGACAACACTCTAATTGCCAGACATAATGAAGGCAAATTCCTTGGCCTATACCTCGACAACAACCTAAATTTCAGCACCCATATCCAACACATAAAAAAAGTATCCAAAACGGTGGGGATCCTCTCCAAGATACGATACTACGTGCCGCAAACTGCCCTTCTCACACTATACCATTCACTTATATATCCATACCTCACCTATGCTATCTGTGCTTGGGGTTCAACTGCAGCAACACACCTAAAGCCAATAATAACCCAACAAAAAGCTGCAGTAAGAATAATCACTAAATCCCATCCCTGGCAACACCCCCCCCCACTCTTCATAGATCTAATCTTACTCCCTGTTCAGAAAATTCACACTTACTACTGTGCAATCTATATCTACAGGACCTTAGCTTAGCGCTTCTTTTTTATTATAATAATAATAATAATAATACAAGACCTTAAATTCCAATATTAACCTTGACCTAAAATGCTTTCTTGATAGTTGTGACAGGATCAACAGGCATAACACCAGACACAAACATCTCTATGACATTCCCCGTGTTCAACTAAACCTTTACAAAAATTCAATGTATTTCAAAGGACCTAAAATCTGGAACACCTTACCTGAAAACTCTAGAACTGCAGACACATTCATCACTTTCAAAACTACAGTTAGAAAACATCTTATCTCCCTGATACACCCTGACAACTAACTACATGATAACCACCTGGTGGTTCACAATTACACTCACCCACTGACTATAAACCCAGAAATACTAATCTTAATCTTAAAATAATAAATCCTAACTAGTCATAAGTTTGCCTATGATACTCCAATATAGACACTTTGTACTGTGCCAAAACAAAAGCATTCACATTGCTAAACTCACAAATTATGATGTAGTCACTTAGCCTTAATACCATAATCTGTAAGGATTTAATGTTAAGAATTAATCTAAGTCTGCCCAAAATGCCTAGCCATGCTAGGTGTCCTAGTGGCCCCCTCTGTAATTAGTACAGCATTTTATAACATGTAAACCACACAATACCTAAAACCTGTAAACCCCACATTGTAACCCTTTTAGAGAATAAACTTGAATTGAATTGAATAAACCAAGACCCAAGAACAAAACACAAGCCACAGAATCACTCTATTGATCTGTTGCTTTGCACACAATAAATAGCGAAATAACGTCGTATATGGAAAAAACAAAATATTTTATTTTAATGCACATTTCGACGTTTCATAACTTTCTCAGGACTTTATTTATTTTGCAAATTTCCGTTTTGAAAAAACTTTAGCTACATTAATATGCTTGAGATTATTCATTATTAGTTTGTTTTATTTACAAATTCTTCATAATTTTTTATATATCACATCAAAGGAGGGATTTGAGGGGTAGGGGGAGGGAAGGATGCTTTGATGCTGGTCAAGGGCTCTTGATTCAAGAAATTGGAGCTACCTTCCCTTTCCCCAAGGCAAATTGATTACCTTCGTTTCCCAGGCGCTGTGTGATCCCCTACTGGTTTAGCACTTCCCTATGAATATAATAGTCATTGAATATAGTTGAGATTTCTGCTAAGTGTATGAATCTGCGGATGGATAACAAGAGGATAACACGTGGATAATACATGTATAACACATGCTGCTTTACACAGCATTGGAAAATAAGGAATATCCACTAGGAATTTTTATTGACCTAAGAAAAGCTTTTGACACAGTAGACCACGACATCCTACTCCACAAACTTGACCATTACGGTATAAGAGGCCATGCGCTTGCTTATTTCAAATCTTACCTTACTAATAGGTATCAGTATGTCACCATTAAAGACACAGCATCAACAACACGGCCACTTGATACTGGAGTTCCGCAGGGAAGTGTCCTTGGTCCCCTGCTCTTCCTCATATACATCAATGATCTTCCAAACGTATCCCAACACCTGAAACCCATTCTCTTTGCTGACGACACGACTTATGTCATCTCTCACCCTAATCTTGCCACCCTCAACACCATTGTTAACGAGGAGCTGATCAAAATATCGACTTGGATGACAGTCAATAAACTTACGCTTAACACTGACAAAACCTACTATATTATGTTTGGTAGCAGAGCAGGAGATGCACAAATTAACATTAAGATCGACAACACTCTAATTACCAGACATAATGAGGGCAAATTCCTAGGCCTATACCTTGACAACAACCTGAATTTCAGCACCCATATCCAACACATAACCAAAAAAGTATCCAAAACGGTTGGGATCCTCTCCAAGATACGATACTACGTGCCGCAAGCTGCCCTTATCACACTATACCATTCACTTATATATCCATACCTCACCTATGCTATTTGTGCTTGGGGATCAACTGCAGCAACACACCTAAAGCCAATAATAACCCAACAAAAAGCTGCAGTAAGAATAATCACTAAATCCCATCCCTGGCAACACACCCCCCCACTCTTCATAGATCTAAACTTACTCCCTGTTCAGTACATCCACACTTACTACTGTGCAATCTACATCTACAGGACCTTAAACTCCAATATCAACCTTGACCTAAAACGCTTTCTTGATAGTTGTGACAGAACCCACAGGCATAACACCAGACACAAACATCTGTACAACATTCCCCGTGTCCGACTAAGCCTTTACAAAAATTCAATGTATGTCAAAGGCCCTAAAATGTGGAACACCCTACCTGAGAACTCTAGAACTGCAGACACATTCATCACCTTCAAAACTACCATTAGAAAACATCTTATCTCCCTGATACACCCCGTCAACTAACTACACGAATACCACCTGGTGGTTCACACTTACACTCACTCACCCATTTGACCATAAACAGAAATATTAATCTCAATCTTAAAATAATGAATCCTATGATACTCCAATACTGAAACTATGTACTGTGCCAAAACAAAAGCATTCACATTGCTAAACTCACAAACTAGTATTTAGTCACTTAGCCATAATACCAACTTGCCTCATAATTTGTAATATTTTAAAATAAAGAATTAAACTAAGTCTGCCCAAAATGCCTAGCCATGCTAGGCGTTCTAGTGGTACACTCTGTAATCATTATTTAACTACATGTAAACCACACAACAACCAAATTCTGTAAATTCAACATTGTAATCTTTATAGAGAATAAACTTTGAATTTGAATTTGAATTTGAATTGAACAAGTAGTTAATACGTGGATAATACATTTGTGGAAAATTGCATTTATCTGAATGTAACTCATTATATACATAACAGAAAATGATAACAAAGACAATTATTATGTATCAGAGTTACATAGACAAGTAGGAATTTGGGACACCTAGGTCGCAAAAATGTCCCCCTTCGATACTACCACTGTCATATCCACAAGTTGCTCTGGACCTATTAATTAAATGAAATATACATACACCAGGAATACTGGTAAATATATAAATTTGTGGACTGTATATTAAAAATTAAAGAATAATTATAGATATACACAATTACATAACAGTAAGAAAATATATCTTAATATCACTCACCAATTTGACTGGAGAGTAATGTGTATCATACTCAGAAAACCTCACTCTAATTAAATCTATGAAAATAATGCTGGCCAGAATTACACATAAATCTAGAGAGCTTATCTGAGGTTCCTGGAACTTTCTTGTCCAGTCGTCTGATATCTCAAGTTATGCAGGAATGCACATCCACCAATTTCGCCTCCTATTTGAGAGGTGTCAACACAATTTTAACCTCTAGAGCACGAAAAATTCTTTCCATTACACTAACATTCTATTCAATTCAAAACCAAGATGGTGAGTCCCGTCTGCGCAGACGCAGGCTTTCCGTTTTCTTATGACATAAATATTATTAAATACAGTATGGCCATCTATTTACATATAAATACTGAATTTCTGGAAAATATATACAGTATTTTCTACAACATTGACAGCTGGTGGATAACACATGGATAGCAGGTGAATAATGGATAACACAGTGATAGCAGGTGGATAACACATGGATAGCAGGTGAATAGCATGTGGATAGCAGGTGGGTAACACATTGATAGGTAGATAACGTGTGAATAGCAGGTGGATAACACGTGGATAGCAAGTGCATAACACATGAATAGCAGGTGGGGAACACATTAATAGCAAGTGGATAACATTAGGATAACAGGTGGATAGCAAGTACTATAGGCATCTCCCACAGGGATATCTATAGTGCTTGACAATTTTTCTTTATTTTCTTTTATTTTGACCATCCCCCCCCCCTCTGAAAAAAGAATGCTGCAACTTCCTGTAATTCTTTTTCACCCTGAAATGTGTTATTTATCAGTTCTTGAAAGACTGTGATACAACACAAACTGCTCTACACACTATTTGAAAGGAACCAGAAGGTACATATCCTGCAAACCTTGGGAATTAAGCCATGGTAGTTACAACCCATAAAAAAGAATAAATGCCAGGAAACCGAAAAAACTGACAGGTAATGACAAAACTACTCCACCTCAGAGCCTTGTCAGGGTGTAGGCATAGTCAGTGGCCTTCTGCTCCAGAATAGCAGATATTAGTGCCCATACCTAGCAAGGGCCAGTAGGCCTTCTGCAGTGCTCTTTATGTTCTTAAGTAAAGCTCCCCAAGAGACAAGCAATGCTTGTTTCCAGTTAACGATGTGTGAATACACGTTGAAGTATGTGAATGCTGCATGCGTTGTATGTCATCCATCCATTCTGGTTGTGATTCTTTTATGTAAGCAAGCCAACTTGAGAATTAGATAATATACTTAAAGAACACAAATATGCATGAAAAATAGTTGATAAGGAACACATTTTTTCTTCACATTCATACATCATGAACTGGAAACAAACATCTTATTTGAGAAGAAAACAATAAACACAGGTTTCGGCTGCTGTCGTCCACCTCATCAACACCATGGAACAAAACAGAAATGTATATTTTGTTTGAATCTATTGCAGAAACTCTTGGATCAACAAATTCTGCATAGTGCCACAGCTTGATAACTCTTCCCTTTGACTTCATCTCTGACCAGCATCATTTGATGTTACCCAAAATGGCACATAATCCACCTCCCCTTCCCAGTGTGCCTGACATACCACTATTCATATGTGCTTAGTGTTCTTGATAAAAGGCTCCAGTGGGTGTAACATTTTAATAAATGGTTTCTTCTATAAAAGTCTTTTTTTTTTTACCATCTTCTGTCAGTACAAAGTCATTCACTGACAATGTTACTCAAGTACTATTTATTCATCATGGTATGATGCTCATTATCTTCACCACATAAAATAAATGAAGTTGGTACAGAAACAGTTATATATTTACTATATATATTTTTTATTTCAAGAGCAACACTTTGGTTATAAAAAATAGAATCCATACTGTTAAGGATAATGCATTATCCAGAGGATTGCAGTAGAATTTATTAATGCAATATATTAAATATAATTGTAAATAGTGACAATACAAATTTAAAGCCTCATACTACATTACATAGAAATACAATTTTCTAAGCTTCAGGATTTGACAAGCTGTTTTCTTAAAAAAAAAAAAAAAGTCTCACTAGAGTATTCAATCTCTACACTATTCTATTAAGTTTAGAAGCACTAATGCTTCTAAACTTAATAGAAAAAATCATCACTCTCACTTTAAAATATCTTACCATTACATCTTACTGTGGATTTTTGGATAATATAATCTGTTTAGCTTTTGTTTTTAACCACACCAGCCATCTCCCACCAAGCAGGGCAACAGAAACAAAAGGAAACATATTCATCATCATTCATTTAACAGCTATCTTGCCTGAAGTGTGCAGGCATCAGAATTCCAACGAACCACCGAACTGCAAAATCCTCACCTCTCCTTCACAGTGTATGCACAAACCCACAAGCAGGACTTAAGTCTGGTTAATCATATACCCTCAATCTCATTATAAATGTTACCTTGCTCACACTTCAACAGCACATAAAGCCATAAATATCACTTGTCTACTCTGATCTAACATGATCACACAAGCCTACTGGATGTGCAAGCCCCTAACACACTGAACCTCCAAAACCTAATTTACTCCTATCTTCCAGACTTTCCTAGGACAAACCTATACGTACATCCCTCTCAGAGTTATACACCCTTTTGGTCAACCTATCCTTGTCCATCCTCTTTAAATAACCAAACCACCTTAAAAATTCCTCCTTCACCATCAAAATTATACTTTTAGAAACCCCACACCATCTTTTAATTCCTACGAACCAAATTCTCTGTACAGTGGATCCTCGTTAACGCCGTTAATCCGTTCCAGAGAGCTAGCTGGAAATAAATGGTATAAAATACCGACACAATGGAAATATAAACACATATGCAGTATAATGTGATCCTTTACTGACAACGTTTCGCCCACACAGTGGGCTTTTTCAAGTCACAAACAGATCTACCTGGGGTGGAAGGTATGCGAGTATTTATAGTCAGGTTCAAAATGCTGTGGTCAGGTGGAGAATGCTGCATCTGATGATCTACCGAGTGGGGTTATAGAGTAAAATCTTGGGTAGCTTGGAAGGGAGCAACCCCAGACCTGCCAGAATGTACGGCCTGCCAAAAACTCACAAGCCTGGTATCCCATTGAGGCCCATATTTTCGGGAATAGGCAGTGCTCCCCACCAACTCTCAGGAATTCTCGTAAAACACCTCTCTAAACTCTTGGGCACTATCAGTCTAGCACATCTCAAACACTCGGGTGATCTTCTCGATTGCATTCGCAACATCAACATCAGGAACAAGAAACTTTCCAGCCTTGATGCAACTTCCCTATTCACCAAAGTACCTACGACACAAGCCATCAATCTCTTGCGCAGGAAAATTGATGATTCACTTTGATCTTCCTATTCCAGCCAGCGATTTCATCGACCTTGTTGAACTATGTGTTGGCTTTACGTGTTTCTCTTTCGAAAATCACCTCTTTCAGCAGACTTTTGGACTACCCATGGGTTTGCCATTCAGTGCCATCCTGGCGAACATATACATGGAACATCTGGAAGCCGAGCGTTTCTCCACCATTATTCCTTCGTCTGTCACCTGGCTCTGTTATGTTGACGACATTCTCCTCATAATTCCCAGACGCTTCAACGTTCAAGTTCTCCAAGACAAGCTCAACCGGGTCGAGCCCTCAATCCAGTTCACACTTGAAGAAGAAGTCGACAACACTCTTCCTTTCCTTGATGTTCTTCTCTGCAAAGCTGACCATGAACTTCGTTTTAAAGTCTATCGAAAACCCACCAACCAAAACGATCTTCTCCACTTCTACTCTCACCACGACACCAAAATTAAACATGGTGTAATTATAGGTTTCTTCCTGTGCGCACTCAGAATCTGCAGCAAGAATGCACTATAATTGAACAAGTATTTTCTAAACTCCACTATCCTCGTCACTTCATCAGAGACTGCAGATGACGGGCATTAAACATCTTCAACACACCCAGAGAAGACACTGCGGAGAAGAGATACATAGTCCTCCCCACCAACTCCATTGCCAAACACTTTTCCAACATCTTTTCCAATACCTCATTCCAAGTATCTACCTCCACAACCACGACCATCAAGGACATTACCAGTAATAGACAGGACAAGCTTCCATCCTCTGCAGGGGTATACATAATCCCTTGTAATGACTGCAGTAAATTATACGTGGGCGAAACATCAAGAGACCTCCAAACACGTATTTCAGAACACCAATACACAAGCAGGTCTAACGATACAAGGAATGCCTGTGTACAACACCGTAATTCACACAACGATTTAATAAACTACAGAAACTCAAGACTTATCGCCAGAGAAGACAACACTCAATACCGAAGAATCCTGGAATCATCGCTTATCTCTATGACCAAAAACTTCAACCAGAACAATGGCCTCTATAACATAGCTGAATCACTTACCAAGAAACTTCTTCATTGCTATCCCACATAAGAGCATAGGAATGGAGGAACACTGCAGAAGGTCTGCTCACAAACTTATCCAATCTCCCTTCCAAGCTACCCAAGATTTTAGACTCCATAACCCCACTCGGTAGATCATCAGATGCAGAATTCTCCACCTGACCTCAGCATTCTGAACCTGACTATAAATACTCGCGTACCTTCCACTCCAGGTAGATCTGTTTGTGACTTGAAAAAGCCCACTGTGTGGGCAAAACGTTGTCAATAAAGGATCACATTATACTGCATATGTGTTTATATTTCCAGAGAGCTAGCCTTTAACCGAATTAATTTTCCCCATAAGAAATAATGGAAATCCAATTAATCCGTTCCAGATACCCAAAAGTATTAAACAAAATAATTTTTTTACATGAAATATACATTTCCCTACACAGAAAACAATGATACATGCCGAATCAAACAATAACATCACATTTACCTTTATTGTGGACTTATTGATGAGTGATGAGACAGGAGGAGGGCAGAGGATGAAGGTGTTCTATTGTTTGGAAGGGAAATCCCCCTTTCATAAAGATTTCAGGTAACAAGTCCTCTTCTGGCTTGTGTCCTGGGAGTGCCTTTTCCTCCTGAGTAATGTAGGTCCTGTTTGGCATTTTCTTCCTATACAGGCCTGTTTCGTCACAATTGAACACTTGGGGGTTTTAATTTTTCAGCCTCTATGTACCCCTTAAAGTCCTGCACATATTTTTCAGCCGCTTTTTTGTCAGAACTGGCAGACTCACCGTGCCTTATCATACCATACCACCATCACAACCACTACCACCCTCTACTACCACCATTGCTACCACCCTCTACCATTACCCTCTACCACCATCACAATTGCTACCACCCTCTACCACCATCACAATTGCTACCACCCTCTACCACCATCACACTTGCTACCACCCTCTACCACGATCACAATTGCTACCACCCTCTACCACCATCACAATTGCTACCACCCTCTACCACCATCACTCCCCCCCTCCACCACCATCACAATTGCTACCACCCTCTACCACCATCACTATCACCCTCTACCACCATCACAATCACTACCATCCTCTACCACCCTCTACCACCATCACTACCACCCTCTACCTCCATCACTACCACCCTCTACCACCATCACTACTACCCTCTACCACCATCACAATTGCTACCACCCTCTACCACCATCACAGTCAGTACCACCCTCTACCACCATCACTACCACCTTCTACCACCATCACTACCACCCTTTACCACCATCACTACCACCACCACTTTCATATTTTTCTACAAACTTTTTCTTAAATTATATGTGTTTCTCACATTCTTTAACATAGGGCTGGCACTAGAAGCTTTCTTGGGGCCCATGGTAGCTTACTTAGCAGTTACAAGCACCAAAAACAATGGAATAATACAAAATATATTGCATGTACTTGCAGAATCATCCTCACTGGCTTTGTAAACAATGGCATACTGGCTGGTACACAGAGTGAGTGGCCGGGCCCGCTCAGGCTGCCGTGCCGACACGTTCGGGACGAAAACTCCTAACCAAGTTTTTAGGTGTTATCCGAGCCAATTTTTTCATGCCAAAGTGAAGCATTATCTGATTCTGGCGCTATCCGAGCCAGGTGTTAACCGAGGGTCCACTGTATATTGTTTCCACCTTGCATTGCTCTCAAACGTGATATCACCACTGCCTCTAGCTTCTAACCCATGAATCACACCAATATAAAGTTGCTGGTGTCACTATACTCTGGCAACACTATACTCTGGCACAATTGCCTTTTTGTCTTCATTTACAAACTTTCTATGGATGTCTGAACGCTCCACCCACCCTTTTCTCCTCCTCGTCTACTCTATGGTTGACTTCATCTTTCACTGACCCATCTTCCAGCATGTCCACTCCTAAATATCTAAATACATTTACTTCCTGCATTCTCCCTCCCTCTAATCTGATATTCAGTCTTTCATCGCCTAGATTTTTTTTGCTACTCTCATCACCTTGCATTTTTCTGTGTTTACTTTTAACTTCCTTCTTCTACACAGTTTTCCACAACTTCACTTCAGAACCTCCCATAAGAACTGTGACATCTGCTTCCTATCAAAGTCATTAACTTTTAATCCCATACCTATCTGCAACCCCTTCTATAATTATATTGAACATCCATAGTTATATTATATATCCCTGTCAAAAGTCTATTTTTATATGAAAATAGTCACCTTCTCTCCTACATACTACTTTTCGTAACCTACTACCTGTCTTTAATATTTAATCACTAAAACAAACACACACACACACACAGGACTAGGAGCTGTGACTCGATCCCTGCAACCACAAATAGGTAAGAGTGAACACACACACGCACGCATGCACGTGCACACACACACACACACACACACACACACACACACACACACACACACACACACACACACACACACACACACACACACACACTACACACAACACACACACACACACACACACACACAACACACACACACACACACACAACACAAGCCAGTAAATAGGTCAAATGTCTTTAACAGCAGTAACCATGTTAAAAAAAAAAAAAAAACAGAAAATCTACTTCATAATATTATGTACAACAATTTAACATACATGTACTTCGCAATGTTTTAAAACAATACTTGACAATCATGGAAGGGGTGATGTAACAATCCATCAGACTTTACCACTTAGTTTCACAGTCTAGATACATATGAATAAATAAATAATGGCAATGATATAACATTTTAGATGGTAAACATAAATCTGCCATTTATAAGTGCACTTGGATTACCAATCCGAATGCAGATTACAATAATTCTCTCCACATACGTAAATTTCTTGCTGTGTCTCCTCTGAAGCACCAGCTCAACACACTAGACCAACCCTTAGACTTTGATACATAATATGTCACTTGTATACACAGAAAGTGAGCAATTAGTATTCCTCCGTCCCGAGACAGAATAACACTGTTACATTCTGGACTACACTAACTGAACTATGTAATTTGATCATGCAGTATTTTTGTATTATTTCAATCTTGAAAAAATCAATACATGTATAGGGAAATGACCCTACTTGGAGGGAGGGCTGCAGGGCCACCAGTGAAGGGCTCTTGATGGAAGGAGTTAGAGCTACCCTTATTTTCCTTAAATCAAACCTTTATTTCCTCTCATTACCAAGGTTCTGCATGACCAACAAAAGGATAGTAAATTACATAAATATAATTATTACAATAATGTGCAGTAGCAATAGTAATTCGTTGTGATTTTTTGAAGTGCAGACATGCACGCACGCACACTCTCTCACACTCACTCTTACTCAGATGTTCAAATTTTCAGTCACATAGGAAATTAAAAAAGTTAGCACCATATAGTACAGTAGTGCACCACCAGGCTCTTTTTGATGGTGTGTAGTTCCTTATCTTTTGCACTGTAAAAGGTTTTCTTATCAGTTTTCAAGTTTTCTTTTTAAATAATTTTGGGTACCTAAAACTAAAGGGTGTATCATATATTTTTGTTTCATCATCTAAGAACTCTGGGGAGTACACAGTATAAACAAAGTTCTCAAGATCATGGAATAGAACTCTAAATGTTACATTCATCATCGTGAATAATAGTGTACACAAAAACAAACATTTTGAATTGGAAATAATGATTCTTTGTAACATTTATATGTATGACTGTGTTAAGTGGAGATATTTTCTTGAATTTCAACATTAAATTTTATTACCTAAGTTAAACTAATTAAACCAAGAAGAAATTTATTTACATCATTCTTCTTGGGCCACACACAGGATGTTAATCACAAACAAAATAATGAATAAATAACCAAGATTGGGAAAGAGAATGCCCCATTGCTAAACCATACTCTTAAGCCTAGAACTCCCCATTAAATTTTAAGTGCTTAGATATGACAAGGTTTATTTGATGTTGGTGGACAAAGGCGTCAATAATAATAGTTAATAAGTCATCAAGTGGGATCTCATAGTTACTACATGTACAGTGTATTATTATAATCTGGGGAGTGTCAAGCCCACCAGGGTCATATTGCACCTTGAGAATAGGGCAAAATCAGGTTTGATTTGAGGAAGGAGGGTAGCTCCAATTTCTTGAAGCAAGAACCTTTCACAATCATGAAGGTACACCTCAGTGATATGACATTGAAGACAGCCATACTGACCTTGCTCATAAAAGTTTTAACATATTAAATAAATCTTATGTCTTGTACTGTAATTAGACATGCTTGTGAGATTAATATGTCTGATAGCCACTGAACTTCGATAACTTGGGTGTAACATAGCCAATGGAACTAATAATATAAATTTTATTGGTTTTATTAAACAATACATCTAATGTAATAATAGGAATCGTTCATGGTTTTTCAATTAATTCAACCTTGCCCTTCAGTAACTGTTTTATTACAATCATAAAGATAATATAATAGTATCTTTATTTCTACAAGTACATGTACAAGGTATACAAGCCTAGCTGACATCAATGATACACTACTATATAGAAAGCTGCTTGTTATGCAGAGCCTTTCAGGCAAATTAGGTCAGTTTTGTCCCAGGATGCAACCCATACCAGTCGACTAACACCCTGGTACTCACTTTTTACTGATGGGTGAACATAGACAACCGGGAGCTGTTCTTAATTTTAGCGTTTATAGCTCACAAGATATTACTACAGGTCGACCATCACTAATCCAGCAATCAGTTATCCAGTACCATCAGTAATCTGGCACTAATTTTGGCTAGCATAATATCAAATTTCATTTACTGACTCAAATCATTATACTGACTCAAATTTCATCATTATACTTAATCAGAAATTGTGCAGATGGTTGTAAATCCACAGCAGCAAGCCAGTGGAGGAGAAAAAAGTAATGAAAATGAGGAAGATGTAGCAGAAAGCCTCTATTGATAAGTTAATTAAGCGTACTCTAACCTAACCACTCTAATCCGGCAAACTCACTAATCCGGCACACTACAGGTCCCAATGATGCCGGATTAGTGATGGCCGACCTGTACTTGTAATAATATTTAATTAGAATTGCTACTGTATTTGATTTATCTCTCATGGTAATGTGCAAATCTTTTATTACTCAAGATTCTTGTAATATTTTTAAAAAATTCTAGGTGCACTTATACGTAATTAAAAGTAGGCTGTTCAAACATACCTTGCATAGAGATAGATGCTGTATACAGATTTCACATGAATTAACACTGTACTGTGCACAAGTTTTATTTTTTGCCCCAGACTAACCTAGCAATCAGGCCTAATTTTTTTTGTAACTACTGTATTTACATAGCATAATACTGCACAGCCTAATCTTTCTCAATCTATTTCAGGTCAGCCCAAATTTGGTTAGTATTACTTAACAATGAAATATATTAACTTTGTGGTAAGTCAGTGACAGGTTATAGCAAAAAATTAATAAATATTTTTTTCTTATACTAGGGCTTTTTTTATATATAAATTATGATTGTGCATAATATTTTGAAAATAATAGAATCTGAATTTTATTTCTGAAAGATATATGCAGTACATTACTGTACATAATTTTTCTATGTTGGAAGTAAAACGGTTTAAAGAAAAAAAAAATTGCCTGATAAGTATCATGTGTAACTGTTACCCTTGAAGCAGGTAAAAATAAGATTTTATGAAAAGGAAAATAATTCTGTATATAGGTCTCCCTCAACATTCACGTTTTCAACTTTCACGGGCTTCACACATTCACGAATTCCCAACCGCCAAATTCCCAGCCACCAAATTCCCAGTTGCCAAATCATATTTAAGTTTCCCGCCACCTGCGAGTCCCTACTACCCTCCCTCCGACCCCCACAACTGGCAGCCAGCCCTCCCACCACTCAGTGTGGTGAGTGTTTTGTTTGTTCATTATTTGCTATTAAACTACAGAATAAATAATGTAAACCCATTCATGACTGCATATTGGAATGGCTATTCAGACAGGTATTAGATGGTGACATCATGTGTTTACTCTTGAACACTGCAAAGAATTAAACATTTCTGCTACAGCTAATAATAACAATAGTAATAATAATAATAATAATAATAATAATAATAATAATAATAATAATAATAATAAATAAATAATAATAATAATAATAAATATGATATAATTGAAGAAGGAAATTGTACAAAAATACGAGGGAGTGGTTGACACATAGTCAGTGTGACTTTGTTTATGCTGGAGTGAACATTAGTCTCCCTGCTCTTCCAAACATTTCACAATAATTCATTGTGTTTGGTGCTTGTAGACTGAGTGTGACTGGAGTGGTAGAGGCAGTGATTGAGGCAATGGTATTTAATAACATGCATGTTAATAATAATACATGTTGTTAATAATATGTACTATTATTATTTATAACATATATATTATTAAATACATACATGTTAATAATAATACATGTTATTAATAATAACATGTACTATTATTATTTATAACATATATGTTATTAAATACCACTGCCTCAACGCTGAATTATTGTGAAATGTTTGGAAGAGCAGGGAGACTAATGTTCACTCCAGCATAAACAAAGTCACACTGATGATGTGTCAACCACTCTCTCGTATTTTTGTACAATTTCCTTCTTCAATTATATCGTATTTATTATTATTATTATTATTATAACTATTGTTATTATTAGCAATAGCAGAAATGTTCGATTCTTTGCTGTGTTCAAGAGTAAACACATGATGTCACTGTCTAATACCTTTCCTAATAGCCATTCCAATATGCAGTCATGAATGGGTTTACATTATTTATTCTGTAGTTTAATAGCAAATAATGAACAAACAAAACACTCACCACACTGAGTGGTGGGAGGGCTGGCTGCCAGTTGTGGGGGTCGGAGGGAGGGTGGTAGGGACTCGCAGTGGTGGAGGCATTGGTGGAGTCTGTGGTATTTAATAACATACATGTTATTAAATAATATACGTTATTAAAGCATAACATGTATATATTTAGTACAATTTATGACGTTTTCATGTATTTTATGATTATTCATGGTTCAACAAGTTAAGCAAGCAGTATTGTAATATATTTCTCTACAATATATTGGGGCACCAAACATTCACGGTTTTTCAACATTCGCTAGGCTCTTGATCCCCTAACCCTCACGAATGTTGAGGGAGACCTGTATTTGGATTGTTAATATATTCATGGGAGTGCCAAACAGCACTTGTGGAATGGGGGGTAATTATGTTAGATCCAAGGAAGTGGAAGATAGCTCTAATTTCATGGATCAAGCAGCTTTTACCGACATAGAGCCACCTCTTTTGCAGGACTGGCTGTCTCCCACTGAGGTAGGGTGACCCCAAAAATGAAACGTTTTCACCATCATTCACTCTCTCACTGTCTTGCCAGAGGGGCATAGATATGACAATTCAGATGCCTTTCCAAAACAGCAAATATCCCCACTCCTCCTTTATAGTGCAGGCACTGTAATTCCCACCTGCAGTACTCAAGTCTGGCTAACCAGTTTCACCTGAATCCCTTCAGAAAATGTTACCTTGCTCACACCCCAATAGCTTGTCAGGTCCCAAAAACCATTTGCCATTTGCCTCCACTCACTCCAGTCTATATATTATATATTCGTTTTCTTGGTTTCATTTGATAGACTGGAAGACATATTACAGAAATAGAGATGATTTTGATTGGTTTCACAATGAAAAGGACCTTGAAATTGAGCAGCGGAAATGTTTGATTTGTGCCGATGTTCAAGAGTAAACAAATAATGTCATTGTCCAATAAGTGTCCACTAGCCATTCTAATATGCAGTCACGAATGGGATGACATTATTTATACAGTTACAGTGGAACCTCAAAAATTGAACTGCTCCCAACACAACCAATTTTGTAAGTGTATTTTTGAGGGTCTGAAATGGACTAATCTAATTTACATTATTCCTGATGGGAATAAATTCATTTGGTAAAGGCACTCGAACAGCCTTCTGGACCGAAGAAAGTTCGATATTTGAGGTTCTACTGGATTACAATAATGCAGTAGTCTGCATAACAGTAAATCTTCTATTTTTTGTGTGAATAAAAATTCAAAATAGAAAGCAAGAGTAATATAAGAGGGGCTTGGAGACGTGACTGATGAACAGAGAAAATGTTATTTTAGTGCCAGGAATGTCTGCATTGTTCATTCTGGATCCTTTCTTGAAACTGGCTTCTTTTTTAATTTGCGTGAAATTGGCAAAATTGACAATTTCTGACCATTTTATTGGGTAGTTGAAATTGGTAAATGAGCAGTTTCTTGTACTCAATCGACAGAACAGATGGAGTTCTAATGAAATAGCTATGAGTTTGGTTGACTGGAACAATGGAATTGGCCAAAAATAGGGCTCAAAGTGGGCAAAATTGCTGATGCGTAAATATTGCCGAAATCGCTAACTTTGCGAGAGCATAATTCCATAAGTTTTCAATCAAATTTCATACTTTTGGTGTCATTACCATCGGGAAAAGATTCTCTGTCATTTCATAAGAAAAAATATTTTTTTTTTTAAATTCTTCGACATTGAGGGCAAGTTTGTGAGCAGGGGTCTCGAGAGTCAAAGGGTTAAATCTAATGGAAGTACTGTGTCAAGTTTTTCAATAGATGTCACACATTTTTTTAATGCATTATTTCATCAAACATTATTCATCTGAAATTACACTAGAACTCAATTTCACAAGTTTACTTTCATTCATCTAATTGGTAATTATCAGAGTTCTGTGATTAGTTTCTGCACCACAGTATTCCAGTAGTCCTTGGAATCCACTACACACTGATGGAGCTGGCAAGAGTGGGTGTAATCTGCTACACACTGATGGAATTGGGAACAATTTCAGGGTCCAGCCATTCAAACTTCCAATCACGGTCAATGTTCCGTTTCTTCATATCTAAACTCAGCCGCTTCAAGTCCTTCTGGAATCTAAAATTATAAAATATTAAAAACATTAAACTATGCAGACACATTTACTTTTACTATGGTACATAACTTATATGTAACATGCTGTAATACATTTACCATGATCTTCAATTTCTTCATACACTACAGAAACTGTATAGGTGGAGATAAAGAGACTAATGGCAGTGAAGTACTTCACTAGTGCTACGAAAGCACACTTACACACCAGGAGCTGAGTCTCGACCCTTGCAACCACAATTAGGTGAGTACACACATGCAAGCACACTCATTCATGCACACATGCAAGCACACTCATACATACACACATGCGCAAGCACACACACACACATGCACACAGACACTCAGAAGTAAGTTTTTAAATACATGTTCATGTACTATTTAAAAGCCCACTAGTGCATTAACCCGTAAATGGTCCAAACGTGGGAGCACCAGTTCAACTGAGTGCCAGCTAGAGCAAAGAGCACAGCAAACACCTGGAATTCACTGATGTCATGTAGTATTAACACTCCCATTTTAAGAGGAAAGTGATGTTGATCCCGAGTTCAGTGGCTTTGAGGTGGATGTGGCCATAAGGCAGGCAGGCAGGCAGGCAGGCTGGCTGGCTGGCTGGCTGGCTGGCTGGCTGGCCGGCTGGCCGGCTGGCCGGCTGGCCGGCTGGCCGGCTGGCCGGCTGGCCGGCTGGCCAACTGGCTCTACCTCCATCTGTTCGGCTGTATCTATGTCTATCTGTCTCTGTCTATCCCTGTCTACCTCTGTTTCACAGGGACACATAAATACAATTATACATAGTGTAAATTACCTAGGATAACCCAAAAAATCCAGACAAAGTTCTATACTGTGCTTGTAGATATAATGCGTATGCATGACTGGCAAATACGTATTTACACTTGCTGAGGAACCGGACGTGACGATGCAGTCGTGTGTAATACCTGTTGATCCACGAGTGGCTCTCTCTGAGACAGACAGAAAGACAAGCAGACAGAAATAGAGACAGATAATTAGAAACAGAGAGCTAGACAAACAGATAAACGGAGAGCTAGATGGACAGATGGAGAGCTACACAGACACAGACAGAAAGCTTGAAACACAGACAGATAGAAAGATAGAGAGAGACAGACATGTTTATATGTAACAGTGAAAATAAATAAAGCCAGGGCTGTTGATGCTCATCAAATGTCACCACTGCACTAACAGCAGTGGACTAACACTTGTCTTACATCATGCTTCAAGGGAACTTAGTATTATTATTATATACCCCTACATATCCAAAACATTGCTAAGACCTATAAATACTTTGTATATATTCCTAGACAATAGTAAATGACCAAGGCAGGTGTAAATGTTCACCTGTCAGTTTGTTTTTGACAATCTGAGTACAATTTCAGTACTGTACCTAATATTAGTGTCAGAACAAAGATTGGCTATGAAATCAAAAGAACTACTATAAATTGCAATTATCAGAACATAAAAATGATATAAAATAATATAAAAACAAGAAAAAAAGGTGTATCGGCAACACTTCTGTAAGCGGCAAGACTCGATGTTGCTGTCAGGTGAGCATCTAGTGCCAACTTCACGGCCTCATATCTCGGTAAGTACTGACCCCAAAAAAAACTTTTTATCTTATAACATTTAGAAAAATGCACTCTTTATTTCTTTTAAAAAAATTATTTTTTTTTTCAAAATATTCAGAGCAATGGCGAGAGAACATATATATGCGTTTGGACCATTTACAGGTTAAAGGTTCTTTCAGTAAGGACTTTCACTATCATTATTGTCTTTACTGCCACCTGTCAATGTTATGCCTCCATTCATTACTGTATATTTTATTTATATGAATATGCACAGTATGTATGTGTTAAAAAAAAAAAAAAGAGCTAGAGTGCCTACAACTGTCAATACATGCAGACAACTGATTATCAGGGAAGTTCTGGGTTAAGGGGAGACTGAACTGAGAATTACTTTCAGATAAGGAATAATTAAATAGTATAATGAATTAGATTAAATTTTCCTCCTGTTTTTGCCACTAAATCAAAGCATCTATGTGATCAGATTGACACCCAAACATAAAACAAGAAATAAGCCATGAAACAGATTCTGAAAGCTGCCCTTTATATGGTGACCCTAAATCCAGAAGTATGCCATGAAGTTTACATTTCTTCCCTGAAGCTAGTTACTAGTGTTGCTTGCAGGAACATGGATGACAATTTGGTAAGCAAATGACTTTTATCTCCATGGGAAAGTGGAACAGACTTCTTCCTCTGTAAGCCATGCGTGTTACAAGAGGTGACTAAAATGCCAAGAGCAATGGGCTAGTAACCCCTTCTCCTGTATACATTACTAAAGTTAAAAAAAGAAAATTTTGCTTTTCTTTTTGAGTCACCTGCCTCGGTGGGATACGGCCGGTTTGCTGAAAGAAGTAGAAATGACTTTTATTTATTATTTGTCACTATTATTCTTTATTTCTAGGTAGTAGGTTGGTACTGGTCACATACCGGGCTGCGGGGGCATTGACCCCCGGAACTCTCTCCAGGTAAACAGCAACTGCCCAAGGAGATACTACCATCCTGCCAAGTGAGTGTAAAACAGAAGCCTGTAATTGTTTTACATGATGGTAGGATTGCTGGTGTCTTTTTTCTGTCTCATAAACATGCAAGATTTCAGGTACATCTTGCTACTTCTGCTTACACTTAGGTCACACTATACATACATCTATAAGCATAAGTATACACACCCCTCTGGGTTTTCTTCTGTTTCCTTACTAGTTCTTGTTCTTATTTCCTCTTATCTCCATGGGGAAGTGTAACAGAATTCTTCCTCCATAAGCCATGCATGTCATAAGAGGCGACTAAAATGCCAGGAACAAGGGGCTAGTAACCCCTTCTCTTGTATACATTACTAAATTTAAAAAGAGAAACTTTCATTTTTCTTTTAGGGCCCACTGCCTTGGTGGGATATGACTGGTTTGTTGAAAAAAAGAAAATTATTCTTTATCCACATTCAGTTGTAAATGCAGCAGAGCCTGGGCTAGGTGGCACCCTAGTGAGTGAAGCTCTCATACTTACTCTTCTGCTGCTTGTACTCCCACTGGGTCATACAGATACTGCATTTCAAAGTCTCCCAGGCTGTTCGTGCCTCTGCTGGAGAGTAACTTTGTGATGACCATAATATCTAAGGTCATCCTCTTGTTTGGCAGCAAATTCATAATTTCTTGCTCTGTGTAGTTTACCTGAAAAATATTTAAAATGTAAATTTTCAATTATTGTTTAGCATGGTCTCTAATTTCTTCATTTTACATTCCATGATGAAATTACTATTCAGTTCTGTTTACTTTTTTTATCTCTAGAATTTAGCTATATTTATCTGTGGGCACTAAGGAAAGCTGGACCAAACTTATTTTCATGGCTAATCATTCCTAAATTCTAACACAGAAACACAGTCCTTAAAAAAAAGCTAAATAAATGAATACATTATATACAAATATATAATTAATTCTGGGGGGATAATATACAATGTGTGATTTACATTTTATAAATATTGTTAAGTACAAAGATAGCCACTAACATGCTCGAGCATTTCAGGCAGACTAATATTAAGGCTTACAGACTACTTAAAACAAGACATAGGTTATGGAGTGATGAATTTTAATTATTCATTATTTTACATTATTACAATAGTTCAGCATGTTCAGTTAAAGTTCCAGCCTGACAGTGTATAGACCAAGATTATGATGGACTTCTTCCACATGAGCTCTGGTTACCTCATTACTTGTTGTTGGCTAATGCAAAGAGACCCCACACAAAATGGATACCCAAAATATTACAGCTACATCATCTGCCTTTCTTCTGCTCCTTCAATACAAATAATCGAGGAATATTCTTGACCGACGAGATAATTCTGAGTGCCCTGTTTTAATGTACTCAGTGTCTTATTTTGTGGAGGGGCAGGACCATGCTTGGTAGGAGTGACTCCTTTTCCCAACACCCCTTGACAACTGTAAGGCCAGGGATTGATGAACCTACGTACACTACACCTGCTCTGAGTCAGTGGATTTAATGTACTCATAAACTATTTTTTGACACAACTTTAGTGATGAAGCAGGTAAGGATCAGTGAATTAAAAATGTTGTGTTAAACTGTTGCAATTGTTTACATGATTTATCAAAGTTTTTTGCTCAAAGCTGGTGTTAAGAGCACCATGGTGGTAGAGAATCTGGAGCAAAGGCAAGGAGACTGGTGTTTATATAGGCGTCAGCGGATAGGGACATATAGCAGATGAGGGCATAGTCACTGGTAGGTGGGATTCCCCAGATTCCACTGATGCCTATATAAACACCAGTCTCCTTGCCTTTGCTCCAGAATCTCTACCACCACAGTGCTCTCAACACCAACTCCAAGGCTGAGGGACTGATTACCTCATCTTTTCTATATAGCTCTACTGACTTCTAATTACGTCCTAGAATCTGTACTGATAAAGCCACTCGATGGCGAAACGTCTACAAAAAAGACTGGTATAAACCTTGGTAATAAATACCAACAAGGCGGTTTAGAAAGACACGTAAGCAAACATTGTGACATGTTTATTAGAAAACATTTCGGTCCTGGGATCTTGATCACTTCTAACATACAGAGGTAGAAGGACATTATATATAGGCAGAGAGGGAGGTGTGAGTTATGCATGGTGACCTGAAGAATGCCGTGTTGGGATGAGGACGGGTAGACGATGAGATCATGTGACTCCTGTGTTGTTGGGTTGGTGGTGCTTAGCCTGCTTAAGTGTCATGTATGCTAATGTTTTTGAAATTTTAAGGTTTCCAGTGTTACGTTCTATTGTGTCAGTGACGGCAATTAGTGAGGCTTCTAGGCACCTTCGGCGTCTGAGGTCTAGTTCGGTGAGAACGAGTTGTCCCTCATTCCAGTTCATCAAATGCTCCGTGGAGTCTCTGTGGAAGACACAGGCGTACCTTAAATCGTCTCTGTTACAGGCACTTTGATGCTCATTCAGGCAGACCACAAGATCTCTGCCTGTCTCGCCTACATATTTCTCGGGACAGAATCCACAGCGAATGGTGTAGACACCTGCTGTAGAAGTTAGAAGTGTGGGGCTGCGTTTCGTAGTGAGGTCTTTGATAGGTGATGTGTTTATGGTGGAAACGTTGATGCTACTCATAGCAAGTACCCGGCAAGTATTCGTGGCAACATCACCACATGAGAGCACTATGAACTGCTTAGAGGGCTGTTCCATGGGCAGTTTGTGAGAATAGTTTGTGCCGTGACTCTGCAATCTCGGATGAAGAAAGATGGAAACTGAAGACGTGTAAAAGCTTGTGTTATGTAAATACATTCTTCTTCAAGAAAACAAGGGCTGGAGATGCAAAGAGCTCTCAATAAGAAGCCAATGAGGACTCCTCTTTTATTGCAGGTGTCTTGGTGTGAATAAAAATGTATAAGATAGAACTTAACACTAGAAACCACAAAATTTCAAAAACATTAGCATACATGATACTTAAGCAGGCTAAGCACCACCAACCCAACAACATAAGAGTCACATGATCTCATCATCTACCTGTCCTCATCCCAACATGGCATTCTTCAGGTCACCATGTGCCACTCACACCTCATTCTCCACCTATATATAATGTCTTTCTACCTCTGTATGTTAGAAGTGATCTAGGTCCCAGGACTGAAACGTTTTCTAATAAATATGTCATAGTGTTTGCTTATGTGTCTTCCTCAACCAACTTGTCGATATTTATTACCGAGGTTTATACCATCCTGTCTGACACTGCAACACACTATGGACATAGAATACAGAGAATACCTTTCTCTCCTACTCAAAGCTAATAGTCTTCGTAACCGACACAACTTCCTAGAAGATTGCCATGCTGAGATGGTGGTACCACGGTCCACTCCTTGACAACTCACCACATCTAGACACCCTTTCTCTCCTGCCTTTTATACCTACCTTAGAGAAAGCTCCAATGAACTGCGACATGCTCAGAAGGAGGCCTCATTACATGCCGCCCAGATTCGTGCTTCACTTCCTACTCCTGACAGAAGAACGGCAAAATATATACTCAGCCGAACTACCACTGCCAGCATCCAACAGAAATTGAAGCTATCACAAAAACTACAAGACATGTGCTCCCACAGCAAATGGAGTGAAATGGGACGACCAAAAATCATAAATAACTTATCTTCCTATACACTAACCATCACCGAGACAGAAGCCCTCAGCCTAGGGCTCAAGTTCACTACTGGCATCAACAAGAAACATCATCTGGTGGATATGGTAACCAAGAACCAACCTTTTGGAGACTCCGAGTTTCAAAAAGGCTTTATTCAAGGAATTATCACTGCTACAGATACTGGGCCTTCAAGACCAGTCATTCCTAGAAGATACATCCAAGCACTCAGGGACTTGGCTAACAATGATGATATTGTCATTACAACCGCTGACAAAGGAGGAGGTGTGGTGTTACTCAACACTGTAGACTACAACAACAAAGTTTTAAATCTATTCAACGATGCCAACACATACCAGCCTGTATCAGAATCAGTGCTACTTCAAAGTACCCAGACTTTTCTTCAAAAGGCTTGTAGCATCTTACGAAAATCAGAACAAGGCAAAAAACTGCTTAAACTTTTACCAGGTCAACCGAAACCAGCATGCATGTATGGCCTTCCTGAGACACACATGCCTGGCATCCCACTACATCCTATCACTTCGGGCATAGAGAGTGCACCACACAGACTAGCCGGCCACCTTGCCAAATACCTTTCAGCGCTTCTGGGCACCATCAGTCAAGCCCACCTCAAACACTCAGGTGACCTTCTCTCCCGAATTTCCAACCTGAATGTTAAAAACAAAAGCATGGCTTCCTTCGATGTCACAGCCCTCTTTACCAATATTCCTACTGATGCTGCAATAAACATTCTGAGACAGAGGCTCACTGAAAACCATGACCTCCCTTTACCTCTTCTAGATTTTATCAGTCTAGTGGAACTTTGTGTTAATTTCAACTTCTTCAAGTATCAGGACAACTGTTACAAACAGTGCTTTGGGATGGCAATGGGCAGCCCGCTCAGTGCTGTGCTTGCCAACCTCTTCATGGAAAACCTAGAGACAGAGAAATTCAGCACCCTCATTCCCAACACCGTTACCTGGCTAAGATACATTGATGATATATTGGTTTTCTATCCGATACGTCTCAATATCCAGGCCCTTCTCGACAAGATCAATGCAGCTGAACCATCAATTAAGTTTACACGTGAACTTGAAAACGATGGCAAACTTTCTTTCCTTGATGTTCTCCTGTGCAGATCTCCCGACAGTGACAAACTTCTCTTCAAAGTGTATAGAAAACCTACCAACAAGGACGATCTTATACAGTTTTATTCACACCAAGACACCCGCACTAAGAAAGGAGTTCTCATTGGCTTCTTCTTGAGAGCTCTTCGCATCTCCAGCCCTTGTTTTCTTGAAGAAGAATGTATTTACATAACACAAACCTTTACACATCTTCAGTTTCCATCTTTCTTCATCTGAGATTGCAGACTCAAGGCACAAGCTATCCTCAACAAACTGCCCATGGAACAGCCCTCTAAGCAGTTCATAGTGCTCCCATGTGGTGATGTTGCCACGAATACTCGCCGAGCACTTGCTATGAGTAACATCAACGTTTCCACCATAAACACATCATCTATCAAAGATCTCACTACAAAATGCAGCCCCACACCTCTAACTTCTACAGCAGGCATCTACACCATCCCCTGTGGATTCTGTCCCAAGAAATATGTAGGCGAGACAGGCAGAGATCTTGCAGTCCGCCTGAATGAACATCGAAGTGCCTGTAACAGAGATGATTTAAGGTACGCCTGTGTCTTCCATAGAGACTCCACGGGGCATTTGATGAACTGGAATGAGGCACAACTCGTTCTCACCAAACCAGACCTCAGACGCCGATGGTGCCTAGAAACCTCACTAATCACCGTCACCGACACAACAGAATGTAACACTGGAAACCACAAAATTTCAAAAACATAGCATACATGATACTAAAGCAGGCTAAGCACCACCAACCCAACAACACAGGAGTCACATGATCTCATCTTCTACCCGTCCTCATCCCAACATGGCATTCTTCAGGTCACCATGCGCCACTCACACCTCACTCTCCACCTATATATAATGTCTTTCTACCTCTGTATGTTAAAAGTGATCAAGGTCCCAGGATCGAAACGTTTTCTAATAAATATGTCATAGTGTTTGCTTACGTGTCTTTCTAAACCAACAATAACGATTACCAGATGTTGCACGTGTCTTAACTTTCATCTTGTCGGTATTTTATACCTTTCTTGCACAACTTGTCAGACACTGCAACATCATGGAATCTTGGTTCAGAGGACATCTACAAGACCTTCATAGTTACTACAACTAACCCATGCCTTTGAGTAGGACCTACTTCCACTGGGGAATCCTGCCTACCAGTGACTATGCCCTCATCTGCTATACATCCCTATCGACTGATGCCTATATAAACACCAGTCTCCTTGCCTTTGCCCCAGAATCTCTACCACCACAGTGCTCTCAACACCAATTCCAAGGCTGAGGAACTGATTACCTCATCTTTTCTATATAGTTCTACTGTCTTCTAATTATGTCCTAGAATCTGTATTGATAAAGCCACTGGATGGCAAAACATCTCCAATAAAGATTACCAGATGTTGCACATTTGTCTTAACCTTAATAATTCTATTTACTCATGTGTAAGTCCCACTCAAATCCAACCCCTCTCACTCATGTATTTATCCAACCTAAATCTGAAACTACCTACGGTTTTAGCTTCGACAGGACCTTGGGTAGCTTTAAAAAGAGATTGGACAAATAAATGAGTGGGAGGGGCTTGGTATGATTGGTGTCGTGGGTACACAATAACATAAGAAAGGAGGAACGCTGCAGTAGGCCTGTTGGCCCATACTAGGCAGACCCTTCACAAATACAACCCACTAAGAACATAAGAAAGGACGAACACTGCAACAGGCCTGTTGCCCCATACTAGGCAGGTCCTTCGCAATCCTTCCCACTAACAAAATATTTGTCCAACCCAATTTTCAAGGCTACCCATGAAATAAGTTTTGATGATTCTATTTACTCATTATGCAAGTCCCATTCAAATCCAACCCCTCTCACTCATGCATTTATCCACCCTAAATTTGAAACTACCCAACATTTTAGCTTCAATAACCCTACTAGGCAGACTGTTCCACTCATCAACTACCCTATTTCCAAACCAATACTTTCCTACATCCTTTTGAAATCTAAATTTATCTAATTTGAATCCATTATTGCAGGTTCTCTCTTGGAGAGATATCCTCAAGACCTTATTTATATCCCCTTTGTTAATACCCATCTTCCACTTGTACAGAATAAACGTGCCCAAGCAATAAGCGTTGACAATTCTATTTACTCATCTTGACTGTGTGCTAATGGGGTTACAGGAAGCTGACATCAAAGAAATGCTGAACATTGATAATGATGCATCTTTTGTGCATTCCTTGAGTGATGGTGAAATTAGATGAATTGTGATAGATAAATAAGCTGTAGAGTTGATATAAGCATCATATTGAAGTATTTTGTCGTGCCTCCTGAGAGCAGAACTTCCGCTGGAACGGATTAATGCTATTTCAATTAATTTAAATGCGGAAAATTGACTCAGCATACGAACAAATCGAGATACGAACAAGGTCATGGAATGGATTAAATTTGTAAGCCGAGGTTCCACTGTACTCTCTGCTGTCATATCTCAATTTTCTTAATTTAAAAATATTAGTTAAAAAACATTAAATAACTCCAATAAGTATGTTTTATGAATAAAACTTAAAATAATACATCTAAACTTACCTTCTCTTTAGGTACATCTGCCATTAGAATTCCTGGGTAGTTAGGAACAAATGCATACTGCTCATACTGCTGGAAATTGGCAGCTGAATGACCCAGGGAACAGGTAGCAATGATCACCGTCACCACGTCAATCACTTCCTCAACACAGGTAAAACCTGAGAAATAGTGTAAATTGTATGAGTTAACTGAAAACATGGTATGAGTTAAATGAAACATGGTATGATTTAAAGAGTCGGGATATGATTGCTGAGTGTAACATTCAAGGGTTTAAGTTGTTCCATGTGGATAGATATAATGGGAAGGGTGAGGAGTTGCATTATATGTAGTACAAGAAAATATAAATTGTTGCATAAAAACAGGTATAAAAATAGATGGACTAGTAACAGAATTTGTTTGGGTAGAGTTTGTAGAATGTCCAGAAAAACTAATTCTAGGTGTAATATACCGACCTCCAGGCTTGGATCACGATAGAGAGAGACTTCTTTGGGACAAAATTGTTAGGGCTTCTAGACACAATAATGTAGTGATAGTAGGGGATTTTAATTTTAGTCAAATTGACCAGACTTCTTTGACCAGTAATCTGGAGTCCAGTGACTGTTTTCTGAAGCAGTGTGTAACAGAGCCTACCGGGGGTAATAATTTGCTCGACCTAGTCTTGTCAAATAAGGAAACACTCGTAAATAATCTGGAAATCACTGAAGAGATGGGCGCAAGTGATCACAAATCCATCACTTTTAGCATTAACTGGGAATACAAGAATAACAATAATATGGTAAAAGTCCCTGATTTTCATTCTGCCGATTTTAATGGACTTAGGGAACACCTGTCTAATCTCGATTGGAGTAATCTAGCTAATGATTTTATTGACGATGATCATTCTTACGATTACAAAGGGATCTGTGTTTATGATTTTTTCTTAATAATGTATAACGTGTGATGAATGGTTTGAAAAACCGACAAGTTGAAGATTGAGACACTTATGCAGCATATGGGAATCTTTATTCAGGAAACATTTCGCCACACAGTGGCTTCATTAGTCCAATACAAAGAGGAAGGCGTAAGGAGAGGAGGAGTATGAGGTAATCAGTCCCTCAGCCTGGAGTCGACTCCAGGCTGAGGGACTGATTACCTCATACTCCTCCTCTCCTTACGCCTTCCTCTCTGTATTGGGCTGATGAAGCCACTGTGTGGCGAAACGTTTCCTGAATAAAGATTCCCATATGCTGCATAAGTGTCTCAATCTTCAACATGTATAACATGCACAGAGTATATACATTCCCCAGATACAAATTAGGTCTAATAATAATGATCCCAAATGGGTTAACAAGAGGCTAAACCATCTATTAGGGGAGAAAAGGAGAATTTATAGGCACATCAAAAGAGGAGAGGTTAACCTTACTGGCCAATATGTTCAGCTTAAAAGAGATGTAAAAAATGGGATTAGAACAGCTAAACATGTCTATGAAATTAGAGATGCTAATGAATCAAAGACTAATCCAAAGAGGTTCTTTCAAGTGTATAGGACGAAGGTGAAGGAAAAAGTAGGACCTCTGAAAATTGGGAATGGACAGCTGACGGATAACGAACTGAAAATGTGTTCCCTATTTAATGACTATTTTTTTGTCAGTTTTTACACAGGAAGACATAAATGAGATTCCAGAAATTAACAATTATTCAGTTCCTGATGAATTCAAATTAACTAGTATTACTGTCATGAGGGACATGGTTATCAAACAGATAGACAAACTAAAGAAAAATAAGTTGTTTCCCAGGGTACTTAACCCTTTCAGGGTTTCCGACATACTAGTATGGCTTATGTGCCAGAGTTATTGATGTACTAGTACGCATAAATTCTAGCACCTTCAAATCAAGCGAGAAAAGGCTGGTAGGCCTAGATGTGAGAGAATGGGTGTGCGTGGTCGGTGTGCGCGGTAGAAAAAAATCTGGGACCCAGTGGTGCATTGTGGGAACGCCATTTTAGTACACCTTGTTCACCATGCCTCATGGTAAGAAACTCCTCACTCCTCAGTGAACTGGGACACTTTTGTTCCCCAGTGACAGTTCTAATACAGATGAAAGTGCCAGTGAAGATGAGTCTCAAGGTTTTCATGAGGTTGTGACCGAAACTAATGACCATAATACCGGTAATAGTGAGGAAAACCCAGACGACCCTCTGCCTTCCACCTCTGATGCTGAGCCATCTCGTTCACGTTCAGTTGTACCAGAACGAAAGAGGAAACTCCTATTTTCCCATATCCCAGACTCAGATGTGAGCTTTAGTGATGACAGTGATAGTGAATATAAACTACAAGCTCTTGAAAACAGTTCCAGTAGCGATAGTGAAGTGGAATATTCTCCAGTGAAGCGTCAGCATATAAGACAGTATATGCACTCTGGTAGTGTGCCATATGCTGTTCCAAGGGGAAGGAGTACATCTCAGAGTACATCCCATGGCTGTACAACAGGAACAGATAGTGAAAATGAAGATGATAGTGTTGCAACTGGAATGGAAAATGTGCATGGTGTTGGTAGTGGCGGTGCCAGCCTTGAGGCACCAGCAGTGGGCCATGCTGCCACCCATGCTGCTGTCTCAGCTGATCTACAACAAAGGCCACCATCCCCCACCCACCCACCACACCAGCCTCCACAACCACAACCTCCACAACCACAAACTTCACAGCCACAACCACCTGTCAATATCCAGTACCCACCAGCAGACCGCACCTGGGATTCGCAGGAAGCTGACAATTTTGTTCCCAATCCCTATCAGTTTGATGAAAGTCAAAGTGGAATACGGCCATCTTGTACACTTGGGAACAATGCCACTAAACTGGAATGTTTCAAGTTATTCTTTGACGAACCCCTGATGGAACTTATTGTCAGGGAAAGCAACACATTCTTTGATTACACCATGGCAAACACAATACGTTCACCAAAATCACGCCTACACCAGTGGAAGGAGACAACTGTGGCTGAGATGTATCTTTTCTTTACCACAATAATGCTTATGCCACATGTGTAGAAGCACAGTGTCAAATCATACTGGTCAACAGACTGCCTGATTGCATCCCCAGGATTCAGTGATATAATGTGAGTGAATCGATTTGTGCTACTGTTACGTATGCTTCACTTCTCAGACAAAACCAGGCCTGAGAGAAACAGCAGGTTATATAAGATTAGGAATGTGTTTGTGTATCTGAAAGAGAAATTCAATATGTATTTTTATCCCTCAGAAAGCTTGTTATTGATGAGTCTTTGATTCTGTTCAAAGGAACTCTCATTCAATCAGTATATACCAAGCAAGAGGAAACGCTTTGGTATAAAGTTATTTGTGCTTTGTGACTGCTACAGTGGTCTTGTATTGGATATTATTGTGTACACTGGAAGTTATACATTGCAAAATACCAGGAAGTTATTGGGCATCTCTGGTGATGTGGTTAGAAAAATGATGGAACTACATTTTGGTAAGGGGCATATATTATATACTGATAACTGGTACACAAGCCCCTCACTCAGTGATTTTTTTGCGAGTGAACATGACAGATGTGTGTGGCACAGTGTGTGCAAATCGTAAGCATATGTCCAGGTTTGACACTGGCACTCGTAGAGGTGAGGTGCAGGCATTTGCTGCCAATGACATTATGGCATTTCGGTGGCATGACAAACGAGATGTCACACTGTTGTCATCAGTTCATGCTAATGAAATGACAAACACTGGCAGGCAGAATAGAGACCAATGAACTCATTCTAAAACCTGCAGCTGTGAGTGATTACACCTTCAATATGCACTCAGTGGACAAATGTGACATGCAGATTGGGTTTGCTGATTGTGTTCGCAAGAGTTATAAGTGGTACATAAAACTCTTTTTCCATCTTCTGGCCATTTCAATGCTCAATGCTTATAATATGTATGAGGGCCAGAAACAAACCACCATATAGCAAATTTTGTTTGTCTGTCATCAGACAAATAGTATTCAAGTACCAAGGAACAACACCTGCAATAGACCGCTCACTAAATTATCAACAACTACTTTCTCGTCTGAAGCATGGTGATCACTTCCTAATACAACTTCCTGGTACTGCTTTCAAGAAAAAGGCTCAGAAGAGGTGTTATGTCTGTGCACATACAAAAAAATGCCCACAACAACGCAGAGACACTCGTTTTATGTGTGAGGAGTGTAAAACACCACTGTGTATGACACCATGTTTCAAAGAGTTCCACAGGCTGCAGAACTTCTAGAAACATGTCCTGTGACTGCATATGTGTACATAAAATATAGAAAAATAGTAATAAACAACATTTTATATCGTTTGTGTAAACAAGTTTTGTAAACAATATAGTGACAACAGTGTTTGTGCAGTTATTGTGTAGGAAATAAAGAGAAAAAACTTACAAAATAGTACTATGCTCATATTGGTCTCACAGGCCACAAAAAGTTACTTGAAGAAAAAAATAAAAAATAATAGAAAAAAGTAGAAAAAAGTAAATAAATAATACCAGGTGACCGGCAGTCAGCGATGATGCCACAACCAGCTCATTTTCTGTCACCTTCATGCCTCCATATCTCGGTAAGTATTGATGGCAAAAAAATTTTTTTTCTAGCCTATAATGTTTAGAAAAAACTATCTTTTCATAAGAAATTTTTTTTTTTTTTTTTTTAATTTCTCAACCCTGAGAACAAGTCTGGGAGAGGGCCTGTCGACCCTGAAATGGTTAAAGAACGCAAGATGGAACTTAGTCATCCATTAATGAGTGTGTTTAATGTGTCCATCCTTACTGGTGTTGTGTCTGAGATGTGGAAGATGGCTAATGTGGTACCTATATTCAAATCAGGGGATAAGTCCATTCCTTCAAACTACCATCCAATAAGCCTGATATTGGAATCAATTAGAATCAATTATAGCTGACATTATTAGAAGTCACCTTGAAGAGCATAATTTATAAACAATTTGATTAATGAATCTCAGCATGGGTTCACGAGAGGTCGTTCCTGCCTGACAAATTTACTGACATTCTTCAATAGAACATTTGAGGCAGTAGACAGTGATAAAGAATATGACATTGTTTATTTGGATTTTAGTAAAGCCTTCGATAGAGTACCTCACAAGAGACTCTTAAGAAAAGTGGCAGCTCATGGTATAGGAGGTAAAGTTCTAGCATGGACAGAGGCATGGCTACCAACAGAAAGTAGAGAGTTTCCATTAATGGGATCAACTCTGAATGGGGATTAGTCACTAATGGCATTCCACAAGGATCAGTTTTAGGCCCTCTGTTGTTCATAATTTACATTAATGACCTTGATGAAGGAATTACAAGTGACATGAGCAAATTTGTTGATGATACAAAGATAGGCTGCATGATTCATTCTGAGGAGGATTCCAATGAACTCCAGGAGGATTTGGACAAATTAATGTCTTGGTCTGAAAAATGGCAGATGAAGTTCAATGTGGATAAGTGTAAGGTACTAGTCCATGGGAATGGAAATAACCCTCAAAGCTATAAACTAGGTGAAGTAGAACTTGATCATGCAGAATGTGAAAAAGACTTGGGAGTCATGGTATGCAGAAATCTAAAGCCAAGACAGCAGTGCCTAAGTGTGCAGAATAAGGCTAGCAGATTACTAGGATTTATTTCAAGAAATATAAGTAACAGGAGTCCAAAAGTTATTTTACAGCTCTATACATCACTAGTGAGGCCTCATTTAGATTATGCTGCTCAGTTTTGGTCTCCTTACTACAGGATGGATATAGACTCATTGGAGAACATACAGTGGAACCTCAAATTTTGAACGTACCGCTTATCGAACTCTTCGAAAATCGACTGCTTTTTCGAACCAACTTTGTCCCTATTATTGAACTCACCCCTATTTTCAGACCACCGGGTACCGGACCTGTCCGCCAGCCCGCTCTGTCCACGTCCCTGCACAGGCGCCGTGAGCCAGTCTGGCTTTGTTGATGCTTGAGTGAACACTAACCTGCTCTCTCATTCAAACATTTTACGATTAATTCATTGTGTTTAGTGCTTGTGGGACTGTAAATAAGCTACTATGGGCCCAAAGAAACTTGCTAGTGGTACCCCTGTGGTAAAGAAAGTGAGAAACACCATAGATGTGAAGAAGGAAATAATACAGAAGTATGAGAGTGGTGTAAAAATTGTTGAGCTTGCCAGGATGTATGGAAAAAACAAGTCGACCTTCGCTTCTATCCTGGCAAAGAAAGAACAAATTAAGACAGAGAAGGGAAGTAACCCCAGAGAGGGCTTTGATACCTAAAGTCCTTATGGAGGGGAATTCCCCTTCCAAACACTCACCCCAACTCCCTCTTTCCTCCTCCCTATCTTCCAGATGCCATCACCAACCTTCAATAAAGGTAAGTAAAAATGTTATTTTATATGTTTATTTAAATTTATTAATACATAATTGTACACTATATTTGTGGTGTGTATGTAAAACTATAATTAATCTCTATAAAATGTATTTTTTTTTTGTGAATATTTTTGGGTTTCCAGAACGGATTAACTGTATTTCCACTATTTCTTATGGGAAATATTGCTTCGCTTTTCATACTTTTCGAATTTAGAACTAGCTCCTGGAGCAGATTAAGTTCGAAATTTGAGGTTCCACTGTACAGAGAAGAATAACTAAAATGGTTTACTGTGTAAGGAATCTCCCGTATGAAGACAGACTTAGAGCCTTGAATATCCACTCTCTGGAGAGATGTAGAATGAGGGAAGATATCATTGAAGTGTACATGTATAAGTGGATGATAGGTATAAACAAAGGTGATATTAATAAAGTATTGAGGGTGTCAAACCAGGTAAGAACCAGAAATAATGGATTTAAGTTGGATAAATTTAGATTTAGAAAGGACATAGGTAAGTACTGGTTTTCGAACAGAGTTGTGGATGCGTGGAACAATCTCCCGAGCAGGGTGATCAAGGCTAGGACCTTGAGTAGCTTTAAAAAAAAACTGGACAGATATATGAGTGGGAGGGACTGGGTTTGATTGGTGTCATTGAGTACGGGAGGATATTCTTGGGTAGCTTTGGGTAGGGGTGTGCAGCCAGCAGTAACAGCCTGGTTGATCAGGCTCTGATCCACCACAAGGCCTGGTCACAGACCGGGCCGTGGGGGCATTGACCCCCGGAACTCTCTCCAGGTAAACTCCAGGGGTCATTTTGATAAGGACCTGCCTTGTATGGGCCAGTAGGCCTTCTGCAGTGTTCCTCCATTCTTATGTTCTTATGTTACCATCAAATTACCACCCAGTAAACCTGACCTCAATTGTAGGCAAATTATTAGTCAATTATATCTGAAATTATAAGATGCCATCTCTATAAGCATAATTTGATTAATGATACTCAGCATGGATTCATGAGGGGCTGTTCCTGTCTAACTAATTATTAACCCTCTTCAGTAAAGCTTTTGAGGCTGTTGATCACAATAAAGAATTCGATATTGTTTATTTAGATTTTAGTAAGGCTTTTAATAGGGTACTGCACCAGAGACTGTTAAAGAAAGTGGCAGCTCATGGCATTGGGGTAAAAGTGCTGTCATGGATTGAGTCATGGCTCACCAATAGGAAGCAGAGAATGTGCTTAAATGGGGTTAAATCCAAGTGGAGATCTGTAACAAGTGGCATTCTACAGGGATCAGTCTTAGGCCCATTGTTGTTTATAATATATATCAATGGCCTTGATGAGGGAATTACAAGTGATATGAGCAAATTTCCCGATGACACGAAGATATGTAGGATAAATGATTCAAACATAGATGTCATGGAACTTCAGGAGGATTTAGACAAACTCAATTCGTGGTCAGAAAAGTGGCAGATGCAATTTAATGTAGACAAATACAAGGTTCTGAAGTTTGGGAGTGTCCATAACCCTAGCACATGTAAGTTAAGTAATGTAGAACTTAGCTATACAGATTGCGAAAAGGACTTGGGGGTTATGGTAAGCAGCAACCTTAAACCAAGACAGCAATGCCTAAGCGTACGTAATAAGGTAAACGGATTACTGGGATTTATATCAAGAAGTGTAAGCAACAGAAACCCAGAGGTTCTACTACAGCTTTATACATCATTAGTAAGGTCTCGCCTAGATTATGCAGCTCAGTTCTGGTCTCCATATTGCAGAATGGATATAAATTCGTTAGAAAACATTCAGCGAAGAATGACAAAATGAATTCACAGCATTAGAAATCTTCCGTATGAAGACAGATTGAAGTCCCTTAAATTACATTCACTTGTAAGACGAAGAATGAGGGGAGACATGATCGAAGTATATAAGTGGAAGATGGGTATTAACAAAGGGGATATAAATAAGGTCTCGAGGATATCTCTCCAAGAAAGAACCTGCAATAATGGATTCAAATAAGATACGTTTAGATTTAGAAAGAATATAGGAAAGTATTGGTTTGGAAATAGGGTAGTTGATGAGTGGAACAGCCTGTATAGTAGGGTTATTGAAGCTAAAACGTTGGGTAGTTTCAAATTTAGGTTGGATAAATACATGAGTGAGAGGGGTTGGATTTGAGTGGGACTTGCATATGAGTAAATAAAATTATCAAAGCTTATTTCTTGGGTAGCATTGAAAATTGGGTTGGGCAAATATTTTGTTAGTGGGATGGATTGCGAAGGACCTGCCTAGTATGGGGCAACAGGCCTGCTGCCATGTTCCTCCTTTCTTATGTTCTTATGTTAGCATATTTCGGTGCATTACTTTTCAAGTACAGCATTACATTTTCAGTCACCATGTATGTAATTTATTCTCTATAGTAATAATTATGTGTTCATTCTAGGTAGTGTGTATAATCTAGGTAGTAGGTTGGTAGACAGCAACCACCCCAGCAGGTACTACTGTCCTGCCAAGTAAGTGTGAAATGACTGTAATTTTTTTACATGATGGTAGGATTGCTGGTGTAATTTTTTCTGTCTAATAAACATGTGCAATAACAGGTATATCTTGCTAGTTCTACTTAAACTTAGGTCACACTACACATGTATGTACAAGCATATTTATACACACCCCTCTGGGTTTTCTTCTATTTTCTTACTAGTTCTTGTTCTTGTTTATTTCCTCTTATCTCCATAGGAAGTGGAAAAGAATTCTTCCTCCATAAGTCATGCACGTCAGAAGAGGCAACTAAAATGCCTGGAGCAAGGGGCTTATAATCCCTTTTCCTGTAAAAATTACTAAATTTAAAAAGAAAAGCCTTCTATTTCATTTTAGGTTACCCTGTCTTGGTGGGATATGGTCGGTTTGTTGAAGAAATATATATATACAGTAGACCGTTGTTTAATATGGTTTTGTTTGGCACGTTTTGGTTATAGCACTATTGAAGAACTGAGGCATATTTTTGTATAACACTTCATAAAATTAACTTAACATGGTTCAGTTCCCAGGAGGGAAAAAAAATTGGAATGTCACCTGTGGGACACACTCTGCCTGGCCAATGAGGGAGACTTACTACCATTCCCTCCCACTCCCACCACCCTCCATCACTCCCACCACCCTTGTCCCAGCCTTGGGTTCATACATGTGTAGGACCATCCTCTGCTAGGAGCTAGCTGTGTTTAAATTTGTTTGTGGATTGAGTTTAGCTCTTTTAATTGCCATATCTTAAATTTGCCAAGCAATCATGGCACCCAGTAGGCATACAAGTGTTGCTGACAGTGGCAAGAAATAGTTTAAGCATTTAAGTCTTAGAATTAACGAAGAAAATAGAGATAATAGACAAGAGATAGCCTGTGGCTGTAATGAAGTGTCACTTTGTGCACATAAGAATGAGGTAAATATGAGTTTGTATGATGACTGACTGACTGACTAATTTACTGACTTACTTGACTGACTGACTTACTGACTTGACTGACTTACTAACCGACTTACTTGACTGACTTACTGACTGGCTCACTGACTTACTGATTTACTGACTTGACTGACTGTATTACTGACTGACTTGACTTACTGACCTGACTGATTTACTGACTGACTTAAAGTTAGACTCTTTCACTGAAGAGAACCTTGAAACTGTGTCTAAACCAGCTGATGCCTTACTGTCAGTTGTATAATATACTGCAGGGTAAAATAGAACAGTAACCAATTACAGAATTTACGCATACTCCAGTACAACCATCGACTTCAGTACTAGAACCTCTACCATCCACCTCAGCCCAGTAGGGCCACAGCATAACTCTCGACTCTCTCCACAATCATCCACAAACACCAGCACCCACAATTTAAGGTAAGAAATACTATTATTTCTGTTGCATTTGTAATCTAAAGCAGTAAAAATTTCAACATAATACATCATGACAGTGAACTACAATTACATATTCACTTTTATTTTTGTAAGATCTGTTGGGCTAAATAAAAAAGTTGTTTGGCTTTTTGGGGGCTCCCAGGAATGTAACCCTATTTTTCCCATAGTTCGTCAGTTTGTCTAACACAGTTTTACCTAGCACGGCATTTTCAGGAACGTAACTACCGTGTTAAACGACGGTCTACTGTATATTTTTTTAACAAGCTGGCTATTACTCATTGAGGCAGGGTGACCCAAAAAGGAAGAAAAACCCAAAAAGAAAGAAAAAACTTTCATCATCATTCAACCCTTTCACTGTCACTTATACATAATCACAGTCTTTGCAGAGGCGCTCAGATATGACATTTTAAACGTCCCTCCAAACTACAAATATCCTAAACCCCTTCTTTAAAGTGTAGGCATTGTATTTCCCATTTCCAGGACTCAATTCCAGCTAACCAGTTTTCCTGAATCCCTTCACAAAATATTACTCTGCTCACACTCCATCAGCTTGTCAGGTCCCCTCAAAAATTCGTCTCCATTCACTCTTAACACACTCACACATGCCTGCTGCATGTCCAAGCCTCTTGCACACAAAACCTCTTTTACCCCCTCCCTCCCTCCATCCTTTCCTAGGATGACCCCCTACCCCTCCTCCCCTCCACTACAGATTTATATACCCTCCTATTTTTTAAGTCATGGAGCAGTGGTACGGAAAACAGCAGATCCCTTTTCAAGTATATAATTTAGCAAACATGAAATCATAATTTTTTTAATTTATTTTACTTCTCAATGTTTATTTTAGTTTGAAGGTGACCTTAAATTTTCATCTCAATAAATGAGTTCTATATATATATTGAATTTATAAACCTTAGGTCATATGGATTCCTAGCACTGCACTAATAAACTTTATCTGTGCTCTCACTTGAAGGTCATTTAAACTGTGATGTTCGTGAGCTTCTGGTGAGACAGCTGTTGAATGAATGATGGTGAATGTATTTTCTTTTTATTTCACCCCACCCTGGTGGCAGATGGCAGGTATGGTAAAGAAAGAAGAGAGAGAGTCACTAAACCTATGAGGACTGTACACTGCCTGGGAAATGGGAGGTATTGAGATTTAATCCAAGAAAGGAAAATAGCTCCAATTCCTTGTATCAAGAACCCTTCATTAAGGCTTCAATAAGTGACTTACCATCAGAATTTCCTGGGACGTTCTTTAATCCAACACCATTACTGTCTCTTGGTTTCACCAGTTCATCTCGCCACCACTTGAGCTCCCAGTCTTGTGACAGCTTGTCGGCGGTGTCTGTTGAGTAATATTTGTTACACAATATCTTGCTTAAAGTAATTTAACTGAACTAGTTGCTTTCCACAGTGCTTATATTATCAGATAACTATATGGGTTATAGGTAGTAGGTTGGTACACAGCAACTGCCCAGGGAGGTACTACCATCCTGCCGAGTGAGTGTAAAACGAAAGCCTGTAATTGCTTTACATGATGGTAGGATTGCTGGTGTCTTTTTTTTTGTCTCATAAACATGCAAGATTTCAGGTACATCTTGTTACTTCTACTTACACTTAAGTCACACTACACATGCATGTACAAGCATATGTATACACACCCCTCTGGGGTTTCTTTTATTTTCTTACTAGTTCTTATTCTTGTTTATTTCCTCTTATCTCCATGGGGAAGTGGAACAGAATTCTTCCTCCGTAAGCCATGCGTGTCATAAGAGGCAACTAAAATGCTGGGAGCAAGGGGCTAGTAAACCCTTCTCCTGTATATATTACTAAATGTAAAAGGAGAAACTTTCATTTTACCTTTTGGGCCACCCTGCCTCAGTGGGATATGGCCGGTGTGTTGAAAGAAAGAATGAAGAACTATATGGGTCTTAGTAATATTATCTTAAGAGTCATTACAACACAGTGAAAACACTTATAACTTGAGATTGCTTGATTGCATTATGACAGTTGAGGGAGGTGTCCAGAGTTGGTTTGAAATGATTGGTAGAAGAACCTGCATCAGCAACTCTACTTCCACCCATAGCCCATTCACTGAGCAGTAATTATGTACTGTAACCTAGGTGCTAGTCGACTCTTACGAATCACATTCTGAGACTGATCAAATGCTTGGCTAGGAAACTTATAAGCTAAGAGTTTATACCAATGTTATGAAATTATCCTGCAAAAAATTCTGACTCTCCCCCTTCTCCATCCTTCTCATTAATACTAAATTAAACTAAATGTTCAGGATTACAGACGAGACTTTCTTCAATATTTTATAAAGAGCTGTTATCCAGTTTTCCCTGTTATCCACAGGGTTTAGTTAGTGCATCTATAAGCCAAAGCTTTCATTTAGTTAAATGATTAGATTTTGTGAACATTTCCTATGTCTGCTATGGAAAAATTGAAGAACTGAAGATTGGAGCAGAGTACAAGACAAACTCCAATATTCAACAAAGAGGAAGTTCAGTGTGAGAAATGTAGGAATGACAATGTCAAAGGATCTCACATTTAAGGATCATAACAATGTTGTTCCAATAACCCATAATGCCCATAATGCTCTGCAAACAAGGGGCTTTGGCATGCTGCACTTTAAAAATTGTATTCCTTGTACTTCTCTGTATCATGTTCAAATTAAATAAATAAATAAATAAATAAATACTGATTGTACAGCAATGCAAGCAACCATACGACCTGTTTTTGTAATACTCATTTGTGCTTAATTGCTATCTGTTTACAATAATGTTTTACCATTGAATACTTCATTGCTTAGTTAATCTTAAGTTAATTTTAAGCCTGCCCATAATGCTATGCATTCAAGTGGCTTTGGCATGCTGCATTTAACTGTATTCTTTTGTACTTCTCTGTATCATGTTCAAATTAATAAATAAATAAATAAATAAATAACCATAAAGAAAATGACACACTGGATAATTAGAACATTCATAACAACCTCACTTAACCACTCAACAGGAGTTGAATGACCTTGTCAGGGACGTTGACCTATGAAAGCAGAAGACAGAACTGTTTGGATCATACAAGAGTGGAACCTTATAGTAGAAGGAACAAAAATCTCATTTTCATGCATGCCATACTAGTCTGGTGGCATTCAGTAAAATGAAGAATGGTGTGTTTCTGTACTGATGTAAATGGTCTTATGAGGGAGCTGGGCCATGAACACTGTTCTTATGAAAAGAAATCATTCATCGATTTCAGCAAGGTCAGTTTGAAAGCAGTGTTACTTCATAACGGAAATGAAAAGGCATTTGTGCCAGCAGTGTTTATGGAAACATACAATTCCATGAAAATTCTACTCAGACTAACAAAATACTACAACCACAAGTAGAATATATGTGAGAACCTAAAAGTGACGTAGTTAATACTTGGTCTCCAACCTTGTTACACAAAACACACACACTTCTTTTGTTGCATAGTTGTGATGATGCTAACCACTACAAGATCAAAGAATGTCAGGCAAGTAAAGACCCTGTTCCAGGAAAATTCAACATACAATATATACCACTGATACATCCTCAAAAAATATTTCTTCCATCACTGCATATAAAGTTGGCCTAATGAAAAACTTTGTAAAGCCTGTGGATGGTGAAGGTGCAGTATTTCTTCATTATAAGGAAAAATTTGGAGTTTTAACTAATGCAGAACTTAAAAAGCCAGAGTATTTGTTGGGCCATAAATACACGAAGAGTCTTCCTAGCAAAATTGATCCTACTGAAGTTGGCTGCATTGGAAGCTTTCAAATAAGTTGTTCAAAACTTCCTAGGAAGACACAGAGGACACATTTATGTTGAGTTAGTGCAAAACATGATAGAAACCTGTAGAGCACTGGGTTGCAATATGTCCTTGAAAATGCACTTTCTTCATTCACACCTGGACTTCTTTCCACTCAATCTTGGTGCTGTCAGTGATGAGTATGGTGAAAGGTTTCATCAGGATATCAGTACAATGGAAGCATGCTATCAGGGACATTTCAATTCCAAAATAATGGTTTCTTCAGAAAGACACACTGTTGGCTTCTACAGAGATCCACCACTATTAGTCATAAGCGTGAAGTCAAATGCTTACGACATTTTTAAGTATTTTCTACTCCCAGTGAGAATATGTTGCTTAATGTCCCTGAAGCATTCTTTAGCATTTACTTTATAATAAGGAATAAGTTTTTAACAACTCATTATGCTACCTGTGCTGGAAATTTTGACAAAAGATGATTTAATGATAAACAGTTTCTAAAATTACAGTATATGTTGTGCAGTAACTAAAAATCCCAATGTTCTAGCTCAGTTTTGATTTCAAATTTGGAATCAACATGTCATATTATGTAACAACACCTACAATTATCTCAGTAGCAGACACAACGTGTTTTTGTTGTCCGGTGAATGAAGTGAAAAAATAAAGACTTACCATAATGATGAGTGACAACAGTAGTAACATATTTCTTGATGGCATTGTACAGAGGAACACCATCATCCCTGTATGGATAGTAAGGAAGGATGTCAGTGTCCAGGACTCCTCGAGCTTCCAATTCTTTCTCGATCTGTCCTTCCCTGTCAAATCTCCAGCGGTCAAATCCTCTCTTCATGAGTTCAAAGATTCCTTTCACACCTTGGGTCATGCAGACATCTACCCATCCGCCAGGAGATACAAGCTTCTCTAATCCTCTCCTGTTTGAGGGGAAAACATATAGTTAGGTTTTTTAAAGAATCAGTGTGATGTAATATGATTAACTATGAGATTAGTCTCAATTGTTGGTGGCAACACCTATAGAAGGGGCATATGTATAACTATTTTTTTGTGTGTCATACTACACGAGTCATGATTCACACCACAAAAATCATCACTCATATCACAAGAATCATCACTCACACCACAAGAGTAATTAATTATTCACACCACAAGTCATCACTCACACCACAAGTCATCACCCACACCACAAGAGTCATCACTCGCACCACAAGAGTCATCACTCACACCACAAGAATCATCACTCACACCACAAGAATCATCACTCACACCACAAGAATTATCACTCACACCAGAAGTCATCACTCACACCAGAAGAGTCATCACTCACATAAGAATCATCACTCACACCACAGGAGTCATCACTGGGCCACGGGGGCATTGACCCCCGAAACCCTCTCCAGGTAAACTCCAGGTACTTTCCAGGTAAACTCCAGGTAAGGTAAACTCACATCACAAGTCATCACTCACACAAGAGTAATCACTCACATCACAAATCATCACTCACACCACAAGAATCATCACTCACACCACAAGAATCATCACTCACACTACAAGAATCATCACTCACACCACAAGAATCATCACTCACACCACAAGGATCACCACTTGCACCACAAGAGTCATCACTCACCTGGAGTTTACTTGGAGGGTAAACTCCAAAAATTTACACTTCTTATTAACTTCTCTCTCTCTCAGCTTCCTGTTTTTTTTTAAATACATTTTCATGATTCTTTACTCTGCCTCACCACACTCATGATTACTGAAGAAAACTGAAGGCCCTAGAATACAGTGAGCATTAACATTATGCATCCTGTAAGAGGAACACTAATAGCAGAGTGGATGAATAACTTATTCAGAATAAGACACATGTACCCATGTGTCTTGTTCCTCCACTGGATGGTACTTTATACCATTAATACAGGGAAACTCAAGGCAAAAATACATACATACACCAGATAAGAAAAAGTACATCAGTTAAAAAATGAAAATAATTTTTCTTATATTTTTTTAAATCTTCTATAAATGACAAGTTTTGTAAACTTCTTACAAGTTTCCCTCAAAATCAGTAAAAACTGTTAGCCATGATGAGTTACAAAAACAGGGAATGTCAACATACGTGTTGATGGCGAGCAGAAACAGGAAATGGGGGGCCATTAGTTTGAAGAGTGGATGAGATGGAGAGAGGTTTCGATGTGTGCAGATGACCACTCCTTCCATCAGAAGATGTGTGAAGCCCAAGTGAGTGAGAGCTTGATGGTGCTGGGCTTCTGCGTTGTTGTAGAACATCTTGGCAACCAACCATGTGTTTGGTGGGTCATTTGGTGTATATACCTTGATAAAGAACAAATCAGTTATGCTACTGGTGAGAGTACTACAGCACCTCTAGATGAAATTGCACTTGTAAATTACCTGGAGTTTACCTGGAGAGAGTTCCGGGGGTCAACGCCCCAGTGGCCCAGTCTGTGACCAGGCCTCCTGGTGGATCAGAGCCTGATCAACCAGGCTGTTACTGCTGGCTGCACGCAAACCAATGTACGAGCCACAGCCCGGTTGGTCAGGAACCGACTTTAGGTGCTTGTCCAGTGCCAGCTTGAAGACTGCCAGGGGTCTGTTGGTAATCCCCCTTATGTATGCTGGGAGGCAGTTGAACAGTCTTGGGCCCCTGACACTTATTGTATGGTCTCTTAACGTGCTAGTGACACCCCTGCTTTTCATTGGGGGGATGTTGCATCGTCTGCCAAGTCTTTTGCTTTCGTAGTGAGTGATTTTCATGTGCAAGTTTGGTACTAGTCCCACTAGGATTTTCCAGGTGTATATAATCATGTATCTCTCCCGCCTGCGTTCCAGGGAATACAGGTTTAGGAACCTAAAGCGCTCCCAGTAATTGAGGTGTTTTATCTCCGTTATGCGTGCCGTGAAGGTTCTCTGTACATTTTCTAGGTCAGCAATTTCACCTGCCTTGAAAGGTGCTGTTAGTGTGCAGCAATATTCCAGCCTAGATAGAACAAGTGACCTGAAGAGTGTCATCATGGGCTTGGCCTCCCTAGTTTTGAAGGTTCTCATTATCCATCCTGTCATTTTTCTAGCAGATGCGATTGATACAATGTTATGGTCCTTGAAGGTGAGATCCTCCGACATGATCGCTCCCAGGTCTTTGATGTTGGTGTTTCGCTCTATTTTGTGGCCAGAATTTGTTTTGTACTCTGATGAAGATTTAATTTCCTCGTGTTTACCATATCTGAGTAACTGAAATTTCTCATTGTTGAACTTCATATTGTTTTCTGCAGCCCACTGAAAGATTTGGTTGATGTTCGCCTGGAGCCTTGCAGTGTCTGCAATGGAAGACACTGTCATGCAGATTTGGGTGTCATCTGCAAAGGAAGACACGGTGCTGTGGCTGACATCCTTGTCTATGTCGGATATGAGGATGAGGAACAAGATGGGAGTGAGTACTGTGCCTTGTGGAACAGAGCTTTTCACCGTAGCTGCCTCGGACTTTACTCTGTTGACGACTACTCTCTGTGTTCTGTTAGTGAGGAAATTATAGATCCATCAACCGACTTTTCCTGTTATTCCTTTAGCACGCATTTTGTGCGCTATTGCGCTATGGTCACACTTGTCGAAGGCTTTTGCAAAGTCTGTATATATTACATCTGCATTCTTTTTGTCTTCTAGTGCATCTAGGACCTTGTCGTAGTGATCCAATAGTTGAGACAGACAGGAGCGACCTGTTCTAAACCCATGTTGCCCTAGGTTGTGTAACTGATGGGTTTCTAGATGGGTGGTGATCTTGCTTCTTAGGACCCTTTCAAAGATTTTTATGATATGGGATGTTAGTGCTATCGGTCTGTAGTTCTTTGCTGTTGCTTTACTGCCCCCTTTGTGGAGTGGGGCTATGTCTGTTTTTTTAGTAACTATGTGACGACCCCCGTGTCCATGCTCCCTCTCCATAGGATGGAAAAGGCTCGTGATAGGGGCTTCTTGCAGTTCTTGATGAACACGGAGTTCCATGAGTCTGGCCCTGGGGCAGAGTGCATGGGCATGTCATTTATCGCCTGTTCGAAGTCATTTGGCGTCAGGATAACATCGGATAGCGGCTTGCTAAAAACTGAGTCATATTGGGACTTGAGTAGCTCACTCATTTCCTTGCTGTCATCTGTGTAGGACCCTCTTGTTTAAGTAGGGGCCTAATACTGGACGTTGTTCTCAACTTTGATTTGGCATAGGAGAAGAAATACTTTGGGTTTCTTTCGATTTCATTTATGGCTTTTAGTTCTTCCCGTGATTCCTGACTCCTATAAGATTCCTTTAGCTTAAGTTCGATGCTTGCTATTTCTCTGACCAGTGTCTCCCTACGCATTTCAGATATATTGACCTCTTTTAGCCGCTCTGTTATTCTTTTCCGTCGCCTGTAAAGGGAGCGCCTGTCTCTTTCTATTTTACTTCTACTCCTCCTTTTTCTTAGAGGAATAAGCCTTGTGCATACATCGAGTGCCACCAAGTTAATCTGTTCTAGGCATAAGTTGGGGTCTGTGTTGCTTAGTATATTTTCCCAGCTTATATCGGTTAGGACTTGGTTTACTTGGTCCCACTTTATGTTTTTGTTATTGAAGTTGAATTTGGTGAATGCTCCCTCGTGACTAATCGCATTATGTCGGTCTGGGGCTCCACACATACATGTCTGAACCTCAATTATGTTGTGATCTGAGTATATTGTTTTTGATTATGGTGACATTTCTTATCAGATCATCATTGTTAGTGAAGATGAGGTCTAGTGTGTTCTCCAGTCTTGTAGGCTTATTATTTGCTGGTTTAAATTTTAATTTTGTGCAGAGATTTAAAAAGCTCGTGTGAGTGTGGAGTTTTCATCAGGCTGCCTCCTTTGGGGTTATTACTGCAACAATATTTATTTGCTTTTATTCCCCATTTTGGTGCCTTAAGTTGAAATCCCCCATGGAGCAAGATGTTGGGTTTCAGGAGCTGGAAGATTTTTCCAGACGTGGTCAATTTTTAAAGCTGTTCCTGGGTATTGCTGGGATGTTGCATTCAGAGGCTTGTAGACTACCACAATGACTAGGTTTTGGTTCTCGACCTTTACTGCTAAAACTTCCACTACATCATTTGAGGCATTAAGCAGTTCTGTGCAAACAAGTGACTCTGTAATGTACAGGCCAACCCCCCCCCCCCCCTTTTGCCTGTTCACCTTGTTACATCTGTATAGGTTGTAACCTGGGATCCATATTTCGTTGTCCAAGTGATCCTTTATGTGGGTCTCAGTGAAAGCCGCGAACATTGCCTTTGCCTCTGCAAGCAGTCCACGGATGAAAGGTATTTTGTTGTTTGTTGCTGGCTTTAGACCCTGTATATTTGCAAAGAAGAATGTCATCAGACTGGTGGTATTGTTGGTACTGGGGGTATTTTTTTTCCGGCGTTAGTATCTGTATCTGTTGGTTTGGAGTGGAGGCCATCGACTGTGGTTTCACTCCAGGAATGACTGGATTTGGTGTACGATTTCTGCCATTTCCTGCCAGTTTTTTTCCTTCCTGGCACTAAAAAACCTCTCCCACTTGAGTGGCTGTGGCTACCCAGGTTTTCCCATGGCCTGGATGTTTTGTATCTTTTTGTCCCCTTTAGATGGTGTGCCTGGCAATTTAAGTTATAGCACAGTCTTTCCTGTACTGAAGAGGTACACATTTCAGGGTGAAAAAGCTTACAGGAAGGGAGTTTGCATTTTCCTGTTGTCATATGGGCACAGCATTTTCTAGGGTGGTCATAGTTGCACGTCCCGTCTGTTTTTCCAGATTTCCCATGTCTGCAGATACCAAGTGCATAGTATGTGCACAGGCTTGGTTTCCGTTTGCCTTGGGTTTCTGTGACTGTATTCCCTGTTGATGCATGTTTCCCTGTCTTATTCCTATCCTCCCTAGCACCAACAATGGAGCTCCCACCAGTTGTTTTTGGTAATATATCCTCACTATTGCTAGTGGAGTCCTCTTGTTTGCTATTTCCTGTGGTATTTCTAGTTTGCAATATTGGTTTTATCTTATCTTTGACTACACTTGTTTCCCCACTATGGCTCCTGTCCCCTATGAGGTCATTTATATGTATTCCTTCCTGCGTATAATTCCCGACTACCTGGACAAAATCTCCAGCTTCACCATTACTGTCTCCCAGGACAGCACCTCCAGCTTCACCATTACTGTCTCCCAGGACAGCACCTCCAGCTTCACCATTACTGTCTCCCAGGACAGCGCTATCAGCCTCACATTTACTGACTAACAGGACATCACCTCCAGCCTTACAGTTTCTGACTACATGGCCAGTATCAAGGGCAGTACCATTCAGCCCAAACTTTTTATGTTCCCATCTGTTGTAGAAAGCTTCCAGGTTTTCTATGAAAGCAGCTTTGATGTTATCCTCTTTTAATACCCTTGTGATTTTAGTCCACAGATTTATCTCATTTGGGCATACCCAAAAACACTTCCCTGTTTTAATACTGCTTGTAGCTAGTTCTTGGATATCTGCACAAGGGGCGTGACACCAATTTCCACAAAAATGACAATTTATCCATGTGGAAGCCCGTTTGTTTGATTGACTGCAGACTACACAGAGCTTCATAATGGTTTGAGTGGTTGATTTACTGTAATTCTACTAGCAACCTCTTGAATACTCTATTAATAACCTCCTTAAATGAAGATCTAGCTATTTGTATTTCTCTTTCTAACTGTACTTGTATATTGGACAGCTTACCGTGTACGTTCCTGATTTATATTTATTGTTTGTGTTTGATAAGGGCGACTACAACCCCATCCGTTTACAGTCTGCTTTATTGTCCAACGAATCCGTTTGAAACCAGTCAAGGGTTCGGACCAGTCAAGGGTTTGGACCAGTCGAGGGTTTGGACCAGTCGAGGGTTCGGAACCAGTCTGATCTGATCAGTGGATCACTTATTTAAAACATACTGGTCGGTGATTTGGGCTAACACATGAAGGATTTACTTGAAATTATCTACCTGAGTAATATGTGATTTGATTGATACAAAAGTATAACTTGCGTGTTGAAGAGCCGGTGATTGCTGGCAGCTCCTACAGTGATGAACGGTCGAGCCTCAACCCTTGTTTATCAATCGCTGTATCTAGCTTTTCTAGGTTTTTTTCGTCTCCACCACAATAAATGCTATATTATCACTATAGTTGACTGGTGGAAATTTTGGAGGAAGGACGCTTTTTCTGTAGTAATACAGTAATTGCTTCTCGTTGTGTATATTGCGACCGCTGGTAACTACAGGTTATATGAGATTCATAGTATACGTCTGGTATTTCAAGAAAAAAGAAACTAATGAAAGTCACTCCACTTCACTAAGTACCATTATAATACTGGTTAGTTGCTACTACAACACTGTATTCTGCTATTCACTGGTATCACTAGATTATATGCGTGTACACTAGCAGGCCAGGAAGATTATTAAAACAGCTGACCTCTGTGGTAAGTTTCTGGCGACTTCTGGCACCTGCCTCTATAGGCTTATCACTTCATTTACAAATTCACCTGTTTTCAAATGACACTTTAGCCTTTATCAGCTATATACTAGGGAGCCACTGTAGCAATACATATTCAATATCATGGTTACAAAAGGTTCTAGATATTTTATACTAATGTAAAATAAAGGATATTTCTCCCATGCTTTTGACAGTAGATATTCGAGTGAGTTAAACAAGTTAAGAAAGCCTAGGGAAAGTATGGATTTGTCCATTAAAAACAGAGTAGGGGAGTTAGTAGATGGGGAGAGGGAGGTATTAGGTAGATGGCGAGAATATTTTGAGGAACTTTTAAATGTTGAGGAAGAAAGGGAGGTGGTAATTTCATGCACTGGCCAGGGAGGTATACCATCTTTTAGGAGTGAAGAAGAGCAGAATGTAAGTGTGGTGGAGGTACGTGAGGCATTACGTAAAATGAAAGGGGGTAAAGCAGCTGGAACTGATGGGATCATGACAGAAATGTTAAAAGCAGGGGGGGATATAGTGTTGGAGTGGTTGGTACTTTTGTTTAATAAATGTATGAAAGAGGGGAAGGTACCTAGGGATTGGCGGAGAGCATGTATAGTCCCTTTACATAAAGGGAAAGGGGACAAAAGAGATTGTAAAAATTATAGAGGAATAAGTTTACTGAGTATACCAGGAAAAGTATACGGTAGGGTTATAATTGAAAGAATTAGAGGTAAGACAGAATGTAGAATTGCGGATGAGCAAGGAGGCGTCAGAGTGGGTAGAGGATGTGTAGATCAAGTGTTTACATTGAAGCATATATGTGAACAGTATTTAGATAAAGGTAGGGAAGTTTTTATTGCATTTATGGATTTAGAAAAGGCATATGATAGAGTGGATAGAGGAGCAATGTGGCAGATGTTGCAAGTTTATGGAATAGGTGGTAAGTTACTAAATGCTGTAAAGAGCTTTTATGAGGATAGTGAGGCTCAGGTTAGGGTGTGTAGAAGAGAGGGAGAATACTTCCCGGTAAAAGTAAGTCTTAGACAGGGATGTGTAATGTCACCATGGTTGTTTAATATACTTATAGATGGGGTTGTAAAAGAAGTAAATGCTAGGGTGTTCGGGAGAGGGGTAGGATTAAATTATGGGGAATCAAATTCAAAATGGGAATTGACACAGTTACTTTTTGCTGATGATACTGTGGTTATGGGAGATTCTAAAGAAAAATTGCAAAGGTTAGTGGATGAGTTTGAGAATGTGTGTAAAGGTAGAAAGTTGAAAGTGAACATAGAAAAGAGTAAGGTGATGAGGGTATCAAATGATTTAGATAAAGAAAAATTGGATATCAAATTGGGGAGGAGTATGGAAGAAGTGAATGTTTTCAGATACTTGGGAGTTGACGTGTCGGCAGATGGATTTATGAAGGATGAGGTTAATCATAGAATTGATGAGGGAAAAAAGGTGAGTGGTGCATTGAGGTATATGTGGAGTCCAAAAACGTTATGTATGGAGGCAAAGAAGGGAATGTATGAAAGTATAGTAGTACCAACACTCTTATATGGATGTGAAGCTTGGGTGGTAAATGCAGGAGCAAGGAGACGGTTGGAGGCAGTGGAGATGTCCTGTCTAAGGGCAATGTGTGGTGTAAATATTATGCAGAAAATTCGGAGTGTGGAAATTAGGAGAAGGTGTGGAGTTAATAAAAGCATTAGTCAGAGGGCAGAAGAGGGGTTGTTGAGGTGGTTTGGTCATTTAGAGAGAATGGATCAAAGTAGAATGACATGGAAAGCATATAAATCTATAGGGGAAGGAAAGAGGGGTAGGGGTCATCCTCGAAAGGGTTGGAAAGAGGGGGTAAAGGAGGTTTTGTGGGCGAGGGGCTTGGACTTCCAGCAAGCGTGCATGAGCGTGTTAGATAGGAGTGAATGGAGACGAATGATACTTGGGACCTGACGATCTGTTGGAGTGTGAGCAGGGTAATATTTAGTGAAGGGATTCAGGGAAACCGGTTATTTTCATATAGTCGGACTTGAGTCCTGGAAATGGGAAGTACAGTGCCTGCACTTTAAAGGAGTGGTTTGGGATATTGGCAGTTTGGAGGGATATGTTGTGTATCTTTATATGTATATGCTTCTAAACTGTTGTATTCTGGGCACCTCTGCAAAAGCAGTGATAATGTGTGAGTGAGGTGAAAGTGTTGAATGATGATGAAAGTATTTTCTTTTTGGGGATTTTCTTTCTTTTTTGGGTCACCCTGCCTCGGTGGGAGACGACCAACTTGTTGAAAAAAAAAAAAAAAAAAAGATGTATTTTTTATTTAATATTGCAGTAAATAAAGTAATACATACTGGATTATCATGTCCTCTTGCTTGTTTAAGTTGTATAGCAATGGGCAGAATCTTATCGTCTGTGTTGAGGTAGAAGAGAGCCAGGGGAGAGGCCAGCTGGAAAAGTTCAATGTAAACTCTTTAATAATATATTGTTAGCTTCAGTAATTTGTGAAACTGTCAAACGAATTACTAACAGTGTAAGAAAAAAAGGAAGCGAACCAAATATTTGAACTTCATAATATTTCAATTTAGGTAAAATCTATGGTAATAGGACAATCTTTTTAATTAAAATCTTAAATAATCTTCAAGTTCAATAGAGACAACATGCAAAGATTGAGAGATGCACGAATCAACAACATACTTCACGATCATCCTTGCATTTCAAATCATCAACTATTTTTAGGTCACAGATAAAAATCTTGTTTTTCTCAAGAGCTTCAGCCAGAGACATATCTCCAAGCAGTCCTCTCACAGTGTCCTCCGTTACATCAAAACTGTACACAAAGGGAAAGACAGATGAAGAAACATGCATCGTGATGAACATTTTCCAGAAATAACACTGCCTAATTAGTCAAAGACTGATTTACACTGGTGGCATTTGCATATAATGTGACTGAACAGTGCTTAATGATTCAAAATACATGGTACACATATCCTGTACTAATACGACAGCTCGACTGACTGGCCAGGCACCTCAGGCATTGCCAGGTACCCAGGCAACATGCAGTATCCTTGCAATTCTATGTCTAACATTGATATTGACATTTATTACCTTATACAGTGGAACCTCTGTTTTCATCATTAATTTGTTCCAGAAAGTGTGACGAAAACCAAATTCGATGAAAACTGAAGCAATATTTCCCATAAGAAATAATGTAAATCCAATTAATCTGTCCCAGACACCCAAAATTATCAGCAAAAAATACATTTTATAGAGAATAACTAAAGTTTTACATACAGAAAACAATGAGAAAAAATATAAAGGCCTAATGAAATGGATAAATGAACATTTAACATAACTTTTACGTTTATTGAAGACTCTTTGTTGGCATATGGACGACGGCAAGGAGGAGAGGTTATCTCTACCACCATCACTACTACCCTCTACCACCATCACAACCACTACCACCCTCTACCACCATCACTACCACCCTCTACCACCATCACTAACATGATTATTACCACCCTCTACCACCATCACTACCACCTCCACGATGAGAAACAAAGCCAGACTGACTCAGAATGCATGGGATGCTTTGTGTGGACACGGGCGGACACGTTTGATATGGCGGACCACTGTCAACTCGATAAAAACCGAGTTGACGAATGAAAACTGGGACAAAATTTTGACAAAAAAAGTTGTCGAAAGCCAAATTCGACAAATACCAGGGCGAACAAAAATCGAGGTTCCACTGTATAATAAATATACAGATATTTGGGATATTTGGGAGTGGACGTGTCAGCGGATGGGTCTATGAAAGATGAGGTGAATCATAGAATTGATGAGGGAAAAAGAGTGAGTGGTGCACTTAGGAGTCTGTGGAGACAAAGAACTTTGTCCTTGGAGGCAAAGAGGGGAATGTATGAGAGTATAGTTTTACCAACGCTCTTATATGGGTGTGAAGCGTGGGTGATGAATGTTGCAGCGAGGAGAAGGCTGGAGGCAGTGGAGATGTCATGTCTGAGGGCAATGTGTGGTGTGAATATAATGCAGAGAATTCGTAGTTTGGAAGTTAGGAGGAGGTGCGGGATTACCAAAACTGTTGTCCAGAGGGCTGAGGAAGGGTTGTTGAGGTGGTTCGGACATGTAGAGAGAATGGAGCGAAACAGAATGACTTCAAGAGTGTATCAGTCTGTAGTGGAAGGAAGGCGGGGTAGGGGTCGGCCTAGGAAAGGTTGGAGGGAGGGGGTAAAGGAGGTTTTGTGTGCGAGGGGCTTGGACTTCCAGCAGGCATGCATGAGCGTGTTTGATAGGAGTGAATGGAGACAAATGGTTTTTAATACTTGACGTGCTGTTGGAGTGTGAGCAAAGTAACATTTATGAAGGGATTCAGGGAAACCGGCAGGCCGGACTTGAGTCCTGGAGATGGGAAGTACAGTGCCTGCACTCTGAAGGAGGGGTGTTAATGTTGCAGTTTAAAAACTGTAGTGTAAAGCACCCTTCTGGCAAGACAGTGATGGAGTGAATGATGGTGAAAGTTTTTCTTTTTCGGGCCACCCTGCCTTGGTGGGAATCGGCCAGTGTGATAATAAAAAAAAAAATATTTAGGATACTCATGAGAGTGACATTATCATAGCACACTACTAGGTAGTGAACCTCTGTTTATTACATAGGATGTTAAACCTAGCTTCAGTAACTCAGTGGATACTTAACCAGCTATGGGTATCATCAAACCAGTGTATAGACACTTGTTTTATTTCCTGATGAATAAAATACACTTACATCAGTAAATAAGGTAAAAGGCCACTTATAATAGTAAATAAGATGAAAATAATGTATAGATAATGTGAACTACAAACTAACATTACATTTTCTATTGCTCTAAACTGTTCATATCTTACTTTTCAGGGATTTCTTTGCACAAGGAAATAACATTGGGATTGACACCTTGCAGCCTCTGAAGCCCAAACCACCAGTCCTCCTTCCAAACATCAATGCACTGAAATATAAATACAGTACGTATATAAGTTATTTAAATATCATATAAACTCCATGTGACTAAGACACACCTGTGCAAAACGAGGATCTTTTATGAATGAAAAGCTTTATTCACTTGGAGTCTTGTCAGTCAAATTGAATTGACCAAGCTGCCAGTGAGCTAAGTTTCGACTTAGTAAAACAATCCTGATGGTGCACGTGTCTTAATTACGTACTCGTCAGTATTAGGTACCATCTCTCTCCAGGTAAACTCCAGGTATCTGACTAAAGACTGTAAAATATACATGCTTTCCCAACCCTAGTCCCCGTAGTGCAATATGGAGCAAGTTGTATTAGGCAATGTTGCAGTGAAACCCAGAGACTCAGTCGAAAAACAGTTGTGATAAATGGTTTAAAACCGACATGTTGAATATTGAGACACTTATGCAACATATAGGAATCTCTATTGAAGAAACGTTTTGCCACACAGTGGCTTCATCAGTCCATATAAAGAAGAATGGTGAAGAACAGGAGGAGTGTCAGGTAATCAGTCCCTCATCCTTGAGTTGATGTAATCAGTCCATTAATCTTGAAAAGAATACAGCATATGTGCAAAGAAGTGGCTTATATGCTATAATCAGGTGAGGTGAAGCAGTCGTAGGAGGTATCACACTTGACAAATCCATATGTGGGGGTAGGTCTTTATCCAAAGGTTGGACAAGTGTTGAAGAATTACTTGTATCAAGAATCCATTATGTTGCAGTGTCTGACATATGTGATAAATGGTTTAAAACTGGCAAGTTGGAGACTGACTGATTAAGCCACTGTGTGGCAAAACGTTTCTTCAATATAGATTCCCATATGATGCATAAGTGCCTCAATCTTCAACTTGTCGGTTTTAAACCATTTATCACATATGTCAGACACTGCAATATCATGGGATCTTGATACAAGGAATTCTTCAATATTTGTCCAACCTTTGGACATAGACCTACCCCCACATTTGGATTTGTCAAGTGTGATACTGCCTACAACTGCTTCACCTCACCTGATTATAGTATATAAGCCACTTCTTTGCATATATGCTGTATTTTTTTCAAGATTGATGGACTGATTACATTGACTCAAGGCTGAGGGACTGATTACCTCAAACTCCTGTTCTTCACCATTCTCCTTTATATGGACTGATCAAGCCACTGTGTGGCGAAATGTTTCTTCGATAAAGATTCTCATATGTTGCATAAGAAAAACAGTTACCTTAAAAAATATCGATGCAATCAACATCACTGACTTTCATAAGTAATGTCGCACTTTTATGCACTTTCTTTTGGAAATAAAATATTATTAATGTTGTTGTAGCAAATGGGTTGGCATGGAAACTTTACCTCTGGTTCTCCTAGACTCTGCTTGAACACTTTCTTCAGGTCGTCCAGGGTGCTCCACTTGTTCGTTGTCCACTCAATAAGCTTGGTCCTCGCTAGGAGGTTCATTTTCTCAGTGGCAAACGTCCACTGAAATTCAAGACTCCTTTTTAGTTATTCGGATTTTATTTGTTCATCATAACGTGAGTGTCTAAAATTAATGCTTATTGATGGGCTTTCTTTTTTAATCCTGAGTTCTGCAGATTTTGTTATGTGAATCAAGACTCACTGTACTAATGTTTAATAGAGAAAACGAGGTAAGGTTATGTACAGTAAATACTTACATAATATTCGTCTGAGAATTTTTCATCACTCGGCAAGTTTTCAATCTGAAAAATAAAATATGCAATTAAAATTATGCAGAAGTTGCTAAGCTATTGTATATAGCATTTAATATAAAGGAAAATACAGTGGACCCCCGCATAACGATTACCTCCAAATGACCAATTATGTAAGTGTATTTATGTAAGTGCATTTGTACGTGTATGTTTGGGGGTCTGAAATGGACTAATCTACTTCACAATATTTCTTATGGGAACAAATTCGGTCAGTACTGGCACCTGAACATACTTCTGGAGTGAAAAAATATCGTTAACCGGGGGTCCACTGTATATACTGCTAATATTTCGTTGACTATTATTTTGTATTTGTGGAAAAAATATATTTTTCCTGTAATTTGTGTATAAGAATTGATGGGTAAAATAATGTTTATCTGAAATTGCGTTAGGTGTGCATCTTCAGTGACTTTTAAAAGATGTTCTATGACATGAGAACTAATATTCTCTATTATTTTCATATATTCTGTAAGGAGTTGAGTAAGTGAAAATTATTGTAATTTAGAGGAAATTAATATTTCAGTAATGAAAATATAGTACACACCTGGAAGTGATAGTAGATTAATTGAAAAGATATATAAGTAGACAAAACGTTGAGGAGAGCAACGAAAATGGCGGAGTTATACGGGTAGGACTGGGGATTTGTGAAGAATTAATCTCATGTAATCTAAGTCGATAGAAATAGTATCAGTAAATATAGTGTCCTGTATAATAGGTGAATTTAACGTGTATCTGGAAGGGTTCACATATAAAGTGAAACTATCAAAATAAGGATAATATGAATGAAAACCGTGAGCTGTTGCTGGAGAATCTACATTGTCACCGAATGTATCATCAGATCTGTAATGTACGCATCCCAATGTGACTTATATATCACTGCAGGCAATGTAACTATTTATTGGCCAATATTAGTCGTCTACCGATAGGGAGGTGCTAGGATATACCATCAGGATCATAATCTGGTAAGATACATTTCCCTTTTTTGTAACAAACTATGTAACCTATGTTTTAATTAATGGAACTGTTATGTACATAATAAGATACGAACAAATTATATAAAATTTGTTAAGTCCAATTTGTAAAGTTCACAACCAAATTTAATAGTGTGTTACTGGCTTGAAATATGTTTAATGAATTTAAGAACTATATGTTCAAATAATTTAAGGTTCAGATGTGAGTTTGGGGAGTTGAGAAGGAAGGACAGTGTTGTGATCCACTGTTACTCAAGTCCTGCCTGTCTCAGAAGTACAATTTCAGCAAGTTTATTCTGTTTTAGATGTGCCAAAGTTCTTTCCAGTTATGTGTATGAAATGTTAATTCAGGATTGTAACTGTGAAATTTACTCACATAATTTCTCAAAAGTATTTATTAAGGGTATATACTGCACAGGATATATATACACACTGAGAAGTGTATTTCTCTGAGTGTATTTATTTGTTTGGTGGTGAAAAAGTTACGTACTGCCTTAGTGACCCTGCAGTCAATAGGCTTTAATATCTGTCAAGGGATGATCTATGGGACTTTACTCGTTCCTGTGTTTCTCAGCTGCCCACTATGATTTATCAGTAACAATCAGAACTTGCATCTCTAAAAAGATAAATCTTATGTGCTTGTTATTTTAGATAAGGCTGAGTACTCAGGTAAGATGAACACTTACTGTGATAATGAAACGTATGAATTACTTACTAATAGCCCCCTCCACCACGTCAATTATCACTAATAAACGCCTTAAAACTTTATTGAAGGGAAATTTTTACTACACCGTTTCTTTATGGATTAATCAAGACTCATAAACCAGGGAACCCAGTTCGTCCTATTACAAGTTCAGTAGGCTCGGCTGCATACAACCTATCCAAATGATTAGTTAGACTCCTGACTCCCATGGTCAGAAGGATCTCGGATGCGCATATTAAAAATAATGTTGACCTTAGAGAGAGGCTCCAGAACTTAAATGTTTTACATGACTTTAGTGAGTTTTGTCACAATATTGTTTAATGGAGTCCCTGGTCTCGCTTTGCTTACGTTTTTAAAAGAACTAAAATTTCCCATGCCCCACCTACCCCCGAATATAATTTTTGAATTTTAAATTTTAAACTTTGTTACATGGACTACAAGTTGCATTTGAAATAAATATTTTTTCCCCCCAAAAAAAGGGCATGGCTAGGGGAAATTCCCAAGTCCAAAATTCCTAGGCATTAGAGGTCATCCTTGAAATTCATTTTAAAAAACGTAAACCACACATTGTAAATTTGGAAGGGAAATAAACATTTATTTTTTTTATTTAGCTGTGATGGAAATATATGAGAAAACTCCTTAAATTTTCCTGTGATGGGGAACACTCGGGGTTTTCCCAGAATTCTTGAAACACAAAAGGTGATTTCAACTATCACACATATAGGTCATTTCAACTTCCATACATAACAACATATAAATCACCAGGATAAACCAGGGAAAAGTCTGTTAGTGGCTTGTGTTGCCATCTGGGGTTCCTAGTAACGGTGATAATAGCCAGGCCTTCTTAGAATTATCCAGGGCCACAAGTGAATAGTTACACACATCTGCCACTCAAAGGGGGGTGCAATGTGCGATGTTTGAGGTGTATTGGTATAGGAGGTAGGTTACTGAAAGCAGTGAAGGGTAGAGTCTTTTTACGAAGGATAGTGAGGGCTCAGTTAGGAGTAATGTTGGAAAGAGGGAATTATTTTCCAGTAAAAGTAAGGCCTTAGACAAGATGTGTGCTGGTCACCGTGGTTGTTTAATTCATTTATAGATGGGGTGTTAAGAGAAGAAAGGCGAGGGTTTTGGCCAAGAGGCATGGAGTTAAAAGATAAAAGGGAATTCTCCATAAGTTGGGGGAGTTGTCACAGTTGCTCTTTGCTGATGACACTGTGCTCTTGTGGAGATTCTGAAGAGAAGTTTGCAGTGATGGTGGATGAATTTGGTTGGGTATGCAATAAGAAGAAAATTTAAAGTGAATACAGGAAAGAGTAAGGTTATTGAGGATAACAAAAGATTAGGTGATGAAAGTTGAATATCAGATTGGCAGGGAGATAGAGTATGGAGGCAGGGTTAAATGTATACGGATATTTGGGACGTGGACGTGTCAGCGGATGGGTCTATTGATGAGGGAAAAGGGTGGAGTGGTTGCACTTAGGAGTTCTGTGGAGACAAAGAACTTTGTCCTTGGAGGCAAAGGAGGGGAATGTTTTGTGAGTTATAGTTTTTACCATCGCTCTTATTATGGGTATGGTGCATGTGAGCTGGCGGATGATGTTGCAACGATGGAGAAGGGCCGGGAGAGGCAGTGGAGATGTCATGTCTGAGGGCAATGTGTGGTGTGATGAATATATGCAGGAGACATTCTTAGTTTGATGTTAGGATTGAGGTGCGGGATTTTACCAAAAACTATTGTCCAGAGGGCCTGAGAGAAGGTTTGTGAGGTCGTTCGGACATGTAGAGAGAATGGAGCGAACAGAATTGACTTAAAGAGTGTATCAGTCTGTAGTGGAAGGGAAGGCGGGGGTAGGGTTCGCTAGGAAAGGTTGGAGGGAGGGGGTTTAAAGGAGGTTTTGTGTGCGAGGGGCTTTTGACTTCCAGAGGGCCTGCGTTGAGCGTGTTTTGATAGGAGTGAATGGAGACAAATGGTTTTTAATTACTTGACGTGATGTGGTGGTAGGATGGCAAAGTAACATTTATGAAGGTGGTTCAGGGGATGGGGAAACCGGCAGGCCGGGACTTTTGAGTCCTGGAGGATGGGAAGTTACAGTTGCCTGCTTGAAGGAGGGGTTGTTGGTGTTAATGTTGCAGTTTTAAAAACTTTAGTGTTAAACGGCACCTTCTGGCAAGACAGTGATGGGAAGTGAATGATGGTGAAAGTTTTTCTTTTCGGGCCCCTGCCTTGGTGGGGAATCGGCCAGGTGGTAATAAAATTAATAAAATATAACTGGATGTGTAAGCTGAAAATAATTTCTCTGTTGTCTGTGAGGGTCACGCGCGCCCTCTCTCTCGTCATGCTAGAGAGAATTTTGAATGAATCCATGTTATTTGTTGATAAAGAATATTGGAATATTCAGCCGATGTGGAATATTTAGAATATCAAGGAATGTTCAAGATATTCAGTGACAATATTTAGGAGTTTGAGGCAGTATTTAGAAATGTGTGTTAGGGCGAATCCTTCTGAACATTATCTAGAACTTTCTGATGATACGGTAGTAACCTGATGAGTACATTTGACTTTTATTAACACAAAGGATTCCATAAAATTTGTGAGTTTTTGTGTATATTAACCACTTAACTAACGTAATCTCGGGTGACGGAGATTAGATGCATTTTGGGCTGATATTATTTTTCCATATTTTCTGTAACTTCCTTTCTATAAACCTCAAAGGTCCCCTCCATCTACTCCACATGGGGGTGGGGGTGAGGGGGACAGGATGCATGGGTGACAGGCGCCTGGCTGGCTTTCAGAGATGAGAGACCAGCATCAACACACTAGGTACCTTTCCTCTGAGAAAACATGCCCTCAATCTTCCTATTGCAGCTCTTGCAATATTGCATAGCTACTGATGAAGCACAGAAAAGTGTACAAGATCTCGAGCATAAGATTTCATCCCTCATAACTTGTTTTGCATATAAATATATTTTATGCAATAGGATCACAATAAACAGGCTGAGAAAGTTATATCATGCATAATCCATGATCACCGGAATATAATAGGATCATGTTCATAAAAAGTAGTTTGAAAATATAATCCAAAACAAAAATTATATATAAATTGGAATCATATATAATTAAGCTAATAATTTGGGGAAGAATTAAGGTTACATTAGACCAAATTTTTGGGTATCGTAGACTATACAGCTGTGATTCACGGATCACTGGACTACATGCCTTTAATCATCACTGACTACCTGCCTACATCACTGACTACCTCCTACATTCATCCCTGACTACCTGCATTACATCATCATGACTACCTACTCTAAATCTTCACTGACTACTGCCTACATCATCACTGACTACTACCTCACATCATCAATGACGACTACTACATCATCACTGAACTACCTCACTATCTTCATTGACTACCTACCTAAATACATCATGGACTACATTACCTACATCACAATGACTTACTATACATATTCACTGACTACCTACCTACATCATCACTGACTACCTACCTACATCATCACTGACTACCTACCTACATCATCACTGACTACCTGCCTACATCATCACTGACTACCTACCTACATCATCACTGACTACCTACTTACATCATCAATGATACCTGCCTGATCATCACTGACTACTGCATACATCATCAACTGACTACCTACCTTCTCATTACTACCTGCCTACATTCATCACTGGACTACCCTACCTACATCATCCACTGACTACCTACCTACGTCATCACTGACTAACCTATTACATTCTTCACTGACTACTACCTACATCATCACTGACTACCTGCCTACATCATCACTGACTACCTACCAACATCATTACTGACTACCTGCCTACATCATCACTGACTACCTACCTACATCATCACTGACTACCTACCTACTTCTTCACTGATTACATACTCTACATCATCACTGATACCTACCTACATCATGTCACATGACTATCCTCCTACGTTCATCACACTGACTACCTACTTACATCATCACTGACTACCTACCTACGTCATCACTGACTACCTACTTACATCATCACTGACTACCTACCTACATCATTACCTGATTACCTACATACATCATTCACTGACTAACCTACTTTACATCATACACTTGCCTACCTACCTACGTTTTCACTGACTACTACTTACATCATCACTGACTACCTACTGCATCATTCAATGGATACCTCCTACATCATCCTAAAACTCTGGGCATTGTTTACTAGGGTGGCGCAGCGAAGTGTAGTCTCGTCCTTATATACCTTCCTTGTTAACTTTTATTTTTTATATTCCTTGATATGTGAAAACGAATAATTGAAAAGTCACGAAATCGCTTGGAAATTTTGCTATTTTTTCACGTGTTTTGTTTTATGTGTATTGTGTGAGTGTATTTTTATAATATATATAATATATATATATTATATTATATATATTATATATATATATATTATATATATATATATTATATATATATATATATATATTTAATATAATATGCATATAAGTTCACAGTAACAGGTTGATTTCAAAAATATGCAAAACAACCACTCTGAAAGATAGAGAGAAATTCTCAAGCGCTTTCGTGACTACTCACATTATCAAGGGAACATGAAAGTGAAGGGCATTCTCCAAGGAAAGCTATATTAGGGATCGGCCAGGCACTCACTATCAGATCCCACAACTGTTAAACACGTTGACGCACGGCGAGCCAAACTTGGTAGGTCCTTTTGCAAAAACTCACCCCAAGCTATTTATTGCTCTGTCTCCCAGTTTTCGTTATATGATAAATAAGTCTTCCCAAATTCTATTAATTATAAAATGGATCTAATTTATATAAACCAAACGGAAATATTCATATTATTGTCTTCAAACTGCTTTTTTATTAACAAGATTCAATTATATTCCTGTCGACCATTGGACATGCTTGATCTTGATACTACTTTCTCAACTTTTGAAATCAATTGGATGGTTTTATTAAAAATCTCTTACATGAATAAATAGAGCTTGGAATCTTGTTCCATTCTAATTGCTATTATTTTATTGTTGTTTATAATCTTAGTTCGAGTTTTTACCAGTTTGACCCATCATAATAAACTTTATCGCAAATTTTCAATGCTGTTGGATGTGTCTAAGTTCCTTGTAAAATTTGCGATAAAGTTTATTTACGGTCAAACTGGGTTAAAAATCTCGAAACTAAGATTAAAACAACTTAAATATTTGCCTTTCAGAATAAACATGGACAGATTCCAATGCTCTATTTATTCATGTAAGAGATTTTAAACCATCCAATTTCAAAAAAGTTTGAGAAAAAGTTGTATCAAGCAAGTCCATGGGCGACCAGGAATATAATGAATCTTGTTTCATAAAAAGCAGTTTTGACAATTAATATGAATTTCATATTTCCTTTTGGTTTATTATAAATTGGTCCATTTATAATTAATAGAATCTTGGGAAGTAATTCTAAATAATACACTGGACCAAATTAAATGCTTGGGGGTGAGTTTTGCAAATGGACCTATCCAATGCTTGGTTCGCTGCGGTCACCGTGTTTAAACGTTGTGGGATACTGTAGTGAGTTGCTGGGCCCGAAACCCCTTTTTTTTTTAGTTTATGAGCTTCCTGGTGCTTCACTTTCATTGTCCTTGAATAATGTGAGTGTAGTCACGAATGTGCTTGGGAAATTTCTCTATTCTTTCAGGTGGTTTGTTTTGCATAGTATTATATATTATATATATTTATATATATATATATATATATATATATATTATATATATATTATATATATTATTTATATACTATATATTTAATATATATATATATATATATATATATATATATAGATCTATTTTTTTTTTTTTTTTTTTTCCAACAAGTCGCCGTCACCCCACAAACAAACTACTGTGAAAGAGTCAGTGACAATTCCAAGGCACCTCGTAGACTACTCACTGTGTCAAGGAAAACTATGAAGGTAATACACTCAAGGGGAGGCAATTAAAGGGCTTAGACTACACCTCACAGGTCAATCCCGCAACAAAGAAAACACCTGAAGCGCGACAATACCGGACTCATAGAAAACGAGGAACACTGGCAGTAGATCTGCTGGTCATAGACAGGTCTCACGACATCCCACTAACCTGAAATATTCTACCCACGAAAATAAGGTTTATTATTTGTCAATAAATAGGTTTATTATTATTTGTCTAATTCACCTTATTTCTTGGGTAGGAATATTTTGTTAGGTGGCGATGTGTGAGGACTGTCTAGTTGTGGACCAGCGGACCTACTGCGTTTTACCTCTCTCATTGTTTCCGTATTTGTCGGATCAGGTGTTTCTTTATGTGGGGTTGACTGTGAGGTGTAGGCTAATCCCTTTTAATTTCCTTCTTTGATGTATTACTTCATTGTTCCTTGACACTGTGAGTAGTCTTTAACGCAGAAAAGTGATTGGGAAAAAAAAAATTTTCACTACTCTTTCACAGTGGTTGTTTTTGCATATTTTAAAATCCCTGTTTACTGTGATTTATATGCATATATATATATATTTATATATATATATATATATTATATATTATATATAATTTGTTGTAGATTGGACTGGTTCAGAGAACCGACACGTGATAATATTAGACACATGTGCAACTCTTGGGTTATTTTTATTAGGTAAAACGTTTCACCAACAGTGGCTTCATCAGTCCCATACAAAGGAGAATCTTGCAGAACAGGAGGAGAATGAGTAAATCAGTCCTTCAACTTGAGTCGATGTGGTTCAGTCCATCAAATCTTGAATTAGAATACGGATACGTGCTGAGAAGGAGCTTTATAAAACCGGTTGGCAGGAGAGGTGAAGCAGTCAGAGGCAGTGTACACTTATTCAATGTTTGAAGTAGGTCTAATTTATCAACTTGTCGGTTCTCTGAACCATTCATCTACAACCTGTCAGACACTGCATCTTCTTTGGGATCTTAATATTGGGAATTCTTCGCTTGCCTATTTCTTGGGCATTGGGCCCACGACTACTTCAACATTGAATAAGTTGTTACACTGCCTCTGACTGCTTCACCTATCCTGCCATCGGTTTTTTATAAGCTCCTTCTAGCACGGTATGCGTATTCTTATTCAAGATTTGATGGATGACACATCCGACTCAGGTTGTGGGACTGATTATCTCATTCTCCTCCTATTCTTCAAGTTCTACTTTGTATGGATGATTTGTGAAAAGCCACTGTTGGTTTGGCGAAACGTTTCCTCAATAAGATACCCAAGAGTTGCACATGTGTCTAATTTATCACATGTCGGTTCTCTGATAACCATTCATCTAGTTGGCCAATGGTGTCTAATTTATTAATATATATATAATTAGTGTTTGCAATAATTTCGATTGTGTTTACTAAATTATTGTAAACTTATCTAATTATATTTAGTTGCCCCCCATTGGGGCCCTTAAATTATATTGCGCTTGTTCTTTTGGTCCAAAATTATTATTTTTTACATTAAAACATTTAACGAAAAAAATATATCTAAACTTATAAGAGGAAATTTTAGATTAGAACGGCAATACCAAAACTCCCAGTAATGCAACTGACCAGTTTTTACCTATTCAGCCAACACACAAAGACAGACAGACAGACACACGACCACACACACACACACACACACCCACACCACACACACACACACACACACATCTCACACTCACACACACACACAACACACACACAACAACACACATATATATATATATATATATATATATAATTTATATATATATATATATATATATATATTTATATTATATATATATATATATATATATATGTCGTGCCGAATAGGCCAGAAATTGCGATCTTTGTGCTTAAATAGCAACAATCATCTTGCCATTTAGACAAACGAAAATTTGTGTATGCAATAATTTCGCCAAAATTCATTTGAACCCTAACGAAAAAAATATATTTCACTGTATTTGTTTTGTTTTAAAATTATGCTAAACAAATTCTAAAATATTATTTGTTGGTTAGGCTAAAAATAAAAATTCGTTCTTTTATAATAAGGTTAGGTAAGTTTTCTAAGATTCTTTGTCTTCCAAATAAAATTTTTTACATTAACTTAATTCAAAAAAAATATGATCATTAAACGTATAAGATGAAAAATTTTAGAGAAGGAACCCTAATTTTAAATGAGCTCTTGCTAATGAACAGTTTTACATATTCGGCACACGATATATATGTATATATATAATATATATATATATATATATATATATATATATATATATATTATATATATAATTTATTATATATTATATATATATATCAATAACAACACTGCGCTAGCCAAAGATTCGATCCCATGTTCGTTACTGGCCCTGCCTCATGGTATAGCGAGAGAACCACATGATGCTTTAAAACAGGAACCACACAACCCTCCCATACAAGAATGGCGCAGCCAGCACCACAGCTAGCTGTTGGGCCCGCCCATCCGAGGGCAAACAGAGGGTATGGAGCTTCTGAGCTAATTTCGTTTAATCCCAGTATTGTGTTATAGCCTCACTAGCCGACATTTATATTACTATTGTAACCAACAAGCGATGTGGTTTTTGATCAAGATATATATATATATATATTTATCTAAATATATATATATATATATATTATATATATATATATTATATATATAAAGTATTTTATATATACACTATGTGGCGTCATGTAGCCCAACCCCCTTCCCATTAAAAGGCAGTTACTATTTCGTTTGATGGATCAAAAAACACTCGTAGTAACGATTGCGAGAGTGAGTGATGGTTTGTATTAAATAAAGAAAATGGAACAAGAGGAGAGGAGCTGGCACTGGTGCCTGCCTGCATCCCCCCTTTCCCAGCCCAGTCACTTAGCTATTTTCTGGCACCCTCCACTCTTTTGTTTGTTTATGAATCATTCCGGTTGTGTTATGGAACAGGTTATTTTAAAGGTTTTGTGTTGGCGAGAGAAAGCATGTAAGCTTACAAAATGAAAATGTATTTTCACGTTACAAAGGGTCTGTGGATTTTTTTATAATTTTCTAAATTTCAGCATGTTGAAAATATGCATAATATAATTGTATGGTATTAAATTTTGATGCTGATTTGACCTTCAAGTATGGTGTGAGGAGGGTGTGCAGCAGAGTGATACAGGAGGAGAGCGAGGGGAGGTGGGGGCGTGGAGGAGGATGCCATAGTGATTTAATGTGTGTACGTTGGTTTTGTTACCATTCGTTCTAATTAATCAGGCATCATTGAGGTTCAAATTGGTGTTTTTATTGGCCTAGTCGTAATTTAGGAATTGTGACATGTTACTCATTGACGAATTAGGATAGTAGTGTGAATGTAAACCCTTACAATCGCAACGAACTATGGAAATATAGAGGACTCCATTATCAGTAGTTATTAACAGTTACCAGTAACCAGTGTACAGTTGAACTCACGACCCAAACCAGTCTCTGCCTGAGTCACTATTGAAACTCATATTGCGCTGACTGGCATTATCAAAAGACCCTCTATGGGTACGTTGGGCTGCCAGTCATGTCAGTCAGTGTTACGAGAGAGAGCGAGTGAGATAGGTTTCGCGCTGGTAAGGGGTTTACCCACAATTAGTCTGTAATTTATACGTACTAACCAGCCTACGTGAGTATTTCTGTACTAATCCACGTGTCGAAACTCCCACATGTAATGGAGACAGCGGTGTTGTGGAGCGAGAATTTACGTTTTTATGGGTTAATTCAAGACTGTAGAAGGCTGTTGTGAGTTTTAGCGGCAGGGGTTCAAAGGTGAACCGGTCAACCCCCAGCACTTTACCTACGCACCCACCTCCAGCCTGCGAGCCTGTTTGCAGCGTTCAAGCTTCCTGGCTTAGTCGTTGCTAATTGCTTCAATCCTCCGAGGGGTTGTTGACCCGGATTTTGCAATTTAAGCCATTCAGTAAGCCAGGACTGTGGAAGTGAACGCCAGTCACTATCATCCATGCCTGTTCCTGTTCATCCAACTGCATCCTCCGTGGCTTTGTGCATCGTTACACGTCTTCAGTCTGCCATCTCGTGGGGTAAGCCAATTCAGCCAACCCAGCTGAAGAGAGAGAAGTAAGCCACGCAGTAGAAGTAGCCACGTTCCTCTGAAGTATAAGTATTGTCTATATCCTTTGTGCTCCCTGTTGGATGCTAAGAGTGTTTTCACCATATCATGTGGGCATAGAGGTGGCTTATCAAGCCACCTTCGTGGTAGAGGTTGGGCGTGCGCAGTGCCCCAGCGAGCAGTCTCACCCACATATCTCTCTCCTCCACCCACCAGACACCTCCTCCATCTACCTGTGGTTGTTTGTTACCCTTGTTTACGGGTCTCCTTGGTCCTACTACTGTTTTGGCTCACATACATGGTTCAAGAGATTTGTTAGCTGTGCACGAACGATTTAAAGCAGTTATGTGAGTTTCACCTAGAAAGCACATTTCTTCACGACAACAGTTGTGAGTGTAGGTAGGAAACACCACCCGCCCAAGGACAACTTCTTCACCTCATCACCCTCACCGCCCGTCTACCACTAAGACTTCGTGATAGTTTAGAGACATTTTTTCTTGCATTTAAGGACATTTGCATGTGTTGAGGGAACATTTTATAGTAATTTTCTTGTGTTACTCTAAACCTTGTGTTTGTCGTTGGTTTTCACTATCTTAATTTTTTTTATCTCTGTGGTTTATTTTTTTTTTTGTCTTTATACTACTCTGTCTCTAGGAGGTATTATTGTTTAGTGTACCAGTCAGTCATCTGTGTGGTGAAGCGATTCATTTTTTATTGTATTCTTTCAGCGTTGTATTCTCCAGTAAGTGGTCATTTGTATTTCACGCAGTGATAAAGTGATATTCACCCCAGTTTATACCATTTATCATTTATTTGCTATGTGTGTCTTTTGTTTTCGGATGCCAGCAGTGGTCTCATTCTCTAATTTTTTTCGCAGACTGTGTACATTATTTTTGCCAGCAAATTTTTGTCGTATCAGGTCACAGCAAGATTTGTTTGTAAGAATATACTCATTAATATGTGTGCCCTGCACTGTAAGTGTTTAATTTACCCGTTTTGGTCCTTTGTTTTATTTTATTTCATATTTTTATATTTCTTTGAACAAATTCTCTCTTGATGCAATTTCATTTATTTTACGTAAGTGTTTTTCTTTATCTCCCCGCTTGAGTAAATTGTTTTGTTCTAATTTCAATTAGAAGGTTAAGTGTTCAATCATTTTTTTTTCTTCTTATTTTAATTTCATTATTTAACCGGAGTTTTCCCAGTGACCTTTATTTACTGCAGTGATTATTTCTTACATTTTATTTTGTTGCACTTGTTCTGCAGTTGAAATTATTTTCTTTTATTGATTTATTTTTATTGAATTTATATTTTAATCTCGTTTAGCATTCTTAGAAAATACTTAATTTCCCGTTAACAATTTTAATAATTTTATTTTATACTTTTACATTGATTTAAAATTTAATTAATTAATTTCTTTATTAGCAAAGAGTTTTAAAGACCAGCTCATTTTGCATTTAATTCAGTCTCAGTAATATTTTTACTTGTATATTTCAATGTAAAATTTTTCTTCTTGAACCTTGGAGTTGTCCTCCTTCCTCTTGCAGTGTATCTTAGACTTTTTTTTTTATTCTTCTGCAGAATTAGTTGTAGATCTTTTATTTCAATTCTGAATTTTATATCCATTTTTATTGTTCCTTATTTTTTGCCTTATTTGTTCTCGTGTACTTTGCCATGTCTCACATACCGTCTCAAGTGATACTTTAGTGAATGTCGATACTCAGACCTCTCAGGCTATTGCTTGCTTCTGTCATCAGTCCTCACCATTCCCCTTACTGACTGAATAATGACAATAACTAGCCTCGAACAATTGTGTTTGTTCTCATACAGCTTTGTATCTGAGATTTGTTAAAGTGCTGCGAAAAATGGATGTCAGATTAAGTTCCTTTAGAATCCGTTGAATTACTTATTAACGTAGCCGAGCGGTCAGGGGCACTAGTATTCTGTCACTACTGTCTGGGGGGACTCCCAGCACATATTCATGCACGCACGATTGTTGCTCTACTATCCTTGCGATGGCGACTTGTTCACAGTATTCGTCCTTCCCAGGGACGCTTTTGAGAAGACTTTACTTGCAACGAGTTATGCATCTCTTGCTGAGCACAAGCCGTGTGCAGAAAGACGTTTCTGTGGGTAGTGTGCTCACTTGAGTGTTGTTGTTGTCCCTTGTGTGTTTCAGGATTGGATCCCATCCTAGTTGACAGTATCAGTGCATTGTAAGAAGTTATTACTCGAGTAACTTCACGTTGTTAAAGTTTGTAAGTGGTGTTTCTTCATAGTTGATACCTCGTTGTCACTGTGTGTGCGACTCAGAATATCAGCATGTTCACGTGTCATTTCTTTTTCCTGTGCTTGCAGTTAGGAGATAGAAGATATCGTTTCTCCCTTGCTCATATTGCGTGTTATAGCGTTAATTTTTCAACCGAGGTGGGGAGTCATCCACCTCCACCGAGTTTGTTCATTCCTCCCAGTAAGTAAAGATCAGATCCCATGTGGTCTGGTGTGTGATTCGAATTCCTGCTCCAGGAAGATCTTATTCTAGATGTGAAGCCACCCAGGCCCCCCATCGAGTGTCTTTGTTCATTGATACCAAGGGAAATTCCTCGTGTCGAACAGACTGAGTTGGGTACTCCTAGCAGAAAGAGTATACCAGTTTAGTAATTCACAGTCACTAGTGAATGTAGCTTACAGCTAGTTTCACGTTGTACCAGGGTGTTAGCACACCCTGGTTGGATCGTTCAGTAAAACAAGCCAGATTGAAATTAACTTTTGGCCTCGTATGGCAACTGATATTTTGAGTATGTTAAGAACATGTCGTGTACTGCATGCAACATAAAGGCAGGCTAATGAAGTCATAATCCATTCCAAGTATATCCAATACTAGCGAACGTGGGAAAGAGTTAGCACTAGTTTGTTAATAATTTCCAAGGTCCTCAAGGCAACAAACATCTGTGTTGTTATGGTAGACTTTCACCAGATATTGTGAAGTTCAGTTCATATTGCAGATAAGACTGCGAGACGTAGCTAAATTATGCGTTTAAAAGAAACGCATTATCTGCAGGGCATACCATTCCTAGCCCTAGTAACCAGATAAATGGCGGTGAATTCGATAATGAAATCTTGAAAATTTGTGCACCTTGTACAATATTTTTCTCTAAATCACCATTGTTCCTCATCATCCTGCAGCAATGGGTGAGCGGGAAACGAACCAATAAGAAAGTACTTGATGTCTTGAGAGCCACTATCAGAATCCAACAGTGAAACATCTTGAAACTTGGGATGAGTTATTTTACCTTATGTATGCAGTGTTGCTATAAATTATGCTTACAATTGGTTTCTATAGGTGACACTCCACATTATGCATTGTATGGTGATCGATAACGTTTGCCTTATTGAGTTGTTATATTCTAATCCCGAAACCCAAATTACAACCCTGTTGAATTTCATAGCAAACTCGTACCAGCTTAGCTCAAAAGTGTTTTAGAAGATTCCGTGGTAATACACTCATAAATCACAGAGAATGTACAAGAGTCGCCAAAACACCGAGCAAAAGCCATCCAAAATCAAGTAGGTTCGAGTGTTTATGCTGTATTAACTTTAACAAAACGTCTTGCAATGCCAAAGCTGATCAAAAAGTTTGTTGGTCCTTATCGGTAGAGTTAGTTGAAAACATATTCACTGGGTAATAAAGTAGAAGGTTAGAGAGATTAGTACTGTGGATCCAGTATAAGAATCGCATTTGGATCATATTGAGTTGTATGTGATTGATATGATGTTCCAACCAGATAATGTGACAGACTCTGAAATCCTCCTGATCCTGTACTCTCTTCCTCTGATACTCAGTCCAGATCGAACACACTGATGTCGTTAATTCCCTAGTTTACACGACAGGTTTGAGGAAATCCTCAAGAATTCATTGTAAACTTCCCAATTCAGTTTTGCTCAAATACAGATGTGTTAGCCAATGCTACAGAGTTAGATCCTCCCAAGAGATGACACCCTTTCTGCATATGTCAATCATCCACCCTAGCAGAGTTGGGGTTAAATGTAAATAACCTGTATAGATGAATAATTACAGAATCACTTAGCAGGTATTCAAGAATTTTTTTTTTTTTGTTCATGTCTATCCGCATTCTGAGAGTAACAGTCTAGGGATATTTGAGTGCACCGAAATCTGCCCTTTCAGTTAAACACTCTTTCTTTGTTACTAATTCCTTCCTCAGAATACGTAGATCACATTGAATACAGGTCGATCGATCAATTTTGTTTTTTTTTTTTTTATCACTTAGTAATCTCAACGGTTGAGTTCGAGGTTCATTTGTTGAGTTTTAAGAATGTGCTATATTATTTTACCTTGTATTGCATACGTTTCGTTACGTAGCTTCCATTCCAATGTTCTATTATGATGTTATAATGTTTAATTGTTGTGTACTTTGACATTGTATAGAATCAGCCAAAGCCGATATACCTGACCATTCTATTTGTTAATTTGTATTAAAAACAAAAGTCGCAGGAAGACGACATACTTTAGCGTCGCCGAGCTTCAGTAGTGTAACAGTTACCGTAACCAGTGTACAGTTGACTCACCGACCACACCGTCTCTGCCTGAGTCATATTCTGAACTCTAATTGCGCTGTCCTGGCATTTTCAATGACCTCTATGGGGTACGTGGGCGGCCAGTCAGTCAGTCAGTGTTACGCGAGGAGCGAGTGGAGATAGGTATGGCTGTAAGGGCGTTACAACTTTATCTGTTAATTATACGTACTACCAGCCTACGTGAGTATTTTTTACCTAAATCCACGTGTCGAACTCCCACATGTTACCAATTCTTCCAGCAGCACCACCTTTGCTAAGTGATGCCTGACCATAACGTTACAGTAGTTTTGTGTTGGCCATCGTAATTCTGTTAGGGGTGTGTTTCAACAATAATAATTGTGATCCAGTAATTAATGTGAGTTTTTTTTTGGACTCAGGTTAAAAAAAAAAAAATTTTCCTTTTGTATTTATGTAATATGCACATATTTTTTAGTTAAAATGCTGTACACCATCGAATTAACACACAGCTACTTTTATTGGATAGGTGTGGATTGGCGCAGTAAGGGTGTAAAGAAAGAGAAGCCTTGCCTAGGATGAACATTTCCAGAATAAAGATTGCACAGTTTGTTGACAGTGATCATTTATCAACTTGTCGGTTTTTCTAAAACCATTATGCACAAGCTTGCTGCCTGTGTTTTCTGTGTACCAAGGAATCGAACCCCGGGATTCTTGTGTTTTGAGTCGAATGCTCTCAGCAGTCACTAACAGCTACGCGGCATTCATGAGCTAACGGGAAGTTGTTAATTTAAGATGTTTTAGATTTTGTGCTCGAAGCTGCTAATTTATATTGCAAGGAGGGAGAAAAAGAGAGAGTGGGAGGAGTGGTTGGGTTCCTGGATGTGTTGGAGAGGATGGAGGGTTTGTTAGAAGGGAGGATGTGTTGTGGCAGAGGAGGAGGAGAGTGGGCTGGTAGGTATATTTGTGGAAGGCAGGTAGGATGGCGATACAAGCGGCTGGACTAGAAAGTAAGTTGGGTGTTGATTTGATGGGCTAGCAGGCAGGTGGGTAGGCAAGAAGGCCAACGGAGTGACAGGTTTCTGGCCAGACGAGGGATTTAAGCGGGTTATGTATGGAGGTAGGCAGGGTACAGGTAAGTACTTATGTCGGGCGAAGCGCTCTATCTGTTGAGCAGAGGAAGGTTGTGTCGCTGGGCCAAAGACGAAAGCCGGTGGCTATATGGTCGGATGGCCAGGCGTGCGGTCATTGTGGATGAGAGGGAGAGGTGTGCTGGGTGAAGTCTAGTGTTTGCTCGGGCGGGCTCTAGCGTTGTACACGGGGAGGGGGGGATAGTGTGTGCTCATGCAGGCTAGCGTGTACACGGGGGAGGGGGCTAGTGTGTGCTCGGCAGGCTAGCGTGTACACGGGGAGAGGGGCTAGTGTGTGCTCGGGCAGGCTAGCGTGTACACGGGGAGAGGGGATAGTGTGTGCTCATGCAGGCTAGCGTGTACACGGGGGGGGGGGCTAAGTGTGTGCTCGGGCAGGCTAGCGTGTACACGGGGGAGGGGGCTAGTGTGTGCTCGAGCAGGCTAGCGTGTACACGGGGGAGGGGGCAAGTGTGTGCTCGGGCAGGCTAGCGTGTACACGGGGGAGGGGGAATAGTGTGTGCTCATGCAGGCTAGAGTGTACACGGGGGAGGGGGGCAAGTGTGTGCTCGGGCAGGCTAGCGTGTACACGGGGGAGGGGGAATAGTGTGTGCTCATGCAGGCTAGCGTGTACACGGGGGAGGGGGGCAAGTGTGTGCTCGGGCAGGCTAGCGTGTATACGGGGGAGAGGGGCTAGTGTGTGCTCGGGGAGGCTAGCGTGTACACGGGTGGGCTAGTGTGGTATATGCTCAGGCGAGCTATACACACACACACACACACACACACACACACACACACATATATATATATATATATATATATATATATATATATATATATATATATATAAATATATATATAATATATATATATATATATATATATATATATATATATATCTTACCTCATTAATCTGGTAAGCGCCCACTCAAAGGTTTTCGTCAGGTATACGTTTATTAAAAAGTGATGCTTCCGCAATGATGGTTGTTTTGGTTGAAAAAAAAGTTTTCTTAGTATGGGCTAGTTTATCCTTACGTCTGTTGGCATATATCTGAAGCAACCTGAACTACAGATTGGAGCTCATAGACTCTAGGTTCTTTCTCACAACTTAGAACAGTTGTTCATATGATCTCTGTTATTCAGTAATTTTGTTTGCTTCTGAAGCTTCGTAATCAACGATAGTTTCTTTTATCAAAGCTTCACTGACGTTTATCACTTTACTAACACACCATTTTTCGGAATTCAAGGAATTATTGTAATTAATTAAGACAAAAATTATGAATAACTTCAGAAACAATATAAAACTGATTACAGGCGTGAAAATTATTATTATTATTATTATTATTATTATTATTATTATTATTATTATTATTATTTGAACAAATCACCCGAAGGAGACTTACAGGTTATTACATGAATTATTACCTGCAAGTAATTTGGGTGAGGTAAATGGGACTTAGTCACAGTAGGTCACTCAACTGTATCGCCCTCCACTGCCCACTTCATCACTCTCACTAAAAGCTAGACCTGACATTAAATTAATAATTATAATATTAAAACCAGCTACTCTGCTAATTAAAGTTGTGTGGACTATATAGTATTAGGCTTGCTGGGTACATAAAATATAATTGGTATTAACACTTGCCATTTAATTACTGGAAGACAATGCTGATGGAACACACACTAACACTTCCCTAGCAGATAGGATTTACGATGGCTAACACAAAAACTACTGTACATTATAGGTAAGTGTCACTTAGCTAAGGTGTGTTGTTGTGAAGGATTCATTGAAGTCCTCTATTTTTCCGTCCTCCACATGCAATTCTTGACGTCCCGTAAATTTCCTGTCCTAATTCTTCAGCAAGGGACATTAACACGGGTTCCTAATTATAAATTCAGGCCGAAAAGCCCCAGTTTGGCTTGGAAGATGCTGGATTGACTAAATTAATACATAGCATTAGAAATCTTCCTTATGAAGAAAGATTGAAGACCCTTAAATTACATTCACTTGTTAGACGAAGAATGAGGGGAGACATGATCGAAGTGTATAAGTGGAAGATGGGTATTAATAAAGGTGATATAGATAAGGTCTTGAGGATATCTCTCCAAGAGAGAACCCGCAGTAATGGATTCAAATTAGACAAGTTTAGATTTAGAAAGGATATAGGAAAGTATTGGTTTGGAAATAGGGTAGTTGATGAGTGGAACAGTCTACCTAGTTGGGTTATTGAGGCTAAAACCTTGAGTAGTTTCAAATTTAGGTTGGATAAATGCATGAGTGAGAGGGGTTGGATTTGAGTGGGACTTGCATATGAGTGGATAGGGTTAACAGAGCTTATTTCTTGGGCGGCATTGAAAATTGGTTGGGCAAATGTTTTGTTAGTGGGATTGATTGTAAAGGACCTGCCTAGTATGGGCCAACAGGCCTGCTGCAGTGTTCCTCCTTTCTTATGTTCTTATGATTGTAGCAGAATTTTCCACGGCCAGTGTTCACACATTGCAAATGGCATCCCCCTCCCCAGCATCACTTAGCAGCTGTTCTGCACCCGCCCTCACTCGAAATTTCTCCAAAGGGTCAAATCAGCATCACATAATTGTATTCAAATTTACCCATTCTGAATTTAGGAAAATCCAAAATTTTCCACAACAGGCAAACATCTTTAATATTTATATTACAAGGAATGTATATTCGCATCTATACTTAATATTAACACAGTATAATACCAGACTTCGTTACTAGTGAGGAGGTGCCCCTTAGCTCGATTGCTAGCGCACTCATCTCGCACACTGAGGTCCGTGGTTCGATTCCCAGTATGGATGGAAACAGGACGTGTTTCCTTAAGACACCTGCTGGTCCTGTTCATCTATCACTAAAATATGTACTTGGGTGTTAGTCGACTGGTGTGGGTCACATTCTGGGGATAAAGTAAGTAAGTTTATTCAGGTATACACAAATACAGTTACATAGAATTATCATACATAGCAGCATATGTGTAGAGAACCTAGGATAACCCAAAAAAGTCAGAGTGACTTATTTCCATTGGGGTCCTTTATTATTATAAAACTGATCTAATTTGCCCAAAATGCTCTGCATATCATTGATATCAGCTATGCCTGTATAAGTTGTACTTGTAGAAATACATATATTATTATTATTATTATTATTATTATTAATTCATTATCATAACCCTAATCCTTCACGTTCTTCGTACCTAGTTAATGGTCGAAGTCGGACCAAAACTTCGTCATAAATTTCAGGTTCCTACGTATTAATGATTATTCACTCAGAAAGGCACCTTATAGGTGTCACTTATGTAATGACACAGGTAACTGACACAACAAACTCGTAACACAATAATCCATGACGTAATGAGTACTGATGAGGCAATGTCTAAGTCGTCGCATAGCTGAGGTATGGGTGTCTGTCTCATTGAGTTAACCTTCCTATTTCCATTTTCTGTCATAGGCGGCTCTCAGCGCCATCTGTTTTACAATTCTTACACTGTCTATACTTTCCATCTGTAATTAGGAGTTGCTCTGATTAATATACGTTTTTTTCTCCTTTCGACTTGGTGACTTCCGCCTTTTTTTTTTTTATATATATATAGAAAGAGAATCACTTCACTTACTTCCCTGCTCTCCAACACTCCTTAGTATTTCAGTCGCCTAAGTTTTAAAATTGTTTATGGTGCGTTATTTGGTACACCTCTGTAATTATGCTACCCTTGTAGGTGTATGCTAGCAGCTGAGACCTCATAGTCCAGTGCATGTTAAAACAGTGTCAGGTTACACCACGTCTCACGCCCCGTCTCTCTTCAGAGATTGATTTATTCTTAATTTACTATGTTATTTCAGAGTGTTCGCGCGCACACGCACACCGATCTACTACTGGAACATTACTTACTCCACTTTGGCTTTGACAGCAGCCATTTGAACCAACAAGCATGTTGCTCACTTTCTTGTTGGCCAAGAAATAGTCACTAATGTTATGACTTTGTGCATTGGTCTATGGCAAGAACACTACTTCATAACTTCAAAACCTCTTACCTCCCGCGACTTGTCTAGACAGATCGCGTGAACCTCAACCGATGTCCTCCAGTCCATATTTCTGGGGCTTCTGTCTTCTCTCTACTACTGGAGCACTCTGAGAGGCTGTGCTGTTGGCTATGTTAATTTTACGATATGCTTTATACTTAGGTTACCTACCTGTACTCGCTTCCAGAGGTCACCACTCCATGGTCCACTCCCAGACTAGGCTTTATGGTTTCTGGACTGATCGATCAAGCTGTTGGTGCTTGCCGCCCTCAGTCCAATGTATGCATAACAACTCAGCTGATCAGAAACTTTTTTGAGAGACTTGTCGAGCTTTAAAAACAGCTAGGGTTATTTTATGGTAATCCCCATTGTATATGAAGGTATGGTGCCGAAAAGTTGTGGTCCTTTTACACTTGCTGAGTTTTCTCTGTGTACTCATCCCAACCTTGCCTTTTATAATAGGTATCCTGCACCATCTCTCAAGCCTTTTTTTTATATGTAGGGTGGCATGCACCGAGTATATTATAATTTACTCGATGTTCATCACACAATCATTTGACATGCCCTCTCAATCAGTGAGTGTAGCAGTTTTGGGGCCGCATTCCAGCATTTATTGTTTAGTCACAAGGAAGCCTGCTGCTTCAGCCAAGGTGACGTCACGTCAGCTTACTTGTCTGAGTGGCAGACTTTCAGACATTGGTCGTGACTATTCATGCTTTGAGTGACTCTGGATTGCATCATTTCCATCTGACTTCTCTAATCGTTAACATTATACATAGTGTAAATATTGGTGAAGGAATAAATAGGTAAAGTAATCTGTAGACAGTAAGCCTACTGTCTACTTATCATATTCTCCCCTTGGAGTGAGTTGTTGTGGGCCTAGTTCCCTGAGTGCCCACCAGAGGGCAGGTCCTCAAGGTAGAAATACCCTGCATGTCTCTCATTCCTAGACCTGCAGCAGTCCAGTTAACAGCTTCCCTCCTGGACCGGCTTGGGCACACCTCACACTGCCCGCTGTCAACCCCATTATTCCAATATGAAAAGCAATATAGACAGGGCTTAATACACAAAGATATTCTTAAACACTATTCATCAGTTCTCACCAAAGTAATAAAGAAAGCCAAACAACTGTACTACTCCAGCAGATTCACTGACACAAGAGGAGATATAAAAAAGACCTGGAAAACACTCTTTCAGATTCTGGGCACCCACAAACTGAAAAAAAAAAACAAGAATATTATCCTAACTAAACCTAATGAAACACCACTGCAACCCACTGAAACAGCTAACAAGATAAACGACTTCTTCTCAACCATAGGATCTAATCTTGCCAGTAAAAGCCCGTGCCGGGGACTATCTAGATGGGAATTTCCCAAATTCCTTCTATCTTGTACCAACTGAGCCCACCGAAGTCACTGAGATTATAAAGTCACTTAAAAATAACTCAGGGAACCTGTCTCATGTCCCACCATTATTGTACAAGCAAGCGGCCCATGTCCTTTCGCATGCTATTTCATTACTTTTTAACAAGTCACTAGAAACTAGCACCTTCCCAAAACTACTCAAGACAGCAAGGGTTACACCAATACATAAAGGTGGTGACCCTACAGATGTTAACAACTATAGGCCAATATCAAACTTACCATTGCTATCCAAAATCTTCGAGAAACTTGTGCACAGGAGACTGTATTCATTTATAACGGCACAAAACATACTCAACCCCTGCCAATTTGGATTTAGGAAAAATAAAAGCACTAATGATGCAATTGTAAAAATGCTAGATCTGCTTTACACAGCATTGGAAAATAAGGAATATCCGCTAGGAATTTTTATTGACCTAAGAAAAGCTTTTGACACAGTAGACCACGGCATCCTACTCCACAAACTTGACCATTATGGTATAAGAGGCCATGCACTTGCATATTTCAAATCCTACCTTACTAATAGGTATCAGTATGTCACCATTAAAGACACAGCATCATCAACATGGCCACTTGATACTGGAGTTCTGCAGGGAAGTGTCCTTGGACCCCTGCTCTTCCTCACTTACATCAATGATCTCTCAAACGTATCCCAACACCTGAAACCCATTCTCTTTGCTGACGACACGACTTATGTCATCTCTCACCCTAATCTTGCCACCCTCAGTACCATTGTTAATGAGGAGCTGCTCAAAATATCAACTTGGATGACAGCCAATACACTTACACTTAACACTGACAAAACCTACTATATTATGTTTGGTAGCAGAGCAGGTGTTGCGCAACTAAACATTAAGATCGACAGCACTCTAATTGCCAGACATAATGAGGGCAAATTCCTAGGCCTATACCTCGACAACAACCTGAATTTCAGCACCCATATCCAACACATATCAAAAAAAGTATCCAAAACAGTTGGGATCCTCTCCAAGATACGATACTACGTGCCACAAAATGCCCTTCTCACACTATACCATTCACTCATTTATCCATACCTATGCTATTTGCACTTGGGAATCAACTGCAGCAATACACCTAAAGCCAATAATAACTCAACAGAAATCCGCAGTAAGAATAATCACCAAATCCCATCCCTGGCAACACCCCCCCCCACTCTTCATAGATCTAAACTTACTCCCTGTTCAGAACATCCACACTTACTACTGTGCAGTCTACATATACAGGACCTTAAAATCCAATATTAACCTTGACCTAAAATGCTTTCTTAATAGTTGTGACAGGGCCCACAAGCATAACACCAGACAAACATCTCTACGACATTCCCCGTGTCCGACTAAACCTTACAAAAATTCAATGTATGTCAAAGGCCCTAAAATCTGGAACACCCTACCTGAAAACCCAAAACTACCGTTAGAAAACATCTTATCTCCCTGATACACCCCGTCAACTAACTACATAAAAACCACCTGGTGGTTCACACACTACACTCACTCACTCATCCATTTGACTATAAGCACAGAAATACGTATCTTAATCTTAAAATAATGATTCCTAACTAGTCACAAGTTTGCCTGTGATACTCCAATATAGAAACTATGTATTGTGCCAAAACAAAAGCATTCACATTGCTAAACTCACAAACTAGTATTTAGTCACTTAGTATTTAGTCAACTTACTCCACAATTTGTAATAATTTAGGGTTAAGAATTAATCTAAGTTTGCCCGAAATGCCTAGCCATGCTAGGTGTTCTAGTGGCCCCCTCTGTAATTAGTATTTTATTATATGTAAACCACACAATAACCAAAATCTGTAAACCCCGCATTGTACTCCTTATAGAGAATAAACTTTGATTTTATTTTATTTGAATCAACGGCTGTATATCTCTCCTACCTCTACGCTACCTGACAAGTTACTAGACCAGCCCAATAGCCAGATAAAACAAATCTACCCCTACTGTGTTTACCTTGCCCTTGTTATGCCCTGCTGATTGTCTTGTTTGCTGACTTAGTTGCGCCCAGGTACTACAGGCCATTTTAAACTACCACCTGTGTTCGTAATATGTAGTGACTTTTGTTACTGTGTCTCTTCAAGGCTTCTGTAATTATTTTTTTTTTGTTCTTAAATTTAATTTTTCATGTAAATATTTATTTTTCATCACGAGGAATGAGAAAAACTTTTCCTCGAGTCAGTAACGCCTTATTTGTCTGAATGGCCGACAGACCTTGAGTGAGTGTGATGTTGTGGCCTTGAGCTGTCTCGCATTTTGTGTCTGGTAGTGCCCCAAGCCGCTCATTGACTTGTATGTGATCCGAAGTATTGGCGACTTGAAGTTTTGGGAGCTCGGCTGGCTCACCGTGACCTCTGATCCGCAATTAACAGCATTATCAACACAGAGTGTCACGTATAATCAAATAAAGCATAAGGTTACCACTAATAACTCGTATATTGTTGGCACTTAAGAAAACCCTCTGAAGGTTTGTTATCTGACCTCCTGGGTAAGTCTTGTGGCTCTCGTTGCATGTCCCTATTAGAGTAAGTTAGTACCTCTCGACCCTACTCCGTCAGTCGTATGGAAAAAAAAAATTCCCTACGTCTAAGATTGGAGACGAAGAGGAAAGCAGATATTAAACAAATCTACGAAGAATACTGGCAACGTTGGTGAATTAGACACATGTACAACACTTGGATATCTTCAGTAAGGAAACGTTTCGCCACACAGTGGCTTTATCAGTCCTATACAAAGAAGAATGGTGTAGATCAGAAGGAGTTTGAGGTAATCAGTCCCTCAGCCTGAAGTCGATGTCATCATTCCGTCAATCTTGAAAAGAATACAGCATATGCGCGAAGTTGTGGCTTATATACTGTAGACAGGTGAGGTGAAGCAGTGGTAGGTGATATCACACTGGACAAATCCACATTTGGAAGTAGGTCATGACTGTAGGTTAGGTAAGTGAAGAATTCCCTGTATCAAGATCCTAAGATGTTGCTGTGTCTGACAGCAATGTAGATAAATGGTTCAGAGAATTGACAAGATGATAAATTAGACACACGTGCAACACTTGGGTTTCCTCAATAACGATGTCCAAGTGTTGCACATGTGTCTAATTTAGCAACTTGTCGTTTTTTTAACCATTCTTAAACAACAACTGCAACAATCAACGCATATAATTTCCTACCGGTAGTGTAGCTGACAGGGCAACTCGGGCTCTCAAAGCGACACCATCGTAGCAGGAATAACATCTAAAATCATATACGGACTGACCAAACCAAATGCCAACCATCATAACACAGGGGCAGGCGTGTGCACAATCCCTTACAGAGAGAGTGACTCTTATTTTGGCAAAACAGTACGCAGCCTGCACACCAGAACCCTTAACCATAAAGAAGACCACAGACATAGAAGGGCTTTGTTTTGAAGCAGCAGTCGTACAGGCCTCCACCAAAAGGGATTCAAAGGGCCTCATGTTTGGCAAAGCCACTATCTAACACGCCTTGCACAGCTGACGTTGACGCCCACTCATATCACAGTCACAGATGAAACCTGACCTGCTTCATCACTTCCCAGATATATATATATTATATATATATAAATATATATATATATATATATATATATATATTATAATATATATATATATATATATATATATATATATATATATGATATATATACAATAGAAACATCTGTATACATTACTTGTGTAATATGACAAGCTCATACCCAAAGAGAAACTTCTATAACAAAGGTTAGTTCTACACAAAGTCTCTTCACTACAAAACCATCAACCATCACAAAGGCATCATCACCAATCATCTTACAGGAAACAAACTTTAATACAAAAAATAGCATGGCGAATCATAACATGTGATAAAATAAACACACTACGACAATAATGGCATAAGACCAACACGTTATGCCTCCAACGTTCATACTGTGGTCAGATTAACATGTTTTTGTGTATGCAACGTTTAGGATGGTTAAAATCAATACGTTTTTACATGGTTTTAGGTACATTAACAACGATGACTCGGATTAACTATAAATACTAAATTCTAATCACGTATCTTATACCGACTTTGCGTAGGAACAACAGTATACACTGCTGAAGTGAACTCAGTCAATAATAAATGATAACCTAAAGTTACGTGCATTGTGGGTAACAAAACTGCATAAAATAATCATACTGCAAGCCACGATATACAGAATGTGAGTCTTGGTTACCTGTGCTGGACCATCCTCCACCTTCTGGGCGTACTTGTATCCTTTTCTCTTCTCCTGAAGATCTATCTGTCGGGACTCCCTATTGGGATCCTCTTGTGGGAGAAAACAATCATGGAGTTCTATACAGTACACTCTACCTGCTGAAACCCATCTCTGCAGAGGGAACACCCACACTCTTCCGCCCTCGGCTGATCTGTGCACAGTCTTGTGAGATTCCACGTTCTTCTCGCTGGGTTGACAGAGGTTCCTGCCATTGGTGAGGTCCTCTGAGGTGTGCTTTTTCAAAACTTCTTCGACTTCGATGCGGTCCAAGAACCAAGCTGCGGAGCCTCGCCTGGATCGATAACCGAATAGATTTTGTGTGATGGTGCCCACCAGTGTAATGTCAGCGAAGTTGTCCCTCCACACCTCCACTTTGACGATGGGGCTCTGCAAGCCACAGTCCGCCTTAACATCAACGATAGTTGTGGACCCTCGTTCATTATCATTAGTTAATTTTTTATTTATATATATTGGTCTAGACGTCCGTCCGTGAATGTCGTGTAGCACTACGTACACGTTGGCGTCCGTGCCTGCACCACGTCGGTCTCCAGTAACCACGTGAAGACGATATTGAGTGTCTTTGGCATTAACTATCATATGCAAGTGCTCTCTTTTCAAGAGTCTGCTGAAGATCTTCTTCACAGTGGTCGCCATACTGATAAATATTTACTACACAATTTTCGAATAACGTATAATTAATTTGAGATTAAGGTTATTCTCAGTTATAAATAAATCTCTTCTGGGTTTAGCGCTTACTTTCGATAATAATAATAATAATAATAATAATAATAATAATAATAATAATCACTTTGGGTCAATATTTATCAAATAATATATCACTAGTTTCTGGACACTCAACTCGGAGCCAAAAACATGGACCTTGATAGAGTGAATGCGAGTGGTGGCGTTATAACTGTGGTGGTGTACTAGTGGCGGTGATGGTTTAGTAGTACTGGTGGTGGTGGTGGTGGTGGTGGTGATGCTGCAGCTGCTGCAGCTGCTGCAGCTGCTGCTGTTGCTGTTGTTGCTACTGTTGTAGGGGTGGGAGTATTACTGATGCAATTGCAGCTCCCGTTAACAGCCTGCGTTTGCCGGTTAAGATATTTTCTAGACTTCCTCACTGGTGATACCTGAGGTTTGTTTCTCAAAGCCTTGGGTAAAGTTTTCCTATAACGTCAGGTCGAGGAATGTTGTTAAGCACTGTATGCTATTATTGACTATTTTTTTGCACTATTTTTCATCTTAACGCACCATAGTCGCACCGTATGAGCGAAGCCTTGTGAGTGTGAGCGGCAAGTTCCTTACCACGTATCTGCTGCCTTGCTGACAGATACGTTTTGAGATACACGGAAAACGTTTTGTGACGAGTGTTTTTTTTTTTAAGCGGGAAGGGAGAGGTGGAGCGGGAGGGGGAAAAGGGTGGGTACGCATCATGCTTCACCCTCAACCCTTATCTTTCTTAGTGCACCTTCTGGAAGTCTTCAAGCGGTGAGTAAAAGGTAACTGAATTTGGTGTGTATCTGATGACGTTAGAACAAAATTAGTGAACAGAACTCTCCATTCTGATACATAACTTTCAAGCGTTAATAACCCAGGATAACTCAAGAAATCCAAGCTGTAGGACTTATTTTCATGGCTTTTTTTTTTTTTTTTTTTTTTAAGTCCTCCAGGATGCTGCGCACAGTCGACTAATTCTTGTGTATCTACTACTGGTAAGCAACAAGGACACCAGTTGTAAGAAGACTTGTCCATGCGTCCCACCTAACCCAGGGTTCGACCCTGGGTTTGCTAGCTTCCTCCCACTAAACATTAAATTAAGTCAGTACCACACACTTGATTCTGCCCTCCCTCCTCACCTCTGACTCATGAGTCCTCTTCACATACAAACAAAACCTCTCGTTCTCTGTCCACCAAGAACCCCTCCCTTCCGTCTCCCTACCAAGAGTCCTTCTCAACCTAACCCCCACCCAGATTCCTGTAACCCTACTGAAGCACTTACTAATGCACTCAGAGAAAGAAACATGGTATACAAATATTGAAATTCAGTGGTGTGTGTCACGAACAACAGGGAATTGCTGAGAGAGAATACTGGAGGAACACCATACACCAGAGCACTCCAGGAAACAAAAATCACACGTGTAATAACAAGCATAATTTCACAAGTCAGGTGCTACATACTAATAAAAAAAACAGGAGAAGTGTAATGTGATGAGCAAGAACCATCTGAGATCGGTGGAACTCAAAAGCATATACATATAAAAATTTAAAAACAATGTTAGAGGAATATTAATGGCAGGCGGGACCATGATAATAGGAATGTACAAGAACAATAATATACAAAGATATACACTGATATATACAGTGATATACAATATGATATACAGAGGATCTCGCATAAAAGAATCACAACAACGATATCACAACTGCAAGGATAACTAGAATATCGAAAACGAGAGATGCCAGGCCAATGTTGACACTTTTGAAGTGACTTGTTCCCTCTAGGCACCAGACTAAATTTAGGCCTCCCCTCCACCCACCACCTTCAAGGTAAGAGAACAGGAGAACGTTACAAGATATTCACTGCTCGTGCTAATCCAGTACTGCACCTTGGGGGTTACTGGGAACGCTTGGAATTCCTTGAACGTTTGCCCCGAAATGCTCATAATGCTAGTGGCTTTCTTTGTGCTTAACAATATTTTATTACATGTAAACTGCACATTGTATACTATGCAAAGAAATAAATTTTTTGAATTTTAAATTTAGGCGAGAAAGACGAACCATAATGTACACCTGGAATATCCTGGGGGAACTGGTTTCTAACCTTCACACTGAAATCACTTCGTAAGAAAGCAAGAAGGTTGGCAGACTATTCAAAATGCTTCCAATGAAAAGCACTGGCACACTGAGTAGGTATGCTGAGAGAACTCAATAAATGTAAGGGGTACCAAGAATTTTCAGTACCCTCACTATGTGTAAGGGGGATTAACACCAGCGTCTCTCTCTCTTTCTCTCTCTCTAATGTTATATATATATATATATATATATAATATATATATATATATATTATATATATATATATATATATATATATATATATATATATATATATATATATATATATATATCATTATCTCTCAGTTCACAGCAGGATTCGAACCTGCACACTTTACATCAAAGTACACAGTACTTAAGATACTCAGCCAGGTCGGAGATAAGGGCACCTAACCAAAGCTAGACTGTCACTCCCATACACTGGAACACCAGGCTAGTGATAAGTTATTTCATTAAATCCTGCCATATGCAGTGAACTTCATGAACAAGCAAATCGTGAAAATGGGATTTCAGCAATATAAAACAAGCCGCTAGGGTGGAAAACACAAGCTCTAGGCATTTCGCACTTACTTGCTTCATCGGGAGTTATATAGTAGGTATTGCAGCTAAAACCTCCTTCTGTAACTTACTCGACTTAAAATTCTTACTGTAATTCTTCCTGTGCTTCCTCTTGCACTTTTAGTTCCAAAAGATTTTTTCCGATTTGCTATATCGTAGTTTTTTAATCTCTCCTCGTCTTCTAATTTCTAATGATAGTAACTTATTATTTTTATTATTTCTCCGTGTTATTAATTTGTCTAAACCCGGGTGGGTTATATAGAGCAATGGAGGCTCGATCCTCGGTCTGATAACTACATGGCAACTGCGCTACCTGTATTTTTTTACGTTTTCCTCAGTCTGATTTAATTCATCTCTGACCTTAATACTTCTATGCTATTAAAATGCTGCTCCACACCACGCCTGCGCGCCTTGAATGTAAAATATTTTCCAGTAATTCTATTCATATTTTCGTGCATATATTGAAGGTTACATCGTAACTCGATGATGCATACGCCTTTCTAATTAATGTGGGAGGTGGGGGGGGGGGGTGCAAGCGTAGTTGGTCGGAGGTAAACACAACACCACGCATGCTTATTCAGCAGTGAAGATTGATGTCTTGACACCTTCATCAACACGAGGATATTAAGGCATTACACGTTTCTCCCGACTGCCTGCCAACACAAACAGCCTGGGTGGTCAGAAAAGTAGTTGCGATCAGCGGACGGAGGATCGAACCTCCACTGGCCCTGTAGTAAGTGACCCACACAGGTTTAGCGCTTCACGTTAATAATGACGACGTCATCAACATTAATAACAACAACGAAAGCAATATCGCCAAACATAATAATAATCAGATTCGTAACATGGACTGACTCTAGCTTTTGGGTTACATGTTACTCTGTGAAGTGTGCTAGTCATACCAACTAGTGTAGCGCCACACACACACACACACACACACACACACACACACACACACACACACACACACACACACACACACACACACACACACACACACACACACACACACACATATTCACAGTAAAGTTGTGAAATTATTATTACATATTCTCTTACCATCTAGAGACGTCCACGTAACACACCGGGATGACTGAGTTCCACTCAAGGTTATACCTCGCGGTTCACTGTGGTGCCTTAGAGACGCATGAACCACTGAACATTTGCACTACCTCACCTGCATGACCTAGCCTGCACGACCTCAACTGCACAACCTCGCCTGCACGACCTAACCTGCAAAACCTCGCCTGCACAACCTCAAATGCACGATCTCACTCGTATATCCTTACCTGCACGACCTCACCTGCACGTCACTCACGTCAAAACATGATAAGGATCAACTTAACCTTATTTTGCTAAGCTAATTTTCTGACGTGATTCACGACGGTCATTTCTATACGTTTTCACTAAACTTGTGAAACGTTCTCGTCACCTTAGGTTGGGGCTGGGTTACGGTTCATCACATTATAAACGTATATTTGACCATAAATAAGCAAATTGATAAAACAGACTGGCCAGTACCGACAAAATGGCAGTTAGTCCGCCGCTGGAAATGTACAGTCCTGTACACGTATCACTCCTGGTGCGAGAATGGGATTTTATGGGTTACGTGTCTTAAACTTGTGAATTTGGAAACCAGGTATAACCAATTTTCGATTCATTTAAATAACAAACAGGATATTAGAGATCATAGGCATCCTCGTGTATATATTTTTTTGAAGGGGCAACTTAAAAAAAATGTAAACGCAAGAATTCGCTTTGTGTGTGATCAGATTAAAGGGAGACTACCAGTCTCTGTACAATGGTAGTTGTCTCACTGATGACGGTCAACAAGTGATGATATTCTTTGTGAGATGTGCGCAGCTGTGTGTTTTGTGATAGCAGGTAAGAGGGAGCATATGTTGCCCCCTCCCCTTTGCTGCCCCAGTCTGTGGTTACCTGGAGGTTACCTGGAGGTTATTCCGGGGATCAACGCCCCCGCGGCCCGGTCCACGACCAGGCCTCCCGATGGATCAGGGCCTGATCAACTAGGCTGTTACTGCAGGCCGCACGCAGTCCGACGTACGAGCCACAGCCCGGCTGATCCGGCACTGACTTTAGGTATCTGTCCAGCTCTCTCTTGAAGGCAGCCAGGGGTTTATTGGCAATTCCCCTAATGCTTGATGGGAGGCTGTTGAACAGTTTTGGGCCCCGGACACTTATGGTGTTTTCTCTTAGTGTACCAATGGCGCCCCTACTTTTTATTGGCGGCATTTTGCATCGCCCGCCCAGTCTTTTACTTTCGTAGGGAGTGATTTCTGTGTGCAGATTTGGGACCATTCCTTCCAAGATTTTCCAAGTGTAGATTATGATATATCTCTCCCTCCTGCGTTCCAGCGATTACAAGTCAAGTGCTTCCAAGCGTTCCCAGTATGTTAAGGTGCTTGACAGAACTTATACGTGCAGTAAAGGATCTCTGTGCACTCTCTAGATCTGCGATTTCACCTGCTTTGTATGGAGATGTTAATGTACAGCAGTATTCCAGCCTAGAGAGAACAAGTGATTTGAAAAGGATCATCATGGCTTGGCATCTCTCGTTTTGAAAGTTCTCATTATCCATCCTATCTTTTCTTTGCTCGTGCGATCGTGGCACTGTTGTGATCCTTGAAAGTGAGATCCTCAGACATTACTACTCCCAGGTCCCTTACATTATTTTTCCGCTCTATTGTGTGGCCGGAGTCAGTAGTATACTCTGTTCTAGTTATTATCTCCTCCAGTTTTCCAAAACGGAGTAGTTGGAATTTGTCCTTATTGAACATCATATTGTTTACCGTTGCCCACTGGAAAACTTTGTTTATATCTTCTTGGGGGTTTAAAACCGCGTCCTCAGCAGATGACAGCCTCATGCAGATCCTAGTATCATCCGCAAAGGATGATACGGTGCTGTGGTGTATATCTCTGTTTATGTCTGATATGAGGATAAGGAATAAGATGGGGGCGAGTACTGTGCCTTGCGGAACAGAGCTCTTCACTATGGCAGCCTCCGATTTAACTCTGTTGACCACTACTTTTTGGGTGTTCGATTTGTTAGGAAGTTGAAGATCCATCTCCCACTTTCCCAGTTATTCCTTTAGCACGTATTTTATGGGCTATTACGCCATGATCGCATTTGTCAAATGCTTTTGCAAAGCTGTGTATATTACATCTGCATTCTGATTTTCTTCCAGTGCATCCAAGGCCATGTCATAGGGATCCAGTAGTTGTGAGAGGTAGGAGCGACCTGCCCTGAACCCATGTTGCCCTGGATTGTGCAGATTTTGGGAATCCAGGTGATTGCAATCCTGCTTCTTAGCACTCTTTCAAAGATTTTTATGATGTGGGACGTCAGAGCTATTGGTCTATAGTTCTTAGCTAATGCTTTGCTGCCACCTTTATAGAGTGGGGCTATATCCGTTGTTTTAAGTGACTGTGGAATTTCACCCATGTCCAAGCTCCTCCTCCATAGTGTACTTAGGGCACGCGAGAGGGGTTTCTTGCAGTTCTTAATGAAAACAGAGTTCCACGAGTCTGGGCCCGGGGGTGAGTGCATAGGCATGTTGTCAATGGCTTTTTTGAAATCTATCGGAGTTAGGGTAATGTCGGAAATCTGGCATACATTATGGAGTTTTGAGGCTCATTCATGAAGAAATCATTTGGGTCGTCGATCCTCAGACCGATTAGTGGTTCACTAAACACAGAGTCGTACTGGGATTTCAATATTTCACTCATTTCCTTGTCGTCTGTGTAAGTCCCATCCTGTCTGAGTAAGGGCCCGATACTAGATGTGGTATTTGCCTTGTTTTGGCATATGAAAAGAAATATTTTGAATTTCTTTCAATTTCACTAATAGCTTTAAGCTCCTCCTGCCTCTCCTGGTTCCTGTAAGAGTCATTTAGCTTAAGTTCGATAGTTTCCACTTCCCTGGTCAGCGCCTCCTTTCGTGTATCAGATATTCTAGCACTCCTGAGGAGCTCAGTGACTCTTCGTCGTCTTCTGTAGAGGGAGCGTCTTTTTCTCTCCAGTTTACTCCTGCTCTTTTTCTTTCTTAGGGGAATATGCCTAGAACAGGCTTCGGCTACCAGGAAGTTGATCCTTTCAAGGCACTGGTTTGGATCCATGTCATTTAAGACATCTTCCCAACATGTTTCGTTTAGGACATGGTTTACCTGGTCCCAGTTGATGTTCTTGTTGTTTTAAATTGTATTTTGTGAAGACACCTTCACAGGTACATGCATTCTGCTGTTCAGGGCCCCCATGCATGTACGTCTGGACTTCGATTAGATTGTGATCGGAATTAGTTGTTTTTGATATTCTTATGTCTCTTATCAGGTCCTCATTATTTGTGAAGATAAGGTCAAGTGTGTTTCTAGTCTGTTGGCTCCACTATCTGCTGGCTTTTAAAGGGGTGTTTTTCGCAGAGACTTAGTAGCTCGTGTGTGTGACCTTTCATCTGCGCTACCTCCGGGGATTGTTTCAGCTATAACATTTGCTACATTCTTTCATTTTGTATGCCTTAGGTTGAAATCACCAAGCAGTAAGATGTTTGGGGATGGAGCTGGAAGGTTTTCCAAACAGTAATCGATTTTCAGTAGCTGTTCCTTGAACTGTTGGGAGGTTGCATCTGGTGGCTTGTATACAACCACAATGACTAGGTTTTGGTTCTCGATCTTTATTGATAGAACTTCAACTACCTCATTTGTGGTGTTCAGCAACTCCGTGCAGATAAGGGACTCTTTGACATACAGGCCAACCCCCCTTCTTGCCTGTTTTTTCTGTCGCATTCTAAAAAGGTTGTAACCACTTATCCATATTTCACTGTCAAAGTCTTTTGTTGATCTTGTGAGGCTGAACATGCTTACTCATGAGTATGATAAGTATTGTGTTGGTGGATGGCTAAGGCCCTGTATAATCTGCATAGAACATGTATCTGTTTTTTGGGATTTGTTATTGCACATTTGTAATTTGGAAATGGTGGCACTGGCTGGCCTCCAGTCATACAGGCTCCAATGATGGACTTTTGTGTTTCCTTCGAGTGTTTGTTGATAGCTTCTAACTCCCTCTTCGTAGTTCTTGATGCCAGTGTAGCTAGGCTCTGTTTACATACACACACACAGCCCAAGTAGTGATATTTTTATTTTCTTAGATTATATATGTTGTATACTTATATATTCTCTGTCATAATATTTTATGATCATTGTATCAAATTTTGCTTATACACTAAATCCATGATATAAGTATATGTATATATTATTATATATGATTATAATATATTATATGTATATGTTTATATGTATTATTATATTTTATATATAATGTAGTATATATATGTATGTAATAATATTGGATATTATTATGTATATATATATTATGTATTTTATATATAGTATATATATTGTAATATATATATTATATGTATATTATTGTATATATATATATGTATATAATATATATGTATATATAAGTATATATATATGTATATATATATATTATATATATGATATATATATATTTTTATTTGATATATATATGTATATATATATATATTATATATATATTATATTTATATATATATATATGTATTATATATATATATATATATTATATTATATATATATATGTATATTATATATATATATGTATATATATATATATATATAGTTAAATATATATATATATATATATGTATATAAATATATATATATATGTATAATATATATATATATATATATGTATATTATATATATATATATATATATATATATATATATATATGTATATATATTATATTATATATATATGTTATATATATATATATGTATAATATATATGTATATATATATATATGTATATATAATATATATGTATATATATATATATGTAATATATTATATAATGTATATTATATATATATATATATGTATATATATATATGTATATATATATATGTATATATATATATATATGTATATATATATATTATATTATATTATATATATATGTGTATATATATATTATATGTATATATATATAATTTTTAATATATATATATGTATAATATTATATATATGTATATATATATATGTATATATATATATGTATATATATATATATGTTATATTATTATATGTATATATATATATATGTATATATATATATGTATATATATATATATATTATTATATATATATATGTATATATATATGTATATATATATATAGTATATATATATATATATATATATATAATATATGTATATATTATTTATATATATGTATATATATATATATATTATATGTATATATAATATATATATATATATATATTATATATATATATATATATATATATATATATATATATATATATATAGTCTGTCGTGCCGAATAGGCAGAACTTGCGAACTTGGCTTAAACAGCAACGCTCATCTTACCATATAGGACAAGTGAAAATTTGTGTATGCAATAATTTCGCCAAAATCATTTCTGAACCTAACAAAAAAAATATATTTCACTGTGTTTGTTTAATATTAAATTATTGTAAACAAATCTAAAATATATTTAGTTGGGTTAGGCTAAAATAAATTACTCGTGTTATAATAAGGTTAGGTAAGTTTTCTAAGATTCTTTTAGTGCAAAATTATAAATTTTTACATTAACATTAATGAAAAAAATATATCTTTAAACGTATAAGAGAAAATTTTAGAAAGGACTTAATTTTAAATGAGTTCTTGCTAATTGACCAGTTTTACATATTCGGCACGACATATATATATATATATATATATATATATATTATATATATATATATATATATATATTATATATATATATATATATATATATATATATAACAAGTCGGCCGTCTCCCACCGAGGCAGGGTGACCCAAAAAGAAAGAAAATCCCCAAAAAGAAAATACTTTCATCATTCAACACTTTCACCACACTCACACATAATCACTGTTTTTGCAGAGGTGCTCAGAATACAACAGTTTAGAAGCATATACGTATAAAGATACACAACATATCCCTCCAAACTGCCAATATCCCGAACCCCTCCTTTAAAGAGCAGGCATTGTACTTCCCATTTCCAGGACTCAAGTCCGGCTATATAAAAATAACCGGTTTCCCTGAATCACTTCACTAAATATTACCCTGCTCACACTCCAACAGCTCGTCAGGTTCCCAATACCATTCGTCTCCATTCACTCCTAACACGCTCACGCACGCTTGCTGGAAGTCCAAGCCCCTCGCACACAAAACCTCCTTTACCCCCTCTCTCCAACCTTTTCGAGGACGACCCCTATCCCGCCTTCCTTCCCCTACAGATTTATACGCTCTCCATGTCATTCCACTTTGATCCATTCTCTCTAAATGACCAAACCACCTCAACAACCCCTCTTCAGCCCTCTGACTAATAATTTTATTAACTCCACACCTCCTAAATTATATATATATATATATATATATATATATATAATATATATATATATATATATATATATATATATATAATATATATATATATATAATATAATATATATAAAATATATATAATATATATATAATAATATATATATATAATATATATTATAATAATTATATATATAATATATAAAATATATATATATATATATATATATATAATATATATATATATATATATATATAATATATAAATATAATATATATATAATATATATATATATATATATATATATATATATATATATATTATACAAAACCAGGATGAATTGAAAGATAGCTCTAGGCCGTTCGTGTTGCAATCAGCACATCATCAGGAGCTTGCAATGTTGCAGAAAAGAGGGTGAACTCTTCCCGTGGTTTTGCATATAAGTATAAAAATATAAGTGAGCACCATTATATGTTCTTAGACTGATGATGATTCTGAACTTGTTACTTATTAATGTATGTATGTATGTATGTATGTATGTATGTATGTATGTATGTATGTATGTATGTATGTATGCATGTATGTATGTAAAAAAATACCACAGTGAAAATAGAAAAAAAAACTTTGAAGCTGCCGTAGCTAATTACCCCCTTGCTGGAATACATTGTTCTACTGAAGTCTGGCAGCTCAGGCTGACACTACTGAAGCCTCCCAGCTCAGGCTGACACTACTGAAGCCTCCCAGCTCAGGCTGACACTACTGAAGCCTCCCAGCTCAGGCTGACACTACTGAAGCCTCCCAGCTCAGGCTGACACTACTGAAGCCTCCCAGCTCAGGCTGACACTACTGAAGCCTCCCAGCTCAGGCTGACACTACTGAAGCCTCCCAGCTCAGGCTGACACTAACTGAAGCCTCCCAGCTCAGGGTGACACTACTGAAGCCTCCCAGCTCAGGCTGACACTACTGAAGCCTCCCAGCTCAGGCTGGCACTACTGAAGCCTCCAGCTCAGGCTGACACTACTGAAGCCTCCCAGCTCAGGCTGACACTACTGAAGCCTCCCAGCTCAGGCTGACACTACTGAAGCCTCCCAGCTCAGGCTGACACTACTGAAGCCTCCCAGCTCAGGCTGACACTACTGAAGCCTCCCAGCTCAGGCTGACACTACTGAAGCCTCCCAGCTCAGGCTGACACTACTGAAGCCTCCCAGCTCAGGCTGACACTACTGAAGCCTCCCAGCTCAGGCTGACACTACTGAAGCCTCCCAGCTCAGGCTGACACTACTGAAGCCTCCCAGCTCAGGCTGACACTACTGAAGCCTCCCAGCTCAGGCTGACACTACTGAAGCCTTCCAGCTCAGGCTGACACTACTGAAGCCTCCCAGCTCAGGCTGACACTACTGAAGCCTCCCAGCTCAGGCTGACACTACTGAAGCCTCCCAGCTCAGGCTGACACTACTGAAGGCCTCCCAGCTCAGGCTGACACTACTGAAGCCTCCCAGCTCAGGCTGACACTACTGAAGCCTCCCAGCTCAGGCTGACACTACTGAAGCCTCCCAGCTCAGGCTGACACTACTGAAGCCTCCCAGCTCAGGCTGACACTACTGAAGCCTCCCAGCTCAGGCTGACACTACTGAAGCCCCCCAGCTCAGGCTGACACTACTGAAGCCTCCCAGCTCAGGCTGACACTACTGAAGCCTCCCAGCTCAGGCTGACACTACTGAAGCCTCCCAGCTCAGGCTGACACTACTGAAGCCTCCCAGCTCAGGCTGACACTACTGAAGCCTCCCAGCTCAGGCTGACACAACTGAAATCTCCCAGCTCAAGCTGACAGATTTCTACATCTTGTATGAACTGCATCCTGGGTAAGGGAATATGACAGAGAAGCAAAGCTAGTTTTTGTTCCCACTGTATAATTATTATACAGTAGGGTAGCAGCACATTGCGGATATATCCAATTTTGTTGAAACACTGATACCTGTGAAAGGCTCTTGATCCAAGAAAATAAACCTACCCTTTTCCTCCATCGACCTATATTTCCATTCCCCAGACGATATATAACCCTTACTGATACAGCAACAACAACAATAATAATGGGGATGCCATTCATGACAGAAAATGTGAGTCTTGGTTACCTGTGCTGGACCATCCTCCACCTTCTGGGCGTACTTGTATTCTTTTCTCTTCTCCTGAAGATCTATCTGTCGGGACTCCCTATTGGGATCCTCTTGTGGGAGAAAACAATCATGGAGTTCTATACAGTACACTCTGCCTGCTGAAACCCATCTCTGCAGAGGGAACACCCACACTCTTCCGCCCTCGGCTGATCTGTGCACAGTCTTGTGAGATTCCACGTTCTTCTCGCTGGGTTGACAGAGGTTCCAGCCATTGGTGAGGTCCTCTGAGGTGTGCTTTTTCAAAACTTCTTCGACTTCGATGCGGTCCAAGAACCAAGCTGCGGAGCCTCGCCTGGATCGATAACCGAATAGATTTTGTGTGATGGTGCCCACCAGTGTAATGTCAGCGAAGTTGTCCCTCCACACCTCCACCTTTACGATGGGGCTTTGCAAGCCACAGTCCGCCTTAACATCAACGATAGTTGTGGACCCTCGTTCATTATCATTAATTAACGTTTTATTCGAGGTTATTGGGTTAGAGACTCGTCCGTGAATGTCGTGTAACACCACATACACGTTGGCGTCCGTACCTGCGCCACGGCGGTCTCCGGTAATTACGTGAAGACGATACTGAGTGTCTGCAGTATCCAACATAGAATGAAAATACTCCCACTGTCTCAACAAGGTGTTGCCGATCACATTGACAATACTCACCATACTTAACTGATTATCAACCGTTACAGCACAATATTGAAAGAAATGCCTTATTAAAAGTGTTAGGCTCAAAGAATGTCTTAGAAAAATATTAAGACTCCAGTGTCGCCTTAGCTTTATCAAAATAGCATTACCACTTGTAGCATTACTTGTGTTTTCACAGTGTTTCACCAGTGTTTCACTGCTACTGCATGATTTTCACGATCCATAAAATAATAACCACTTTCGAACGTCACCTGCAGCACCAAACGATGTATAAAAGCAGTTTTGTTGGGCCAGTTCTTCTCACTATGGCAAAAGTTTCTATGAGTGTCCACTGGGAACCTGGGCTGTGTGACGAACTTCCGTCATGAAGGTTGGATCCTGTGTGACGGGGCACCCGAGATCAAGGTGACTGCAGCAATAACTCCCTAACTGGCATCCCGTTGCCCACACTGCAGTCTCCAGAACTGTTTCATTCATAATTGGCTTTCCTCTTCCGCCTTGAAAATTTCACTTGTTGATACACTGAACGTTATTATTGATTAGTGTATTGCGTTTTGATCTGTTTTCCGCCGATGATGCGTCACGGGGGATAATGTTATGTAGAGTTTATGCATGGTGTGGACGGCAAGGCGAGAAGGTTGTATACAAAGACCAAGAATACACTGGTGAGGTCAGCAAGAGAATAGGTATGTATACCACCATCACCATTACCACAGGTGTTTATGTCATCACTATTACCACACCTGTAGTGGTATACCACCACCACATTGATATTTTTATCAGTGTTAATTTTCCTTTTTCCTTGGGGACGAAGGAAGAGAAAAACCGACTGTACAGGCGGCCTGAATACAGTAAGTGAAACACACTTCACAGCAAGATGTTAAAGGTAGTATGATTACGACATACAACATATTCAGTGTGATGTATAGAGACTGTTCACACGGTCTTCTCAAGTCTGGGTTGTAAAGAGACTCATTTTTCAGCTAGGTAGCTGTAGGACCTGTGTCTGTAGTGTCAGTCCCCGGGTCCAGTGTCTTGTTGGTCGAGTGTAATACGGTATCTGCCTCTCCCTGGTTATCTGCGTGTGTTCTCAGATGAAGGTCAAGTGTAGACTTTTCCCATGGGAATGACTTTCTAGGAGAAATGGTGAGAGAGTAAGAGGGGAGTGAATAAGTTAGTTGGAGTGGGTGTGCCCATGAGAACAGTACTGACCGGGAGCTACACTGCGGAGGGTTGTGACTGGACAGGGCCAGTATAGTGTGTATAGACACCTGTGCAACATTGGGCGTGTTTATTCTGGAAACGTTTCCCTAGCCAGCGGCTGGCGAAACGTTTCCAGAATAAAGATACCCAAATGTTGCAGAAGTATCTCATTTATCAACTTGGTTATATAAACTATTTATTCAAAAAGTGTGTTGGATGTGACTGGGTGTGACTGCTACCTGGTATTAGAAATATAACTGCGCACTCTTGTTTATAAAATATTTCACAGCGAGCAGTGCAAGTGATATGGTGCAGGGTGTCTCAGACCTAGTAAATAGTGTATATTCTGTATAGTAAAAGGACACAAGTGCAACTAATGTGACATTTATTGTGGCAACGTTTCGCTCTCCAGGAGCTTTATCAAGCCATTGGTAATGGCTTGATAAAGCTCCTGGAGAGCGAAACGTTGCCACAATAAATGTCACATTAGTTGCACTTGTGTCCTTTTACTATACATATTGTCGGTAATTCTACCAACTTTATTACAGTGTATATTCTGTTGTGGGTTACAAGTGGAGGCTTTTAATATGCGATATATTATATGTTAACAGTCGCCTCGGTTTAAGTTCAATAAGAGGGACTAGCCAGTTTGACCTTAACACTCGTGTTCTCTCACACTGACATTCTCACACAGAAGTAGTTCACAGAGGAGACAAAGGGGAATCCAGAAAGACGGAGAGATGGAGTACACACTCAAGTGCTGGACACAATACATACAACCGAGGAAGAGGTGAAGAGGAGGGCATCTATCCATGGGTCCTTAGAGAGGGAGCAGAGATGCTGTATGTGCCACTAACCATAGTTTTCAACACATCCCTTGAAACTGGGCAACTACCTGAGGTGTGGAAGACGGCAAATGTAGTCCCCATTTTTAAGAAAGACAGAAACAAGGCAATTAAAGGACCTGCCTAGTATGGGCCAACAGGCCTGCTGCAGTGTTCCTTTCTTATAAACTATACACCAGTGTCACTGACGTGTATAGTATGCAAAGTCATGGAGAAGATTACCAGGAGAAGAGTGGTGGAGCACTGACAAACAGCATGGATTCAGAGATGGGAAATCCTGTGTCACAAATCTACAGGAGTTAGAGAAAGTGCAAAGGTTTGCAACGACACTAGTCCCGGAGCTAAGGGGCATGTCCTACGAGGAGAGGTTAAGGGAAATCGACCTGACGACAATGGAGGACAGGAGAGATGGGGGGATGTGATAACGATATATAAAACACTGAGAGGAATCGATAAGGTGTACAGAGACAGAATGTTCCAGAGATGGGACAGAGCAACAAAGGGTCACAATTGGAAGTCGAAGACACAGATGAGTCAGGGATGTTAGAACATAAGAACATGTAAAGTAAAAGGACACAAGTGCAACTAATGTGACATTTATTGTGGCAACGTTTCGCTCTCCAGGAGCTTTATCAAGCCATTGGCTTGATAAAGCTCCTGGAGAGCGAAACGTTGCCACAATAAATGTCACATTAGTTGCACTTGTGTCCTTTTACTTTACATATTGTCGGTAATTCTACCAACTTTATTACAACATAAGAACATAAGAAAGGAGGAACACTGCAGCAGGCCTGTTGGCCCATACTAGGCAGGTCCTTTACAATTCATCCCACTAAGAGCATTGTTCCAAAGTCTGAAACAATATGGAGTTGAAATGACAGGACTCAGATGTCGTTTTGATAAGGACCTGCCTCGTATGGGCCAGTAGGCCTTCTGCAGTGTTCCTACATTCTTATGTTCTTATGATATTGACTATGGTCCCTTAATATTGACTATGGTCTTTTGATATTGACTATTGTTCTTTGATATTGACTATTGTTCCTTGATATTGACTATGGTCCCTTAATATTGACTATGGTCCCTTGATATTGACTAAGGTCCCTTGATATTGACTATTATTCCTTGATATTGACTATGGTTCCTTGATATTGACTATGGTCCCTTAATATTGACTATGGACTTTTGATATTGACTATTGTTCCTTGATATTGACTATGGTTCCTTGATATTGACTATGGTCCCTTGATATTGACTGGTTCCTTGATATTGACTGGTTCCTTGATATTGACTATGGTTCCTTGATATTGACTATGGTCCCTTAATATTGACTATGGTCCCTTGATATTGACTAAGGTCCCTTGATATTGACTATTGCTCCTTGATATTGACTATAGTTCCTTGATATTGACTATGGTCCCTTGATATCGACTGGTTCCTTGATATTGACTATGGTCCCTTAATATTGACTAAGGTCCCTTGATATTGACTATTGTTCCTTGATATTGACTATGGTCCCTTGATATTGACTAAGGTACCTTGATATTGACTATTGTTCCTTGATATTGACTAAGGTCCCTTGATATTGACTATTGTACCTTGATATTGACTATGGTCCCTTGATATTGACTGGTTCCTTGATATTGACTATGGTCCCTTGATATTGACTATTGTTCTTTGATATTGACTATGGTCCCTTGATATTGACTAAGGTCCCTTGATATTGACTGTTTTTCCTTGATATTGACTAAGGTCCCTTGACATTGACTATTGTTCCTTGATATTGACTATGGTCCCTTGATATTGACTATGGTTCCTTGATATTGACTATGGTTCCTTGATATTCCTGATATAGGTGAATAACCCGCCAGAGAACAGTGAATCCCATTTATAAATGTATACCTGGAGTTTACCTGGAGAGAGTTCCGGGGGTCAACGCCCCCGCGGCCCGGTCTGTGACCAGGCCTCCTGGTGGATCAGAGCCTGATCAACCAGGTTGTTACTGCTGGCTGCACGCAAACCAACGTACGAGCCACAGCCCGGCTGGTTAGGAACCGACTTTAGGTGCTTGTCCAGTGCCAGCTTGAAGACTGCCAGGGGTCTGTTGGTAATCCCCCTTATGTATGCTGGGAGGCAGTTGAACAGTCTCGGGCCCCTAACACTTATTGTATGGTCTCTTAACGTACTAGTGACACCCCTGCTTTTCATTGGGGGAATGTTGCATCGTCTGCCAAGTCTTTTGCTTTCGTAGTGAGTGATTTTCTTGTGCAAGTTCGGTACTAGTCCCTCTAGGATTTTCCAGGTGTATATAATCATTATCTCTCCCTCTGCATTCCAGGGAATACAGGTTTAGGAACCTCGAGCGCTCCCAGTAATTGAGGTGTTTTATCTTCGTTATGCGCGCCGTGAAGGTTCTCTGTACATTTTCTAGGTCAGCAATTTCACCTGCCTGAAAGGTGCTGTTAGTGTGCAGCAATATTCCAGCCTAGATAGAACAAGTGACCTGAAGAGTGTTATCAGGGCTTGGCCTCCCTAGTTTTGAAGGTTCTCATTATCCATCCTGTCATTTTTCTAGCAGATGCGATTGATACAATGTTATGGTCCTTGAAGGTGAGATCCTCCGACATGATCACTCCCAGGTCTTTGACGTTGGTGTTTCGCTCTATTTTGTGGCCGAGAATTTTTGTACTCTGATGAAGATTTAATTTCCTCGTGTTTACCATATCTGAGTAATTGAAATTTCTCATCGTTGAACTTCATATTGTTTTCTGCAGCCCACTGAAAGATTTGGTTGATGTCCGCCTGGAGCCTTGCAGTGTCCGCAATGGAAGACACTGTCATGCAGATTCGGGTGTCATCTGCAAAGGAAGACACGGTGCTGTGGCTGACATCCTTGTCTATGTCGGATATGAGGATGAGAGAACAAGATGGGAGCGAGTACTGTGCCTTGTGGAACAGAGCTTTTCACCGTAACTGCCTCGGACTTTACTCTGTTGATGACTACTCTCTGTGTTCTGTTAGTGAGGAAATTATAGATACATCGACCGACTTTTCCTGTTATTCCTTTAGCACGCATTTGTGCGCTATTACGCCATGGTCACACTTGTCGAAGCTTTTTGCAAGTCTGTATATATTACATCTGCATTCTTTTATGTCTTCTAGTGCATCTAGGACCTTGTCGTAGTGATCCAATAGTTAGACAGACAGAGCGACCTGTTCTAAACCCGTATTGCCCTGGGTTGTGTAACTGATGGGTTTCTAGATGGGTGTGTGATCTTGCTTCTTAGGACCCTTTCAAAGATTTTTATGATATGGGATGTTAGTGCTATCGGTCTGTAGTTCTTTGCTGTTGCTTTACTGCCTGCTTTGTGGAGTGGGGCTATGTCTGTTGTTTTTAGTAACTGTGGGACGACCCCCGTGTCCATGCTCCCTCTCCATAGGATGGAAAAGGCTCGTGATAGGGGCTTCTTGCAGTTCTTGATGAACACGGAGTTCCATGAGTCTGGCCCTGGGGCAGAGTGCATGGGCATGTCATTTATCGCCTGTTCGAAGTCATTTGGCGTCAGGATAACATCGGATAGGCTTGTGTTAACCAAATTCTGTGGCTCTCTCATAAAAAATTCATTTTGATCTTCGACTCTCAGTCTGGTTAGCGGCTTGCTAAAAACTGAGTCATATTGAGACTTGAGTAGCTCACTCATTTCCTTGCTGTCATCTGTGTAGGACCCATCTTGTTTAAGTAGGGGCCCAATACTGGACGTTGTTCTCGACTTTGATTTGGCATAGGAGAAGAAATACTTTGGGTTTCTTTCGATTTCATTTATGGCTTTTAGTTCTTCCCGCGATTCCTGACTCCTATAAGATTCCTTTAGCTTAAGTTCGATGCTTGCTATTTCTCTGACCAGTGTCTCCCTACGCATTTCAGATATATTGACCTCTTTTAGCCGCTCTGTTATTCTTTTTCGTCGCCTGTAAAGGGAGCGCCTGTCTCTTTCTATTTTACATCTACTCCTCCTTTTTCTTAGAGGAATAAGCCTTGTGCATACATCGGGTGCCACCAAGTTAATTTGTTCTAGGCATAAGTTGGGGTCTGTGTTGCTTAGTATATCTTCCCAGCTTATATCGGTTAGGACTTGGTTTACTTGGTCCCACTTTATGTTTTTGTTATTGAAGTTGAATTTGGTGAATGCTCCCTCGTGACTAATCTCATTATGTCGGTCTGAGGCTCCACGCATACATGTCTGAACCTCAATTATGTTGTGATCTGAGTATATTGCTTTTGATATGGTGACATTTCTTATCAGATCATCATTGTTAGTGAAGATGAGGTCTAGTATATTCTCCAGTCTAGTAGGCTCTATTATTTGCTGGTTTAAATTGAATTTTGTGCAGAGATTTAAAAGCTCGTGTGAGTGTGTTTTCATCAGAGCTGCCTCCTGGTGTTATTACTGCAACAATATTATTTGCTATATTCCTCCATTTTAGGTGCCTGAAGTTGAAATCCCCCAGGAGCAAGATGTTGGGTGCAGGAGCTGGAAGATTTTCCAGACAGTGGTCAATTTTTAACAGCTGTTCCTGGAATTGCTGGGATGTTGCATCCGGAGGCTTGTAGACTACCACAATGACTAAGTTTTGGTTCTCGACCTTTACTGCTAAAACTTCCACTACATCATTTGAGGCATTAAGCAGTTCTGTGCAAACAAGTGACTCTGCAATGTACAGGCCAACCCCCTCCCCCTTTTGCCTGTTCACTCTGTCACATCTGTATAGGTTGTAACCTGGGATCCATATTTCGTTGTCCAAGTGATCCTTTATGTGGGTCTCAGTGAAAGCCGCGAACATTGCCTTTGCCTCTGCAAGCAGTCCACGGATGAAAGGTATTTTGTTTGTTGCTGGCTTTAGACCCTGTATATTTGCAAAGAAGAATGTCATCGGACTGGTGGTATTGTTGGTACTGGGGGGGATTTTTTTTCAGGCATTAATATCTGTATCTGTTGGTTTGGAGTGGAGGCCATCGACTGTGGTTCCACTCCAGGAATGACTGGATTTGGTGTACGATTTCTGCCATTTCCTGCCAGTTTTTTTTCCTTTCTGGCACTAAAAAACCTCTCCCTCTTGAGTGGCTGTGGCTACCCAGGTTTTCCCATGGCCTGGATGTTTTGTATCTTTTTGTCCCCTTTAGATGGTGTGCCTGGCAATTTAAGTTATAGCACAGTCTTTCCTGTACTGAAGAGTTACACATTTCAGGGTGAAAAAGCTTACAGGAAGGGAGTTTGCATTTGAGTTGTCTAGGGTGGTCATAGTTGCACGTCCCGTCTGTTTTTCCAGATTTCCCATGTCTGCATATACCAAGTGCATAGTATGTGCACAGGCTTGGTTTCCGTTTGCCTTGGGTTTCTGTGACTGTATTCCCTGTTGGTGCATGTTTCCCTGTTTATTCCTATCCTCCCTAGCACCAACAATGGAGCTCCCACCAGTTGTTTTTGGTAATATATCCTCACTATTGCTAGTGGAGTCCTCTTGTTTGCTATTTCCTTTGGTATTTCTAGTTTGCAATATTGGTTTTATCTTATCTTTGACTACACTTGTTTCCCCACTATGGCTCCTGTCCCCTATGAGGTCATTTATATGTATTCCTTCCTGCGTATAATTCCCGACTACCTGGACAAAATCTCCAGCTTCACCATTACTGTCTCCCAGGACAGCACCTCCAGCTTCACCTTTACTGTCTCCCAGGACAGCATCTCCAGCTTCACAATTACTGTCTCCCAGGACAGCACCTCCAGCTTCACCATTTTTGTCTCCCAGGACAGCACCTCCTGCTTCACCAATACTGTCTCCCAGGACAGCACCTCCAGCTTCACCAATACTGTCTCCCAGGACAGCACCTCCAGCTTCACCATTACTGTCTCCCAGGACAGCACCTCCAGCTTCACCATTACTGTCTCCCAGGACAGCACTATCAGCCCCACATTTACTGACTACCAGGACATCACCTCCAACCTTACAGTTTCTGACTACATGGCCAGTATCAAGGGCAGTACCATTCAGCCCAGACTTTTTATGTTTCCATCTGTTGTAGAAAGCTTCCAGGTTTTCTATGAAAGCAGCTTTGATGTTATCCTCTTTTAATACACTTGTGATTTTAGTCCACAGATTTATCTCATTTGGGCATACCCAAAAACACTTCCCTGTTTTAATACTGCTTGTAGCTAGTTCTTGGATATCTGCACAAGGGGCGTGACACCAATTTCCACAAAAATGACAATTTATCCATGTGGAAGCCCGTTTGTTTGATTGACTGCAGACTACACAGAGCTTCATAATGGTTTGAATGGTTGATTTACTGTAATTCTACTAGCAACCTCTTGAATACTTTATTAATAACCTCCTTAAATGAAGCTCTAGCTATTTGTATTTCTATTTCTAACTGTACTTGTATATTGGACAGCTTACCGTGTAAGTTCCTGATTTATATTTATTGTTTGTGTTTGATAAGGGCGCCTACAACCCCATCCGTCTACAGTCTGCTTTATTGTCCAACGAATCCGTTTGAAACCAGTCAAGGGTTCGGACCAGTCAAGGGTTCGGACCAGTCGAGGGTTCGGAGGTACGTGCCATAACTTTAAACTAAAAGAGAATGTAGAAGGAAAATATTAGAAAAAAAAAAAATAGTGAGAGATGGCCGAGTTGAAATAATCAAAGACATGATGCATGGCCTAAACAGTCGAAAATTTTCAAAGCTTATGCAATAAGTTTATAAAATAAAACGTGACACCACGATCAAAAGTTCCATTCCAGTAAATACAAGATATTTTAAACACAGGGACGGATGGGAGGGGTGAGGTACACATCGTCTGGTAAACAGCAGGTGGACGACCCATCCATGGAACACCATTAATTTGAGGCTGGCAGGAGGGAGGATATAAGGAGTTTGTATACTTATTTAATATTCGCGTCGAATCACACGGGAAAAACCCTGCTTACACTGGCCATCAGTGGTTTTAGTTGGGTTTTTTTTTTTTAAATTCTAACTATGGGACGCTGAATTTAAATCTAAGCTTAGTTTTGCTCCAACACGTACAGTTTCTGTGAAATTGAACGGCACAATGAACGGTTTCACCAAGACAGCCATCATGGTGAAGTGATATCAGGGGAACCTGATGATCAGTTTGATAGGGTACTGTTGCTGGACGCTGCTGCTGGACACTGCTGCTGGACGCTGCTGCTGGACACTGCTGCTGGACGCTGCTGCTGGACGCTGCTGCTGGACGCTGCTGCTGGACGCTGCTGCTGGACGCTGATGCTGGACGCTGATGCTGGACGCTGCTGCTGGACGCTGCTGCTGGACGGCTGCATGCTGTGGACACTGCTGCTGGACACTGCTGCTGGACACTGCTGCTGGACACTGCTGCTGCGTGGACACTGCTGCTGGACACTGCTGCTGGGGCACTGCTGCTGGACACTGCTGCTGGACACTGCTGCTGGACACTGCTGCTGGACACTGCTGCTGGACGCTGCTGCTGGACGCTGCTGCTGGACGCTGCTGCTGGACACTGCTGCTGGACACTGCTGCTGGACACTGCATGCTGGACCTGCTGCTGACACGCTGCTGGACACAATGCTGGACCATGCTGCTGGACCTGCTGCTGGACGCTGCTGCACACAACTTAAATCAGTATAATACAATACAGTACAATTGTTAGCGTAATCCTCAATCATGTGCGTGCGTTCAACCTCAATAACCTGAAACATGATAGAGTATTGTAAAACAAAAAAAAATCGCGATAAAGACTAACAAGCTTAGATACTTGATCAACGCTTGAGAGATAGCTTAATTAAAACAATCAACTTAGTTCCTGAACTGGATGAAAAGTTAAATTTGGTAGACTAGTGTTATCAGGTTAAAATTCCATGACACACAGTGACGGGCAAGATTCCGAGTCGCGCCACATAACATGGAGATGAGATCACTGGGAAACATCTGGTGAGAAACGATGACGAATGGGGAGATGCAACTTTATCAGAGTTTGTCCCAGGAGCGTCAACATTGCATAACGAATCCTTGAAAACGTTTAAGCGCCCCTGGACTGTCTGATGTCACCGGGATAATACGTTGTGGTGGGCGGTTAGGATGTGGGTGGTGGGATGTGTTGTGGTGGATGGGAAGCCTGTGGGTGGGGGAAGTTGTGGGTGGCTGGGAAGCCTGTGGGTGGGGGAAGTTGTGGGTGGCTGGGAAGCCTGTGGGTGGGGGAAGTTGTGGGTGGCTGGGAAGCCTGTGGGTGGGGGAAGTTGTGGGTGGCTGGGAAGCCTGTGGGTGGGGGAAGTTGTGGGTGGCTGGGAAGCCTGTGGGTGGGAGATGTTGTGGGTGGCTGGGAAGCCTGTGGGTGGGAGATGTTGTGGGTGGCTGGGAAGCCAGAATTTTCACACCTCCAACTAACCTGACCTTTTTAACAGGAAAATATATATATATATATATATATATATATATATATATATATATATATATATATATATATATATATATATATATATGCAAAACAACCACTCTGAAAGAATAGAGAAATTCCAAGTGCTTTCGTGACTACTCACATTATCAAGGAACTATGAAAGGAAAGCATCCAAGGAAGCTATATAAGGGATCTGGCCAACACCTCACTATCAGATCCCACAACGGTTAAACACCTGACGCGCGCCGACCCAACTTGGATAGGTCCTTTGCACAACTCACCCACAAACTATTCTACCCAAAGTTGGGTCGGCGCGCGTCAGGTGTTTAACCGTTGTGGGATCTGATAGTGAGGTGCTGGCCAGACCCCTTATATAGCTTCCTTGGATGCTTTACTTTCATAGTTCCTTGATAATGTGAGTAGTCACGAAAGCGCTTGGAACTTCTCTAATCTTTCAGAGTGGTTGTTTTGCATATTCTGAAATCACCTGTTTACTGTGATCTTATTGCATATATATATATATATATTATATATATATATATATATATATATATATATGTGTGTGTGTGTGTGTGTGTGTGTGTGTGTGTGTGTGTGTGTGTGTGTGTGTGTGTGTGTGTGTGTGTGTGTGTGTGTGTTGTAAATAAATTTACGACGCCGTGAAGATGGTGCATGAAGACGACAGCAACGTGCTGAAGTATTGCTCAGGTCAGTTCTTGAAAATTTACACTTGACACTCACCACATCCACTTGACACCCACCACATCCACTTGACACCCACCACATACACTTGACACCCATTACATGCACTTGACACACACTACACCCATTTGTTACCCACTACACGCACTTGACACCCACTTGACACATACTACACCCACTTGGCATCCACTTGACACCACACCTCTCGCACGTCTCGCGTCTCGACTCCTTTGCTTCTTATATGTCTCATCCACCCTTCCCTGCTCTTTAGAGCCCACACGGGTTTTGCGCTTATAAAAATACTGTTTTGAATACTGTATCCAGAGAACTTCACTCAGGCTTCACTCATGCTTCAGCCAAGCTTCACCCAGGCTTCATCTAGGCTTCACCCAGGCTTCATCTAGGCTTCACCCAGGCTTCATCTAGGCTTCACCCAGGCTTCATCTAGGCTTCACCCAGGCTTCATCTATGCTTCACTCAGGCTTCATCTAGGCTTCACTCATGCTTCAGCCAAGCTTCACCTAGGCTTCATCTAGGCTTCATCTAGGCTTCACCCAGGCTTCACTCAGGCTTCATCTAGACTTCACTCATGCTTCAGCCAAGCTTCACCCAGGCTTCATCTAGGCTTCACCCAGGCTTCACTCATGCTTCAGCCAAGCTTCACCCAGGCTTCATTTAGGCTTCACCCAGGCTTCATCTAGTCTTCATCCAGGCTTCATATAGGCTTCACTCATGCTTCAGCCAAGTTTCACCAAGGCTTCATCTAGGCTTCACCCAGGCTTCATCTAGGCTTCACCCAGGCTTCATCTAGGCTTCACTCATGCTTCAGCCAAACTTTACCCAGGCTTCATCTAGGCTTCACCCAGGCTTCATCTAGGCTTCACCCAGGCTTCAGCCAAGCTTCGCTCATGCTTCAGCCAAGCTTCACCCAGGCTTCTAGGCTTCACCCAGGCTTCATCTAGGCTTCACCCAGGCTTCATCTAGGCTTCACTCATGCTTCAGCCAAGCTTTACCCAGGCTTCATCTAGGCTTCACCCAGGCTTCATCTAGGCTTCACCCAGGCTTCATCTAGGCTTCACCCAGGCTTCATCTAGGCTTCACTTACGCTTCAGCCAAGCTTCATCTAGACTTCACCCAGGCTTCATCTAGGCTTCACTCATGCTTCAGCCAAGCTTTACCCAGGCTTCATCTAGGCTTCACCCAGGCTTCATCTAGGCTTCACCCAGGCTTCATCTAGGCTTCACCCAGGCTTCATCTAGGCTTCACCCAGGCTTCAGCCAAGCTTCGCTCATGCTTCAGCCAAGCTTCACCCAGGCTTCCAGGCTTCATCTAGGCTTCACCCAGGCTTCATCTAGGCTTCACTCATGCTTCAGCCAAGCTTTACCCAGGCTTCATCTAGGCTTCACCCAGGCTTCATCTAGGCTTCACCCAGGCTTCATCTAGGCTTCACCCAGGCTTCATCTAGGCTTCACTTACGCTTCAGCCAAGCTTCATCTAGACTTCACCCAGGCTTCATCTAGGCTTCACTCATGCTTCAGTCAAGCTTTACCCAGGCTTCATCTAGGCTTCACCAGGCTTCATCTAGGCTTCACCCAGGCTTCATCTAGGCTTCACCCAGGCTTCATCTAGGCTTCACCCAGGCTTCATCTAGGCTTCACTCATGCTTCAGCAAAGCTTCACCCAGGCTTCATCTAGGCTTCACCCAGGCTTCATCTAGGCTTCACTCATGCTTCTGTCTAGCTTCACCCAGGCTTCATCTAGGCTTTACTTAGGTTTGAACCAGGCATTATCTAGGCTTCACCCAGGTTTCAACCAGGCTTCGTCTAGGCTTTACTTGGGTTTCAACCAGGCTTCATCTAGGCTTCATCTATGCTTCACTCATGCTTCAGCCAAGCTTCACCCAGGCTTCATCTAGGCTTCACCCAGGCTTCATCTAGGCTTCACTCATGCTTCAGCCAAACTTTACCCAGGCTTCATCTAGGCTTCACCCAGGCTTCATCTAGGCTTCACCCAGGCTTCATCTAGGCTTCACCCAGGCTTCATCTAGGCTTCACTCATGCCTCAGCCAAGCTTTACCCAGGCTTCATCTAGGCTTCACCCAGGCTTCATCTAGGCTTCACTCATGCTTCACCCAGGCTTCATCTAGGCTTCACCCAGGCTTCATCTAGGCTTCACTTACGCTTCAGCCAAGCTTCACCTAGACTTCACTCAGACTTCATCTAGGCTTCACCCAGGCTTCATCTAGGCTTCACTCATGCTTCAGCCAAGCTTTACCCAGGCTTCATCTAGGCTTCACCCAGGCTTCATCTAGGCTTCACTCATGCTTCACCCAGGCTTCATCTAGGCTTCACTCATGCTTCACCCAGGCTTCATCTAGGCTTCACTCATGCTTCATCTAGGCTTCACTCATGCTTCTGTCTAGCTTCACCCAGGCTTCATCTAGGCTTTACTTAGGTTTGAACCAGGCATTATCTAGGCTTCACCCAGGTTTCAACCAGGCTTCATCTAGGCTTTACTTGGGTTTCAACCAGGCTTCATCTAGGCTTTACTTGGGTTTCGACCAGGCTTCATCTAGGCTTTACTTGGGTTTCAACCAGGCTTCATCTAGGCTTTACTTAGGTTTCAACCAGGTTTCATCAAGGCTTTACTTAGGTTTCAATCAGGCTTCATCTAGGCTTTACTTAGGTTTGAACCAGGCATTATCTAGGCTTCACCCAGGTTTCAACCAGGCTTCATCTAGGCTTTACTTGGGTTTCAACCAGGCTTCATCTAGGCTTTACTTGGGTTTCAACCAGGCTTCATCTAGGCTTTACTTGGGTTTCAACCAGGCTTCATCTAGGCTTTACTTGGGTTTCAACCAGGCTTCATCTAGGCTTTAGGTTTCAATCAGGCTTCATCTAGGCTTTACTTAGGTTTCAACCAGGCTTCATCTAGGCTTCAGCCAAGCTTCACCCAGGGTGAAACACTCATGACAATATCAAGGCATCAACAAAGATTTTGTCTGCTGGAGTGCTCTTGGTTCAAGGAACTGAAGCTACCTTCCCTTCCTCGGATCAAATCTGCTCACCTTCCAGGGCAATGTATGAGATTCACGGGTTTAGCGCTTCCTAACGATGATAATAATAATAATAATAATAATAATAATAATAATAATAATAATAATAATAGTCATAATAATAATAGTCATAATAATAAGAGTTGTAAATAATAATAATTATAATAATTTCGAATTGAATGAATTTCTTGCGTAACGCAAACCAGTTTTAAAAGGTTAGGTCTCTGACCGGGAATCCTCGAGTTGCTGAACTTGGGTCGTCACTCAAGGCCACAGTGAGGTGGGTCGTGGGTGAGGTTTTACGAGGTCGCTGCCCCACACCACCTAACACTGAATGATATAGTCTTCTTTGGGAGTAAAATAGCAGCAGAAAGCTATGGGACAGCTGCGAGGTACGTTCTTGGGGTCACTTCAGCTCCTACGAGATCCCCTTTGCTTGGATCCTGTGCATCATACAGGTATTTTGCTCTCTCTTCTTTGAAAATATATGTGTCTGGATGGCACTGGGAAGCTGCCTATAGATCTGCAGTGATAATGACTGGTGTATGTGGCGTAATTGTTGTATTTAAAGAGATTCTGTACACAAATAACCTGCACATAGGAGAGAGAAGCTTACGACGACGTTTCTGCCAGACTTGGACCGAAACGTGAGTTTCTAAAGTACTCGAGCAAGCTAACACTATAATCGCCATCGCATCCAGCACTTCCATATGGGATCTAACCAGGACAAAATCGAACCACCATGAACCAGTCAATGCAGTGGTTTACACTACCTTGTGGAGGCTGTGACAGAATGTATGTAGGTGAAACAGCAAGAAACCTCGAAATATGTCTCAGTAAAAACATTAATGCTTGTAGGAATGATAACTTGAACAACGCCTGCGAACAACACCGGAATTCCACCAATCATCTCATGAAATTCAACGACGATTCAATAAGTTTTGTGTGTAGCTTTATGAAGGATTCCCACCCTTTACTTAACCTGTATTCTCGTTATCCCACGACCCTTTACCTTTCAGGCACATTTCAATTATAATTATTCTAGTTACTATGGCTTTGATTAATGGGTAGGGGATGTGTAGATCAAGTGTTTACATTGAAGCATATATGTGAACAGTATTTAGATAAAGGTAGGGAAGTTTTTATTGGATTTATGGATTTAGAAAAGGCATATGATAGAGTGGATAGAGGAGCAATGTGGCAGATGTTGCAAGTATATGGAATAGGTGGTAAGTTACTAAATGCTGTAAAGAGTTTTTATGAGGATAGTGAGGCTCAGGTTAGGGTGTGTAGAAGAGAGGGAGACACTTCCCGGTAAAAGTGGGTTTCTTAGACAGGGATGTGTAATGTCACCTGGTTTTTTAATATATTTATAGATGGGGTTGTAAAAGAAGTAAATGCTAGGGTGTTCAGGAGAGGGGTGGGAAATTAAATTATGGGGAATCAAATTAAAAAGGGGGAATTGACACAATTACTTTTTGCTGATGATACTGTGCTTATTGGAGATTCTAAAGAAAAATTCCCAAAGGTTAGTGATGAGTTTGAAAATGTGTGAAAAGGTAAGAAAGTTGAAAGTGAACACAGAAAAGAGTAGGGTGATGAGGGTATCAAATGATTTAGATAAAAGAAAAATTGGATATCAAATTGGGGAGCAGGAGTATGGAAGAAGTGAATGTTTTCAGATACTTGGGAGTTGACGTGTCGGCGGATGGATTTATGAAGGATGGGGTTAATCATGGAATTGATGAAGGAAAAAAAGGTGAGTGGTGCTTTTGAGGTATGTGTGGAGTCAAAAAACGTTATTATGGAGGCAAAAAAGGGGGATGTATAAAAGTACAGTAGTACCAACACTCTTATATGGGGGGTGAAGCTTTGGTGGTAAATGCAGCAGCGAGGAGACGGTTGGAGGCAGTGGAGATGTCCTGTCTAAGGGCAATGTGTGGGTAAATCTTATGCAGAAAATTTCGGAGTGGGGAAAATTTAGGAAAAGGTGTGGAGTTAATAAAAGTATTAGTCAGAGGGCAGAAGAGGGGTTGTTGAGGTGGTTTGGTCATTTAGAGAGATGGATCAAAGTAGAATGACATGGAAAGCATATAAATCTATAGGGGAAGGAAGGCGGTGTAGGGTCGTCCTCGAAAGAGTTGGAGAGAGGGGGTAAAGGAGGTTTTGTGGGCGAGGGGCTTGGACTTCCAGCAAGCGTTACATAGATTATCAGTTACATAGATTATCATAGCGTGTCAGCGTGCCTCGTTGTGCTCCCGGTTTTTCTGGTGTTTTCACGGTCGCTCTTACGTGCTAGAACTTTAATTTGTGTCATCAATCCTATCGATACTTCCCTCTAGCGCCTGGAACCAATCTTGGGCGGAAAACATATATACTGAGAAAAAAAAAGGAGAATTAGTGTGCACTTCCTAGCAGAGTTTACTGCCAGAGGGGAATCATAGGCCTGTCCCGTGTGGAAAAATAATAATATTGAACTTTGTGTCAGAGGAAAGAAAGTCTCCCTGAAAGCATTGAGTATACATAGTGTATAGTGTATACTACAGTGGCTCCCTAGTATATTGATGATAAAGGCTAAAGTGTCATTTGAAAACGGTGAATTGTAAATGAAGGATAAGCCTATAGAGGCAGGTGCCAAAGTCGCCAGAAACTTACCACAGGTCAGCTGTTTTAATAATCTTCCGGGCCTGCTAGTGTACTCGCATATAATCTAGTGATCCCAGTGAATAGCAGAATACAGTGTTGTAGTAGCAACAAACCCAGTATTATAATGGTACTTAGTGAAGTGGAGTACTTTCATTAGTTTTTTTTTTTTGAAATACCAGACGTTACGTGAATTTCATAAAAACCTGTATTACCAGCGTGCAATATACACAACGAGAAGCAATTATTACTACAGAAAAAGCGCCCTTCCTCCAAAATTTGACAGTCAACTATAGTGATAATATAGCATTTATTGTGGTGGAGAGGGAAAAAAAAAAAAAATAGAGAAGCTAGATACAGCGATTGATAAAAAAAGGGTTTGAGGCTCGACCGTTCGTCATTGTAGGAGTGCCAGCAGTCACCGGCCTCTTCAACACGCAAGTTACACTTTTGTATCAATCAAATCACATATTACTCGGGTTTTAGATAATTTCCAGTAGATCTTCATGTGTTAGCTCAAATCACCGACCGTATGGTTTAAATAAGTGACCCACTGATCAGATCAGATAGACTGGTCCGAACTCTTGACTGGTCCGAACCCTTGACTGGCCCCGAACCCTTGACTGGTCCAAAACCCTTGACTGGTCCGAACCCTGGACTGGTTTCAAACGGTTTCGTGGGGCACCACCTAGCAGGTTATTAATAGAATATTCAAGAGGTTGCTAGAAAGAATTCCCAGTAAATCAACCATTCAAATCATTATGAAGCTGTGTGTAGTCTGTGGTCAGTCAAAAAAACGGGCTTCACATGCATAAATTGTCTTTTCTGTGGAATTGGTGTCCGCCCCTTGTGCAGATATCCAAGAACTAGCTTACAAGCAGTTTTTAAAACGGGGAGTGTTTTTGGGTATGCCCAAATGAGATAAATCTTGGACTAAAATCACAAGGGTATTAAAAGAGGTCAACATCAAAGCTGCTTTCATAGAAAACCTGGAAGCTTTCTACAACAGATGGGAACATAAAAAGTCCGGGCTGAATGGTACTCCCCTTGATACTGGCCATGTAGTCAGAAACTGTAAGGCTGGAGATGATGTCCTGGAAAGTCAGTAAATGGGGGGCTGATAGTGCTGTCCTGGGAACAGTAAGGGGGAAGCTGGAGGTCTGTCCTGGGAGACAGTAATGGTGAAGCTGGAGGTGCGTCCGGGGAGACAGTAATGGTGAAGCTGGAGATGCTGTCCGGGGAGACAGTAATGGGGAAGCTGGAGATGCTGCCCGGGGAGACGTAATGGTGAAGCTGGAGATTTTGTCCAGGTAGTCGGGAATTATACGCAGGAAGGAATACATATGAATGACCGCATAGGGGACAGGAGCCATAGTAGGGAAACAATTTGTAGTCAAAGATAAGATAAAACCAATATTGCAAACTAGAAATACCGCAGGAAATAGCAAACAAGAGGATCCACTAGAAATAGTGAGGATATATTACCAAAAACAAATGGTGGGAGCTCCATTGTTTGGTGCTTGGGAGGATAGAAGTAAGACAGGGAAAACATGCCCCAACAGGGAATACAGCCCACAGAAACCCAAGGCAAACGGAAACCAAGCCTGTGCACATACTATGCACTCGGTATCTGCTGGCATGGGAAATCTGGAAAAACAGATGGGACGTGAAACTATGACCACCTAGGAAATGCCTTGCCCATATGACAACAGGAAAATGCAAAAACTTCCCTTCCTGTAAGCTTTTTCACCCTGAACTGTGTACCTCTTCAGTACAGGAAAGACTGTGCTATAACTTAAATTGCCAGGCATCCCATCTAAAGGGGACAAAAGATACAAACATCCAGGCCAGGGGAAAACCTGGGTACCCACAGCCACTCAAGAGGGAGAGGTTTTTTAGTGCCAGGAAGGAAAAAAAACTGGCAGGAAATGGCAGAAATCGTACACCAAACCCAGTCATTCCTGGAGGGGAAAACCACAGTCGAGGGCCTCCACTCCAAACCAACAGATACAGATACTAATGCCGGAAAAAAAATCCCCCCCAGTACCAACAATACCACCAGTCCGATAACATTCTTCTTTGCAAATATACAGGGTCTAAAGCCAGCAACAAACAACAAAATACCTTTCATCCGTGACTGCTTGCAGAGGCAAAGGCAATGTTCGCGGCTTTCACTGAGACCCACATAAAGGATCACTTGGACAACGAAATATGGATCCCAGGGTTACAACCCATACAGATGTGACAGAGTGAACAGGCAAAAGGGGGGGGGGTTGGCCTGTACATTTCAGAGTCACTTGTTTGCACAGAACTGCTAATTTCCTCAAATGATGTAGTGGAAGTTTTAGGGAGTAAAGGTCGAGAACCAAAACCTAGTCATTTTGATAGTCTACAAGCCTCCGATGCAACATCCCAGCAATTCCAGGAACAGCTGTTAAAAATTGACCACTGTCTGGAAAACCTTCCAGCTCCTGCACCCAACATCTTGCTCCTGGGAATTTCAACTTAAGGCACCTAAAATGGAGGAATATAGCAAATAATATTGTTTTCAGTAATAACCCAGGAGGCAGCTCTGATGAAAACTCACACTCACGCGAGCTTTTAAATCTCTGCACAAAATTCAATTTAAACCAGCAAATAATAGAGCCTACTAGACTGGAGAATACACTAGACCTCATTTCACTAACAAAGATGATCTGATAAAAATATCACCATATCAAAAACAAATTACTCAGATCACAACATAATTGAGGTTCAGTCATGTATGCGCGGAGCCCAGACCGACATAATGAGATTAGTCACGAGGGAAACATTCACCAAATTCAACTTCAATAAACAAAAAATAAAGTGGGGCCAAGTAAAAACCAAGTCCTAACCCATATAAGCTGGGAAGATATACTAAGCAACACAGACCCCAACTTATGCCTAGAACAATTAACTCGGGAGCACTCGATGTATGCACAAGGCTTTTTCCCCTAAGAAAAAAGGGGGAGTAGATGTAAAACAGAAAAAGGAGACAGGCGCTCCCTTTACAGGCGACGGAAAAGAATAACAGAGCGGCTAAAAGAGGTCAATATATCTGAAATGCGTAGGGAGGGCAATGGTCAGAGAAATAGCAAGCATCGAACTTAAGCTAAAAGAATCCTTAGGAGTTCAGGAAACGCGGGAAGAACTAAAGCCATAAATGAAATCGAAAAAAACCCAAAGTTTTTTCTTCTCCTATGCCAAATCAAAATCGAGAACAACGTCCAGTATTGGGCCCCTACTTAAACAAGATGGGTCCTACACAGATGACAACAAGGAAATGAGTGGCTACTCAAGTCCCAATATGACTCAGTTTTTAGCAAGCCCTAACCAGACTGAGAGTCGAAGATCAAAATGAATTTTTTTTGAGAGAGCCACAAAATTTGATTAACAAAGCCTATCCGATGTTATCCTGACGCCAAATGACTTCGAACAGGCGATAAATGACATGCCCATGCACTCTTTCCCCCGGGCCAGACTCATGGAACTCTGTGTTCATCAAGAACTGCAAAAAGAACCCTATTTACGAGCCTTTTCCTCCTATGGAGAGGGAGCATGGACACGGGGTCGTCCCACAGTTACTAAAAACAACAGACATAGCCCCACTCCACAAAGGGGCAGTAAAGCAACAGCAAAGAACTACAGACCAATAGCACTAACATCCCATATCAAAAAAAATCTTTGAAAGGGTTCCTAAGAAGCAAGATCACCACGCATCTAGAAACCCATCAGTTACACAACCCAGGGCAACATGGGTTTAGAACAGGTCGCTCCTGTCTGTCTCAACATTGGACCACTACGACAAGGTCCTAAATGCACTAAAGACAAAAAGAATGCAGATTAATATATACAGACTTTGCAAAAGCCTTCGACAAGTGTGACCATGGCGTAATAGCGCACAAAATGCGTGCTAAAGGAATAACAGGAAAAGTCGGTCGATGGATCTATAATTTCCCACTAACAGAACACAGAGAGTAGTCGTCAACAGAGTAAAGTCCGAGGCAGCTACGGTGAAAAGCCTGTTCCACAAGGCACAGTACTCGCTCCCATCTTGTTCCTCATCCTTATATCCCACATAGACAAGGATGTCAGCCACAGCACCGTGTCTTCCTTTGCAGATGACACCCAATCTGCATGACAGTGTCTTCCATTGCAGACACTGCAAAGCTCCAGGCAGACATCAACCAAATCTTTCAGTGGGCTGCAGAAAACAATATGAAGTTCAACGATGAGAAATTTCAATTACTCAGATATGGTAAAAAATGAGGAAATTAAATCTTCATCAGAGTACAAAAAAAATTCTGGCCACAAAATAGAGCGAAAACCAACGTCAAAGACTGGGAGTGATCATGTCGGGGGATCTCACCTTCAAGGACCATAACACTGTATCAATCGCATCTGCTAGAAAAATGACAGGATGGATAATGAGAACCTTCAAAACTAGGGAGGCTAAGCCCATGATGACCTCTTCAGGTCACTTGTTCTATCTAGGCTGGAATATTGCTGCACACTAACAGCACCTTTCAAGGCAGTGAAATTGCCGACCTAGAAAATGTACAGAGAACTTTCACGGCGCGCATAACGGAGATAAAAACACCTCTATTATTGGGACGCTTGAGGTTCCTAAACCTGTATTCCCTGGAACGCAGGAGGAGAGATACATGATTATATAAAACCTGGAAAAATCCTAGAGGACTAGTACCGAACTTGCACCGAAAATCACCCACTACGAAAGCAAAAGACTTGGCAGACGATGCACCATCCCCCCAATGAAAAGCAGGGTGTCACTAGCACGTTAAGGACCAAAACAATAAGTGTCCCGGGGCCCGAGGCTGTTCAACTGCCTCCCAGCACACATAAGGGGGATTACCAACAGACCCCTGGCAGTCTTCAAGCTGGCACTGGACAAGCACCTAAAGTCAGTTCCGGATCAGCCGGGCTGTGGCTCGTATGTTGGTTTGCGTGCAGCCAGCAGCAACAGCCTGGTTGATCAGGCTCTGATCCACCAGGAGGCCTGGTCTCAGACCGGGCCGCGGGGGCGTTGACCCCCGGAACTCTCTCCAGGTAAGCGTGCATGAGCGTGTTAGATAGGAGTGAATGGAGACGAATGGACCTGACGTAAGTAAGTTTATTCAGGTATACACAAATACAGTTACATAGAATTATCATACATAGCAGCATATGTGTAGAGAACCTAGGATAACCCAAAAAAGTCAGACAGAGTGACTTATTTCCATTGGGGTGTGAGCAGGGTAATATTTAGTGAAAGGATTCAGGGAACCCGGTTATTTTCATATAGTCGGACTTGAGTCCTGGAAATGGGAAGTACAATGCCTGCACTTTAAAGGAGGGGTTTGGGATATTGGCAGTTTGGAGGGATATGTTGTGTATCTTTATACGTATATGCTTCTAAACTGTTGTATTCTGAGCACCTCTGCAAAAACAGTGATAATGTGTGAGTGAGGTGAAAGTGTTGAATGATGATGAAAGTATTTTCTTTTTGGGGATTTTCTTTCTTTTTTGGGTCACCCTGCCTCGGTGGGAGACGGCCGACTTGTTGAAAAAAAAATCAATCTTTGGTGTTACGTAAGAACATAGCACCTTTGATATTACCTAAGATCATGGCACCTTTATTGTGACATAAGAACATAGCACCTTTGGCGTTACCTAAAAAAATAGCCCCTTTGATATTACCTAGGAACATGGACCTTTGGTGTTAAAATAAGAACACTGAAGCCACTTTGTCATTTGAGAGGACGAATAGTTGAGTAAAACCTGACAGTAACCTAACCAGTGATATCGTAATAACAGCATCAACACAGCAGTACCATCAACCTAAACAATAGCAACATCAACAACGGTAAATGTGCACGTGCGTGCGTGTTCCTGTGTGTGTGTGGTGTGTGTGTGTGTGGTGTGTGTGTGTGTGTGTGTGGTGTGTGTGTGTGTGGGTGTATGGACGTTCATTGCTGAGCCGGACGTCCTTCTCTTGTTCTATTACTTTCAACTCAACAGGGTTTCACTCCCTTTACCCACCACCCCATTACACACCAAACACCCCCATCAACCCCATCACACCCAATCAAAACCCAATCACACACCATTCACACCCCATCACACCCATCAAAACCACCATCACACCATCACACCCAAACACACCACCATCACACCCCACATACACCATCACACCCCATCACACCCCATCACACCACCATCACACCCAAACACACCACCATCAACCCCATACACCACATAACACCATCACACCACCACACCCCCATCACCACCACCATCACACCACCATCACACCCATCACAACCAACACACACACCATCACACCACCTACACACTACCATCACACCACTCATCCATCACACATCAACCATCACACTACCATCACACCTCACACCATCACACCCCATCACACCCCATCACACCATCACACCACCATCACAACCATCACACCACCATCACACCCCATCACACCACCATCACACCATCCACACCACCATCACACCCCATCACACCATCCATCACCATAACCATCACAATACCATCCACACTACACATCACACTACCATCACACACCACCATCACACCACCATCACACCACCATCATCACCATCACACCATCACACCACACACACACCATCACACCCCATCACACCACATCACACCACCATCACACCACCATCACACCCATCACACACCATCACACCACCTCACACCACCATCACCCATCACACCACCATCACACCACCATCACACCCATCACACCACCATCACACCACCATCAACACCATCACCTCACACCATCACACCACCATCACACCACCATCACCACCATCACACCACCATCACACCACCATCACACCACCATCACCCCCATCACACCATCACACCACCATCACACCCCCATCACACCACCTCACACCATCCACACCCCATAAAACACCATCACATCTCACCACCACCATCACACCAAACCCTCACACCACATCACACCATCACACCATCAACCCCCATCACACCCTCCCCACCACCATCACACCACCATCACACCATCACACCATCACACCACCACCACACCACCATCAACCACCATCACACCACCATCACACCACCATCACACCATCACACCACCATCACACCACCATCACACCATCACACCACCATCACACCACCATCACACACCATCACACACCATCACACCACACACACACACCATCACACCACCATCACACCATCACACCACCATCACACCATCACACCACCATCACACCATCATCAAACACACCATCACACCACCATCACACCACCATCACACCACCATCACACCATCTACACCATCACACACCACACACCACCATCACACCACCATCACACCACCATCACACCATCACAACCCACCATCACACCACCATCACACCATCACACCACCATCACACCATCACACCATCACACCACCATCACACCACCATCACACCATCACACCATCACACCACCATCACACACAACTCTCCATTGATTAATATTGATGGTTCAGATTTTATTATGTTTGAAAGTAATAATTTTGTCATGGGACGTGAATTACAGTGTTAATAATTCTCACTCCGAACAATTATGTATATATTCCATTTTCGTTTATATTAATTACACATATCAGTATGTCAAATGAAGATAAAGAATACTAGACAGCTAGAGGTAGTCCCTGCATCCCACAACCCCAGCCTCCTCTACGTCAGGGCAGGTGCCTAAGACGCCCAGTAATAATAATAATAATAATAATAATAATAATAATAATAATAATAATAATAATAATAATAATAATAATAAATCTTTATTTCTTCACGTACATTATAATACTCATACAAACGTAGCTGACATCAGTGACATACTATATAGAAAGCCCTGGTTATGCAGATTATTTCAGGCAACTTAGGTTAACCTTGTCTCCAGGATGCGATCCACACCAGTCAACTAATACCCAGGTACCTAACTTGCTGCTAGGTGAACAGAGACATCAGATGTAAGGAAACACGCCCAATGTTTCTACCCTTACCGGGGATCGAACAACGGACACTCATTGAGTGCTCTGGCAAGTAAGCTACGGGACTAGGTGAACTAAACCCTCACGAGGCAAAGTAGATGCAGCTCAGCTTCAAGGGGCGTAGGAGGTATAGCTCATTCGTCTCGAGAGGCCCTGGAGCTGGAGATCAACGACTTGAAGAGGCCCGGGAACTCTTTAGCTCAAAACACCCATGAAGTGTGGCAGTCAAAAGTCTCAGGAGCTGCAGATCATCATCCTTCAGAGGACCAGGAACTGAAACCCAACCCAGCGTAACAATGAAAATATCCGTGTAGCAACGCAGTACATACAGAACACTGTACATGCTTCATATCAGACTTGTAACAGCCTGGTTGATCAGGCTCTGATCCACCATGAGGCCTGGTCATAGACCGGGCCGCGGGGGCTTCGACCCCCCAGAACTCTCTCCAGGTAACTCCAGGTATCAGTTACTAGATGTGTTTCAGTCGCTACTCGATCTGAGAAAGGTATCCCCGGTATCCCACAACGCTATTTTCATGTACTTCAACGAACACACAAGAGGAAATGAACCCTCAAACGTCACGTCGTTGAGGTGCAGCACTTACCCTCCCTCGCGAGAGCAAGGTCTTGTAACTTAACCCGCCCAAAAGGCCCGGAAGCTAGGCATTAATATTTTCAAGAGGCCCAGGAGCTTTAATTCAACGCACTCAAGAAGTCTAGTACATGCAGCTTAACGTTCTTGGAAGGCTCAGGAACTATAGATCAACACGTCTGTTCCTCAAAAGACCCAGGAGCTGTACATTAACACACTATAAGAAGAATGTAACGATTTTAACTATCGACGCAGTTGACGTCTCGACCCTGCTGCCGGATGATTCACACACACACACACACACACACACACACACACACACACACACACACACACACACCACACACACACACACACACCAGGAAGTCTGTGAGGAGCTGAACAAAAGATTTTTCAAGGTATTCTCAGTGGAATCTGGAACATTGTCAGAGTCGGAGAAAGAGAGAGCACCAAGCAATACTTGATAATACACAACTGGAGGCGAGGTGAAGAAACTGAGTGAACTAGATGCCATGAAGGCGATGGGACCAGACAGCATCTCTCTGTGGGTTATGTGAGAGGGAGCAGAGGAACTGTGTGAACCACTAACAGCGATCGTCAAGTCGATCTAAACAAGGCAACTGCTAGACGTCTGGGAAATAGCGAATGTAGTCCCAATATTTAAAAAAAAGAGGACAGACAGGTGGCTTGAACTGCAGTATAGTAGCAAGGAGCAGTCTTGATGCAAAGGTTTGCAACAAGACTAGTCCCAGAGCTAAGGGGAATGTCGAACGAAGAAAGGTTAAGGGAAACTGGCCTGACGACACTGGTGAACAGGAGGGTTAGGGGAGACATGGTAACGACATACAAAATACTGTGAGGAACTGACAAGGTGGACAGAGACAGGATGTTCCAGAGATGAGACATAGAAACAAGAGGTCACAATTGGAAGTTGAAGACTCAGACGAGTCATAGGGATGTTAGGAAGTATTTCTTCAGTCACAAGTTGTCAGGAAGTGGAATAGTTTGGAAAGTGACGTAGTGGAGGCAGGAACCATACATAGTTTTAAGACGAGGTATGATCAAGCTCGTGACCTAGTAGCGACCAGTGAAGAAGCGGGGCTAGGAGCCGTGAATCAACCCCTGCAACCACAATTAGGTGAATGCACTAGACCAATACTAAGTATCTATTGGCAAGAACCTTTGACACATGGTAACTAGCACAACAGAAGGGCCTGGTAATAAAGACAGAAAAAGGAAAGGTAAAAGACCAGGAGGTTGCGAGGAGCTCAGCACCACATTGAAAGAGGTTTTATCGAAGGAGATTTGGACATTTGATGGGTTTCGAGAGCTTTCCTACTGTTGCAGCCTAGCCCGGGGTCAGGCTTGTCTGGTGTTTGCCCGGTCAACTAGGGTGGTGCTGATGGCCGCTTGGTGGCCCACATATCCGTAACAGGCAGGTTGATCCGGCAGTTGGCAGAAGAAAGTGTCCAGTTTCCTCTAGAGACATACTGTCATATCCCTCACTCCAGAAGTTGTTATGGCAGTGTGCAGATATAGGACCAGGCCCTCAAGTACATATTTAGGACTTTGAGGCGTTCCCAATAATTTAAATACTTTACTTGTCGTATGCAGGCCTAATATGATCTCTGAATCTGTTACAGCTCTGATATTTCTCCTGCGTGAGGACACTGTATAGGTCCCAAGTCAGTCTTAGGACTTTGGGCGAATATTAGTAACAATAATGAGTTTCTTGAGAGTGAAGCAAACATGTCAACGCGGTGTGTACACTGCCTCACTTGTCTCCATTGTTACAGCTTAATGAAGAACCTAATGAACTACCATTTCCTCAAATGGCAAATAAGGAATGGTCTCTGATTACATTTTCCAGAGTCATGATTAAAATAGTTTCCAGAGTCTCAAAGAAATGATTCTCATGGTGTACTTAGACTGACTATATACCTTAGAGGAAGTGGGATTAGATAATATCTCTCTGTGGGTTCTGAAACAGTGAGCTGGAGTACTGTGTAAATTGCTACCTAAAATATTCAACTAATCAATTTGATATGGAGCAATTGCCAGACGTTTTGGAGACAGCCGAGTCTCAGCTTTTATTTAAGGACAAAAGGGTGGTATTACACTGAAGGCCGGTGTCAGAGACATGTATAATATGAAGGGTAATGGAGATGATAATCAGAGGAAGGGTGAAAGACCACCTGAGAAGCAGAAAGTTTATAAACATCATCCACTATATTAAGATATAATAAATTCTCTCTCGCACAACTGCTAAAGTTTTATGACAAGATAACAGATGAGAGAGAGAGGAGCAAGAAGGAGTAAAAAGAAGAACAGTATGATGGATCAAGTTATACTTAACAAAAAGGAAACAAAAGAGATTTTTTGGAAAAGGGGTGCCAGTATGGTCATAAGTGACACACACACACACACACACACATATATATATATATATATATATATATATATATATATATATATATATATATATATATATATATATATATATATATATATATATATATGCAAAACAACCACTCTGAAAGAATAGAGAAATTTTCAAGCGCTTTCGTGACTACTCACATTATCAATGTGAGTAGTCACGAAAACGCTTGGAATTTCTCTTCTTTCAGAGTGGTTGTTTTTGCATATTCTGAAATCACCTGTTTACTGTGATCTTATTGTAATATATATATATATATATATATATATATTATAATATATATATATATATATATATAATATATATATATATATATATATATATATATTATTATATATATATATACACACATGAACTCATTTAAAATTAAGACCTTTCTAAAATTTCCTCTTATACTTTAAAGATAATTTTTTTTCATTTATGTTTTGAAAAATTAATAATTTTGTCCCAAAAAAGCTAAACCAACAAATTATTTTTTTAAAATATTTTTTACAAAAATTTAAACTAAACAAACACGATGAAAAAATTTTTTTTTTCGTAGGTTCAAAGATTTTTAAAAAATTATTGCATACACAAATTTTCCTTGTCTTATATGGCAAAGAACTTGTAGATCAAGTTTCAGAAACCGACACTTTCAAAAATTAACACAGGCAACTTTTAGGTATTTTTATTGGGGAAAAAATTGCCAACAGTGGTTCATCATCCATACAAGGAAACTTGAAAAACAGGAGGAAAATGAGGTAATCAGTCCCTCAACCTTGATCATGTGGCACCCATCAATCTTAATAAAACGGCATATGAGGGGAGAAGCCTTATAAACCGAAGCAAGAGGGAAGCAGTCATAGGGTGACATGTGACCCCACCATGACTGCGCATCCCCTGCCTACTTTTATAAGCTCCCTCCGCCTTACCCGAAATTTTTCAATATTGAGGACTGACCCATCACCAAGGCTGAGGGACTGATTACCTCATTCTCCTCCTTTAAAGATTCTCCTTTGTAGGGACTGATGAAGCCACTTTTGGGGCAAACTTTTTTCCCTCAATAAAGTACCCAAGATTGCACATTGTCAAAATTTTATCAGGAAGCTTGCATTTAAGCCAAATCACAATTTTTTACATATTCGGCACGACACACACACCACACACACACACACACACCAACCACCACCCCCCCCCAAACAACACACACACCCCAAAACCAATATATAACTATATATTAAAAAAAAAATTTAATATATATAATTTTAATATTTTTATTTTTTGGGGGTCCCCCTCGGTGAAATTTGGGCCCCATACCTCGGAAAGGGGAAAAAAGGCTTCAAGGAAGAATATTTGGTTTTCTTCCTGAAGCCGTTTGAATTTTCCGTTTTCACTCCCAGATCCTTTTTTCAAATCACTTGTTCTCTCTAGGCGGAATACGCGTACATTAACATCCCATTCAAGCGTAAAATCGAATCTGGGAATGTACAGAGATCCTTTTACGCACGTAAATTTCTGTCAACACCTTAACTACTGGAACGCTTGGAAGCACGATTTTCTCGTTGGAACGCAGGAGGGAGAGAATATCATAATCACATTTGGAAAATTTTGGGAAAGGGATGGTCCCAAACTGCCCAGAAATCACTCCCACAAAGAAAAAAGACTGGGCAGGCGAGCAAAATGCCCCCAATAAAAAGTAGGGGCCCTTTGGGACACAAAGGGGAAAACACCATAATTGGGGCCCAAGACTGTTCAACAGCCTCCCATCAAGCTTTGGGGGAATTTGCCAAAAACCCCTGGCTGCCTTCAAGAGAGAACGGGGACAGATACCAAAATCAGGGCCGGATCACCCGGGGCTGTGGCTCGACTTTGGGACTGCGTGCGGCCAGCAGTAACACCTATTTGATCGGGCCCTGATCCATCGGGAGGCCTGTCATGGACCGGCCGGGGGGGCGTTGATCCCCGGAATAACCTCCAGGTAACCCCGGGTAACCCCACTTTTGTAATATTTTTTTTTTACAAATAGGAAATTTTATTACATAATAGGTAAAAAAAAAAATTTTTTAAAAGGGGGGAAAAAATTTTTTAAGAAAACAAAAATCTCCCGCCCCGGGGGGGCCCCAAAAAGCAGCAGGCCTTACCCCCTTTTTTCAGCCCACTGGCCGGGGAAAAAAAACAAAACCCCCGGGTCCGTTTCCCTTTTTTTTCCCCCCAAAAAAAATCCCCTTTTCCCCCGGCCAAGGGGGTTTGGAAACAAAAATTAAAACCCCTTTCCCCCTTTTTCCCCGATTTTCGGGTTTCCTTCTTTTTTTTAAAAAACAGACTTTTACTCCCGAACCACCCCCCTTTTCCCCCCCCCCTACGCGTTGCCCCGGGAAAATCCCCCCCCAAAACCCCCCACAAGGGGTTTTTCCTCAAACCAAAGGGGTTTTGTCGACTTTACCTTCCAACCTTAAAAAAAAAAGTCAAACACGGAAAATATTTTTCAAATCAGGAATCATACCCCCAAACAAGGGCTTTAACCTCAAACAAGGGCTTCCTTCAATCAAAAACATAAAACCTTAAATGGGCACCTTTCAAACAAAAAACTCAATATAAACAAGGAAATTTTTTACCCCAAATAAGGGAAACTTTCCCCCAAATACAGGAAATTAAAACCCCAAAAAAGGTCTTTCCCCAAACTAAAAATTTAACCCCCCCAAAAACAGGAATTTTATCCCCAAACACAGGAAATCAAACCCCCAAACTAAAAAATCTTTATCAAATAAAGGAAATCTTACCCCAAAAAAAATTTTCCCCAAACTCGGAACATTTTAATAAACTGGAAACCTTTCCCCAAAAAAGGAAACCTTAAAGCCCGGGCTGGAACCCAAAGGGGAGGTGAAAAAAGGGCTGAAAACAAACCCTGTTTCCATGGAAAAACGCGGGGTCGTATTTTTTAAAGAAGGCCCTGGGAAGGTGGGAATTTTTAAAAACCCAAGGGGGGGGGAAAAAAACCGGTTTCCCCCCCCCCCCAATGTTAAATTAAAAAAAAATTTATTAATTTTTAAAATAAAATAAAAAAATTAAAAATTAAAAAATTAAAAAAAGGGGGGAAAAATGTAAAATAAACCCATGCTTTTCGGAAATGGGCATGGAAGAAAAACGGGGATGATCCAGGGGTTTTTTCCCCGGGGGCCAAAAAACCCAAATTTTCCCCCCTTTAAAACCCTTTTTCCACCCCCCCCTTAACCTTTTGTTCGACGGCCCCCAACCCAGGCAGGCTCACTTTGGGGGGAGGGGGGGACCACCCTAAAACCCCAAGGAAGAGCATGATCATGGGATTCGAGCGGAGCTGCTGCTGGGGTGCAGGGCTCGGGAGAAGGCTGCTGAAGTCTCTGGAGGAGACTGTTGGAGGCAGTGGGCAGAGTACTGGCTTGGCGCATTACTCGTGCTGTATAGGTCTTGGGACCTGTGGCTTAGTTCCTGTAGTGAACTGTCCTCTGTGCTATATTGTAAGTTATATTCATTTTCGTCAAGTTGATTGTATTCCCTGTCTCACTGCTTATGTGTACCACCCCATTTATCTAAACCACAATAATGTTCTTTTCCCAAACATATTATTGTACAAAGACTTAATAATAAACTGTGTTTGAGTAGAATAATAATATTCACTGTCCCCGTTATTTGCTATTCCTATTTCTTATATTTTATTATGTTTATATATGAGTGAAGAGTGGGCGAGGCATATGTTAGTGAGTATTGTAGAGTTAATGAGAGTGTCGTGGTGGTCACCACTGACCTGTCATTACCTACCTACCTCCGCTAATCATCTCACTCCTACCACCTCGCCTGTCCCCTACCTACTGACTCCCCCCGCTTACCCCCATATTCCCCTAATCATTACCCCCCTACATGACAACTGCTGATCACTGATACACTCGCATCAAGAGTCTAGCCACACTCTACACACCACTCGTAAACCCATTTAACCCCAAAATACTCACAAGATAACCCCACATGACAGTTATTAAAAATGTCTATCTTATTCGGTTGATTAAACGCGTAAGAGTAAAAGGAAAACCCGTCAAGGAAGGAGAGTATTGTAGAGAGGAGGAGGGGAAGGGGCGGTGGTGTGAATGTTGGGGCTCAGCTGGGCTACTCAAGGCCAGACTGGTTGCCAGGGCGCTGACATCCTGCGCTTCTCTCTCTCCTACCCTCCACTGCGTTATCTGCAGCTCCTGTACTAAGCCTGCACCACCACCATCCATAGCTACTCCACTCTCCTCAAGCCTGATTGTCAAGTCTGGTTCATGAGACACACCAATTTTTTTTAATAGTCGAATTTAAACGACAAGAGCTGTTTGTTGTTCCACCTGGTATCATCCTTTTCCCCCCCACCCCTATCCCAGGATGCCAACTACGACGATCGACTAACAACTAGGTACCAACTTTCAGCTAGGTGACCACGGGCAGCATACGTAAGATTTTCCCATACGTCTCGCTCCTTCCAAGAAATGAATCCGGGTTTTTGGTTTGTGAAGGGGATGTTCCAGCACTGAGCTCTGACAAGTGCATGTGTTCCTGAGACTGGTTCTCCCTTCTTGGAGGACGCAGCGTCGTAGTAGCCTGATCTCACTACTGCACCCACCTTCTTGATTGGAATGTTTGTTTATGCAATTGTGGAAGTTGTTAGAGGAGCATGAGACAAGAGTTAGTGAGCTTCTGTACATTATGCACGATTCTCTCTCTCTCTCTCTCTCTCTCTCTCTCTCTCTCTCTCTCTCTCTCTCTCTCTCTCTCTCTCTCTCTCTCTCTCTCTCTCTCTCTCTCTCTCTCAATGGCTTCGAGTTAGACAAATTTAGATTTAGAAAGGATATAGGGAAGTACTAGTTTAGCAGTAAAGTTGTAGATGAGTAGAACAAACTCCCAGGTAGCGTAACTGACGTAGTTTTAACTATAGGTTAGATGCATGCATGAGTAGGTGTGGTTAGGTGCGAATTGAACCTACTTAGCTTAAGCAAAATAGAAATGAGCATAGCTAAATGTCATTAAGCAAACACGTCTCTTGTGTCCTCTGTCTCTGTCGGAAAAGAAGCAGTCAGTCTCAGCAATGTATTGGACAGCTCAAGAGGAACAGGGGGTGTATTAGATAGGTCAAGAGGAACAGGGAGTGTATTAGATAGGTCAAGAGGAACAGGGAGTGTATTAGATAGGTCAAGAGGAACAGGGAGTGTATTAGATAGGTCAAGAGGAACAGGGAGTGTATTAGATAGGTCAAGAGGAACAGGGAGTGTATTAGATAGGTCAAGAGGAACAGGGAGTGTATTAGGTCAAGAGGAACAGGGAGTGTATTAGATAGGTCAAGAGGAACAGGGAGTGTATTAGATAGGTCAAGAGGAACAGGGAGTGTATTAGGTCAAGAGGAACAGGGGTGTATTAGATAGGTCAAGAGGAACAGGGAGTGTATTAGGTCAAGAGGAACAGGAGTGTATTAGATAGGTCAAGAGAACAGGGAGTGTATTAGATAGGTCAAGAGGAACAGGGAGTGTATTAGATAGGTCAAGAGGAACAGGGAGTGTATTAGATAGGTCAAGAGGAACAGGGAGTGTATTAGATAGGTCAAGAGGAACAGGGAGTGTATTAGATAGGTCAAGAGGAACAGGGAGTGTATTAGGTCAAGAGGAACAGGGAGTGTATTAGGTCAAGAGGAACAGGGAGTGTATTAGATAGGTCAAGAGGAACAGGGAGTGTATTAGATAGGTCAAGAGGAACAGGGAGTGTATTAGGTCAAGAGGAACAGGGAGTGTATAGATAGGTCAAGAGGAACAGGGAGTGTATTAGGTCAAGAGGAACAGGGAGTGTATTAGATAGGTCAAGAGGAACAGGGAGTGTATTAGATAGGTCAAGAGGAACAGGGAGTGTATTAGATAGGTCAAGAGGAACAGGGAGTGTATTAGATAGGTCAAGAGGAACAGGGAGTGTATTAGATAGGTCAAGAGGAACAGGGAGTGTATTAGATAGGTCAAGAGGAACAGGGAGTGTATTAGATAGGTCAAGAGGAACAGGGAGTGTATTAGATAGGTCAAGAGGAACAGGAGTAGGTATTAGGTCAAGAGGAACAGGGAGTGTATTAGATAGGTCAAGAGGAACAGGGAGTGTATTAGATAGGTCAAGAGGAACAGGGAGTGTATTAGGTCAAGAGGAACAGGGAGTGTATTAGATAGGTCAAGAGGAACAGGGAGTGTATTAGGTCAAGAGGAACAGGGAGTGTATTAGATAGGTCAAGAGGAACAGGGAGTGTATTAGATAGGTCAAGAGGAACAGGGAGTGTATTAGATAGGTCAAGAGGAACAGGGGGTGTATTAGATAGGTCAAGAGGAACAGGGAGTGTATTAGATAGGTCAAGAGGAACGGGGTGTATTAGATAGGTCAAGAGGAACAGGGAGTGTATTAGATAGGTCAAGAGGAACAGGGAGTGTATTAGGTCAAGAGGAACAGGGAGTGTATTAGATAGGTCAAGAGGAACAGGGAGTGTATTAGATAGGTCAAGAGGAACAGGGAGTGTATTAGGTCAAGAGGAACAGGGAGTGTATTAGATAGGTCAAGAGGAACAGGGAGTGTATTAGGTCAAGAGGAACAGGGAGTGTATTAGATAGGTCAAGAGGAACAGGGAGTGTATTGATAGGTCAAGAGGAACAGGGAGTGTATTAGGTCAAGAGGAACAGGGAGTGTATTAGATAGGTCAAGAGGAACAGGGAGTGTATTAGGTCAAGAGGAACAGGGAGTGTATTAGATAGGTCAGAGGAACAGGGAGTGTATTAGGTCAAGAGGAACAGGGATGTATTAGATAGGTCAAGAGGAACAGGAGGTGATTAAGTCAAGAGGAACAGGGAGTGTATTAGATAGGTCAAGAGGAACAGGGAGTGTATTAAGTCAAGAGGAACAGGGGGTGTATTAGATAGGTCAAGAGGAACAGGGAGTGTTATTAGATAGGTCAAGAGGAACAGGGAGGTGTATTAGGTCAAGAGGAACAGGGAGTGTATTAGATAGGTCAAGAGGAACAGGGAGTGTATTAGATAGGTCAAGAGGAACAGGGAGTGTATTAGGTCAAGAGGAACAGGGAGTGTATTAGATAGGTCAAGAGGAACAGGGAGTGTATTAGTCAAGAGGAACAGGGAGTGTATTAGATAGGTCAAGAGGAACAGGGAGTGTATTAGGTCAAGAGGAACAGGGAGTGTATTAAGTCAAGAGGAACAGGGAGTGTATTAGATAGGTCAAGAGGAACAGGGAGTGTATTAAGTCAAGAGGAACAGGGGGTGTATTAGATAGGTCAAGAGGAACAGGGAGTGTATTAGATAGGTCAAGAGGAACAGGGAGTGTATTAGGTCAAGAGGAACAGGGAGTGTATTAGGTCAGAGGAGCAGGAAGTGTATTAGTCAAGAGGAACAGGGAGTGTATTAGGTCAAGAGGAACAGGGAGTGTATTAGGTCAAGAGGAACAGGGAGTGTATTAGGTCAAGAGGAACAGGGAGTGTATTAGGTCAAGAGGAACAGGGAGTGTATTAGGTCAAGAGGAACAGGGAGTGTATTAGGTCAAGAGGAACAGGGAGTGTATTAGGTCAAGAGGAACAGGGAGTGTATTAGGTCAAGAGGAACAGGGAGTGTATTAGATAGGTCAAGAGGAACAGGGAGTGTATTAGGTCAAGAGGAACAGGGAGTGTATTAGGTCAAGAGGAACAGGGAGTGTATTAGGTCAAGAGGAACAGGGAGTGTATTAGGTCAAGAGGAACAGGGAGGTGTATTAGGTCAAGAGGAACAGGGAGTGTATTAGGTCAAGAGGAACAGGGAGTGTATTAGGTCAAGAGGAACAGGGAGTGTATTAGGTCAAGAGGAACAGGGAGTGTATTAGGTCAAGAGGAACAGGGAGTGTATTAGGTCAAGAGGAACAGGGAGTGTATTAGGTCAAGAGGAACAGGGAGTGTATTAGGTCAAGAGGAACAGGAGTGTATTAGGTCAAGAGGAACAGGGAGTGTATTAGGTCAAGAGGAACGGGAGTGTATTAGGTCAAGAGGAACAGGGAGTGTATTAGGTCAGAGGAACAGGGAGTGTATTAGGTCAAGAGGAACAGGGAGTGTATTAGGTCAAGAGGAACAGGGAGTGTATTAGGTCAAGAGGAACAGGGAGTGTATTAGGTCAAGAGGAACGGAGTGTATTAGGTCAAGAGGAACAGGGAGTGTATTAGGTCAAGAGGAACAGGGAGTGTATTAGGTCAAGAGGAACAGGGAGTGTATTAGGTCAAGAGGAACAGGGAGTGTATTAGGTCAAGAGGAACAGGGAGTGTATTAGGTCAAGAGGAACAGGGAGTGTATTAGGTCAAGAGGAACAGGGAGTGTATTAGGTCAAGAGGAACAGGGAGTGTATTAGGTCAAGAGGAACAGGGAGTGTATTAGGTCAAGAGGAACAGGGAGTGTATTAGGTCAAGAGGAAACAGGGAGTGTATTAGGTCAAGAGGAACAGGGAGTGTATTAGGTCAAGAGGAACAGGGAGTGTATTAGGTCAAGAGGAACAGGGAGTGTATTAGGTCAAGAGGAACAGGGATGTATTAGGTCAAGAGGAACAGGGAGTGTATTAGGTCAAGAGGAACAGGGAGTGTATTAGGTCAAGAGGAACAGGGAGTGTATTAGGTCAGAGGAACAGGGAGTGTATTAGGTCAAGAGGAACAGGGAGTGTATTAGGTCAAGAGGAACAGGGAGTGTATTAGGTCAAGAGGAACAGGGAGTGTATTAGGTCAAGAGGAACAGGGAGTGTATAGGTCAAGAGGAACAGGGAGTGTATTAGGTCAAGAGGAACAGGGAGTGTATTAGGTCAAGAGGAACAGGGAGTGTATTAGGTCAAGAGGAACAGGGAGTGTATTAGGTCAAGAGGAACAGGGAGTGTATTAGGTCAAGAGGAACAGGGAGTGTATTAGGTCGAAGAGGAACAGAGGGAGTGTATTAGGTCAAGAGGAACAGGGAGTGTATTAGGTCAAGAGGAACAGGGAGTGTATTAGGTCAAGAGGAACAGGGAGTGTATTAGGTCAAGAGGAACAGGGAGTGTATTAGGTCAAGAGGAACAGGGAGTGTATTAGGTCAAGAGAGAACAGGAGTGTATTAGGTCAAGAGGAAACAGGGAGTGTATTAGGTCAAGAGGAACAGGGAGTGTATTAGGTCAAGAGGAACAGGGAGTGTATTAGGTCAAGAGGAACAGGGAGTGTATTAGGTCAAGAGGAACAGGAGTGTATTAGGTCAAGAGGAACAGGGAGTGTATTAGGTCAAGAGGAACAGGGAGTGTATTAGGTCAAGAGGAACAGGGAGTGTATTAGGTCAAGAGGAACAGGGAGTGTATTAGGTCAAGAGGAACAGGGAGTGTATTAGGTCAAGAGGAACAGGGAGTGTACTGGATAGGTAAAAAAAAAAGTATCAGTTTGACGAAATGCAACTGTACGCAGAAGACAAGCAAAGTTGTTAAAGGGGCGTACATTAAGGGACGTACAGTGAGGGACGTACAGTGAGGGACGTACAGCGAAGGACATACAGTAAAGGACGTACAGTGAGGGACGTACACTGAGGGACGTACAGTGAGGGACGTACAGTGAGGGACGTACAGTGAGGGACGTACAGTGAGGGACGTACAGTGAGGGACGTACAGTGAGGGACGTACATTGAGGGACGTACAGTGAGGGTCGTACAGTAAGGGACGTACATTGAGGGACATACAGTAAGGGACGTACATTGAGGGACGTACACTGAGGGACGTATACTGAGGGACGTACACTGAGGGACGTACACTGAGGGACGTACAGTAAGGGACGTACACTGAGGGGCGTACAGTGAGGGACGTACAGTGAGGGACATACAGTGAGGGACGTACAGTGAGAGACGTACAGTAAGGGACGTGCAGTGAGGGACGCACAGTGAGGGACGTACAGTAAGGGATGTACAGTAAGGGACATACAGTAAGGGACATACAGTAAGGGACGTACAGTAAGGGACGTACAGTGAGGGTCGTACAGTAAGGGACGTACATTGAGGGACGTACAGTAAGGGACGTACAGTGAGGGACGCACAGTGAGGGACGTACAGTGAGGGACGTACAGTGAGGGACGTACAGTGAGGGACGCACAGTGAGGGACGTACAGTAAGGGATGTACAGTAAGGGACATACGGTAAGGGACATACAGTAAGGGACATACAGTAAGGGACGTACAGTGAGGGTCGTACAGTAAGGGACGTACATTGAGGGACGTACAGTAAGGGACGTACAGTGAGGGACGTACAGTGAGGGACGTACAGTGAGAGACGTACAGTGAGAGACGTACAGTGAGGGACGTACAGTAAGGGACGTACATTGAGGGACGTACAGTAAGGGACGTACAGTGAGGGACGTACAGTGAGGGACGTACAGTGAGAGACGTACAGTGAGAGACGTACAGTGAGAGACGTACAGTGAGGGACGTACAGTAAGGGACGTACAGTGAGGGACGTACAGTGAGGGACGTACAGTGAGGGACGTACAGTGAGGGACGTACAGTGAGGGACATACAGTAAGGGATGTACAGTGAGGGAAGTACTGTGAGGGAGGTACTGTGAGGGATGTATAGTAAGGGACGTACATTAAGGGACGTACAGTAAGGGACGTACAGTAAGGGATGTACAGTAAGGGACATACAGTAAGGGACGTACAGTAAGGGACGTACGAGGGTCGTACAGTAAGGGACGTACATTGAGGGACGTACAATAAGGGACGTACAGCAAAAGACGTACAATGAGGGACGTACAGTAAGGGACGTACAGTGAGGGTCGTACAGTAAGGGACGTACAGTAAGGGACGTACAGCAAGGGACGTACATTGAGAGACGTACAGCGAGGGACGTACAGCAAGGGACGTACAGTGAGGGACGTACAGTAAGGGACGTACAGTGAGGGTCGTACAGTAAGGGACGTACAGTAAGGGACGTACAGCAAGGGACGTACATTGAGAGACGAACATTGAGGGACGTACAGTGAGGGACGTACAGCAAGGGACGTACATTGAGAGACGAACATTGAGGGACGTACAGTGAGGGACGTACAGCAAGGGACGTACAATGAAGGACGTTCAGTAAGTGGTATTGCGATACTGGTAACAAGTGGACTAAAACACTTAGGTACAGTCCAGGAAATTTGCTGGAGGAAACGTCTCACCACGAGCGACGTGGCCAGTCAAAATGAGGACTAAAGATGCCATTCGTGGCCAAACATCATCTCTTGACAAGTGTGGCCACTCGTGGCCAAACGTCATCTCTTGACAAGTGTGGCCACTCGTGGCCAAACATCATCTCTTGACAAGTGTGGCCATTCCTGGCCAAACATCATCTCTTGACAAGTGTGGCCACTCGTGGCCAATCATCTCTTGACAAATGTGGCCACTCGTGGTCAAACATCTCTTGACAAGTGTGGCCACTCGTGGCCAAACATCATCTCTTGACAAGTGTGGCCACTCGTGGCCAAACATCTCTTGACAAGTGTGGCCACTCGTGGCCAAACATCTCTTGACAAGTGTGGCCACTAGTGGCCAAACATCTCTTGACAAGTGTGGCCATTCGTGGCCAAACATCATCTCTTGACAAGTGTGGCCACTCGTGGCCAAACATCATCTCTTGACAAGTGTGGCCACTCGTGGCCAAACATCATCTCTTGACAAGTGTGGCCACTCGTGGCCAAACATCATCTCTTGACAAGTGTGGCCATTCGTGGCCAAACGTCATCTCTTGACAAGTGTGGCCACTCGTGGCCAATCATCTCTTGACAAATGTGGTCACTCGTGGCCAAACATCTCTTGACAAGTGGGGCCACTCGTGGCCAAACATCTCTTGACAAGTGTGGCCACTCGTGGCCAAACATCTCTTGACAAGTGTGGCCACTCGTGGCCAAACATCTCTTGACAAGTGTGGCCACTCGTGGCCAAACATCATCTCTTGACAAGTGTGGCCACTCGTGGCCAAACATCATCTCTTGACAAGTGTGGCCACTCGTGGCCAAACATCTCTTGACAAGTGTGGCCACTCGTGGCCAAACATCTCTTGACAAGTGTCCTCCACACTGGTACGACCATTCTGAAACATCAGCTGCATGTGTGCTCACTGCAACACTGTATGTCCCGTGCGGGTTTGGCGCTTATTTTTGTAAATAATAATAATAATAATAAAAAAAATAATAATAATAATAAATAATAATAATAATAATAATAATAATAATAATAAATAATAATAATAAATCATGCCCTCACACTCCAATGACACCATCATGCCTCACACTACAGTGACACCATCATGCCTCGCACTACAGTGACACCATCATGCCTCACACTCCAATGACACCGTCATGCCTCACACTACAGTGACACCATGCCTCACACTACAGTGACACAGTCATGCCTCACACTACAGTGACACCGTCATGCCTCACACTACAGTGACACCATCATGCCTCACACTACAGTGACACCATCATGCCTCACACTACAATGACACCATCATGCCTCACACTACAATGACACCGTCATGCCTCACACTACAATGACACCGTCATGCCTCACACTACAGTGACACCGTCATGCCTCACACTACAGTGACACCGTCATGCCTCACACTACAGTGACACCATCATGCCTCACACTACAGTGACACCATCATGCCTCACACTACAGTGACACCATCATGCCTCACACTACAGTGACACCATGCCTCACACTACAGTGACACCATCATGCCTCACACTAGAGTGACACCATCATGCCTCACACTCCAATGACACCATCATGCCTCACATTCCAATGACACCATCATTCCTCACACTACAGTGACACCATCATACCTCACACTACAGTGACACCATTCCTCACACTACAGTGACACCATCATGCCTCACACTACAGTGACACCATCATGCCTCACACTAGAGTGACACCATCATGCCTCACACTCCAATGACACCATCATTCCTCACACTACAGTGACACCATCATGCCTCACACTCCAATGACACCATCATTCCTCACACTACAGTGACACCATCATACCTCACTACAGTGACACCATCATACCTCACACTACAGTGACACCATTCCTCACACTACAGTGACACCATCATGCCTCACACTCCAATGACACCATCATTCCTCACACTACAGTGACACCATCATGCCTCACACTACAATGACACCATCATGCCTCACACTACAATGACACCATCATGCTTCACACTACAATGACACCATCATGCCTCACACTACAGTGACACCATCATGCCTCACACTACAGTGACACCATCATGCCTTACACTCCAATGACACCATCATTCCTCACACTACAGTGACATCATCATACCTCACACTACAATGACACCATCATACCTCACACTACAGTGATACCATCATACCTCACACTACAATGACACCATCATGTCTCACACTACAGTGACACCACCATGCCTCACACTACAGTGACACCATCATGTCTCACACTACAATGACACCGTCATACTTCAAACTACAGGAACCTCATTATATCCTCAAACTACATGAGCATCATCATACCTCAAACTACAGGAACCTCATTATATCCTCAAACTACATGAGCATCATCATACCTCAAACTACAGGAACATCATTATACCCTCAAACTACAGGAACATCATTATACCCTCAAACTACAGGAACATCATTATACCCTGAAACTACAGAAACATCATCATACCTCAAGCTACATGAACACCATCATACCCTCACACTATAGGAACATCATACCCTCAAACTACAGGAACGTCATCATTTCCTCAAACCACTGGAACATCATTATACCCTGAAACTACAGAAACATCATCATACCTCAAGCTACATGAACATCATCATACCCTCACACAATAGGAACATCATACCCTCAAACTACAGGAACATCATACCATCAAACTACAGGAACATCATCATACCCTATCACTATAGGAACATCATCATGCCTCACACTACTGGAACATCATCATACCTCACTACAGGAACATCATCATACCCTCGCACTGTACCAGAAGACATGACGCAACGCACCCCACCGCTCCTTCATGTTAACTGTGCGTACACAGACTTACGACATGATTCTATAAATAGTCAAGGAAATTCATTTCTCTGACTCGTTCGTTCATCCATTTCTCCTTTCCTCGTTCGTTCATTCAGTCGCTCTGTCTCATTCGTTCATTCATTCGCTCTCCATGGCTCATTCAGTCCCCAGGCCTCATTCAGTCTCCATGCCTCATTCACTCTCCATGCCTCATTGAGTCTCCATGCCTCATTGAGTCTCCATGCCTCATTCAGTCTCCATGCCTCATTGAGTCTCCATGCCTCATTCACTCCCCATGCCTCATTGAGTCTCCATGCCTCACTGAGTTTCCATGCTTCATTGAGTCTCCATGTCTCATTCAGTCTCCATGCCTCATTCAGTCTCCGTGCCTCATTCAGTCCCCATGCCTCATTGAGTCTCCATGTCTCATTCAGTCCCCATGCCTCATTGGGTCTCCGTGTCTCATTCAGTCTCCATGCCTCATTCAGTCTCCATGCCTCATTCAGTCCCCATGCCTCATTGAGTCTCCATGTCTCATTCAGTCCCCATGCCTCATTGGGTCTCCATGTCTCATTCAGTCTCCATGCCTCATTCAGTCTCCATGCCTCATTCAGTCTCCATGCCTCATTCAGTCCCCATGCATCATTGAGTCTCCATGTCTCATTCAGTCCCCATGCCTCATTGGGTCTCCATGCCTCATTCAGTCTCCATGCCTCATTCAGTCTCCATGCCTCATTGAGTCTCCATGTCTCATTCAGTCTCCATGCCTCATTCAATCCCCATGCCTCATTGAGTCTCCATGTCTCATTCAGTCTCCATGTCTCATTCAGTCTCCATGCTTCATTCAGTCTCCATGTCTCATTCAGTCTCCATGCTTCATTCAGTCTCCATGTCTCATTCAGTCTCCATGCTTCATTCAGTCTCCATGCCTCATTGAGTCTCCATGTCTCATTCAGTCTCCATGTCTCATTCAGTCTACATGCTTCATTCAGTCTCCATGCCTCATTGAGTCTCCATGCCTCATGTGGAGAAATTTTCTCCAGGAGGGGGGTATCAGCCCCCTTCAGCCCTTTCAGCCCTGAGGGGCCAAGCCCTCTCAGAAGGGGCGAGCGTCTTGTTTACTGCTAGAGTGAGTAATTGATCACAGATGCTATGCCACGTAGTCAAGTGACCTCTGCTCCTTGCAGCGGTGTTGCAAAGTGTATTTTTATAAGAGACAGTACATCTCTTACTTAGCAGGACAATTAAGGAAAATCCTGCTCCCACTTTATTACCATAGTAAAAATAGTGTACATTGTTGTCTATGCTTAAGACAGCAAGAAACAAACATTCTGCTTTGCTTCATCGAGGAGGTGACAAGGATGCAAGGTACTAGGTCAGCGTTTTTTTTTTTTGTGCCAGGGCAGTGACGGCTTGGGGCGGTGTGGCGACGCCAGACTATCTTTGACTCTAGGGAGAGTGACACTGACGCCAGGATACTGATCTGTGCGTTAGTGTGAACAAAGTGTCTCAAACACAATAAACACTTAAGAGAAGTGTGATCAGCTTATCTTGTGATACATTGTGAACAATAAAGACAAATCTTGTGGAACATAGTGTACCAGTGTGCGTTTCCTAGACAATGGAAGACGTGGACATCCAGGGACACTTCAGCTTCTATCAAGTCACCGATACCTGTCGAAGGTGTTGAGAACACCATAGCTCACGTTACAAAGAGCAAGGTATGTTACGAATTTCTTGTAGATCGGGGGATTGTGCAATTCTTGAGTCACAAGGAGTTTGTAATCAACCTATAATCGGCAGTAAGGTGTGGACTTTTGAGTCCAAACAAGTAGGTAAAGTAAACCTCTGGTAAAGTAAACCACTGGTAAAGTAAACCTCTGGTAAAGTAAACCACTGGTAAAGTAAACCTCTGGTAAAGTAAACCTCTGGTAAAGTAAACCTCTTGTAAAGTAAACCTCTGGTAAAGTAAACCTCTGGTAAAGTAAACCACTGGTAAAGTAAACCTCTGGTAAAGTAAACCACTGGTAAAGTAAACCTCTGGTAAAGTAAACCACTGTTAAAGTAAACCTCTGGTAAAGTAAACCTCTGGTAAAGTAAACCACTGTTAAAGTAAACCACTGGTAAAGTAAACCACTGGTAAAGTAAACCTCTGGTAAAGTAAACCACTGATAAAGTAAACCACTAGTAAAGTAAACCACTGGTAAAGTAAACCACTAGTAAAGTAAACCACTGGTAAAGTAAACAACTGGTAAAGTAAACCACTGGTAAAGTAAACCTCTGGTAAAGTAAACCTCTGGTAAAGTAAACCTCTGGTAAAGTAAACCACTGGTAAAGTAAACCACTGGTAAAGTAAACCTCTGGTAAAGTAAACCACTGGTAAAGTAAACCACTAGTAAAGTAAACCACTGGTAAAGTAAACCTCTGGTAAAGTAAACCACTGGTAAAGTAAACCTCTGGGAAAGTAAACCTTTGGTAAAGTAAATCTCTGGTAAAGTAAACCACTGGTAAAGTAAACCACTGGTAAAGTAAACCACTGGTAAAGTAAACCACTGGTAAAGTAAACCTCTGGTAAAGTAAACCACTGGTAAAGTAAACCACTGGTAAGTAAACCTCTGGTAAGTAAACCACTGGTAAAGTAAACCACTAGTAAAGTAAACCACTGGTAAAGTAAACCTCTGGTAAAGTAAACCTCTGGTAAAGTAAACCACTGGTAAAGTAAACCTCTGGTAAAGTAAACCACTGGTAAAGCAAACCTCTGGTAAAGTAAACCACTGGTAAAGTAAACCTCTGGTAAAGTAAACCACTGTTAAAGTAAACCTCTGGTAAAGTAAACCTCTTGTAAAGTAAACCACTGTTAAAGTAAACCACTGGTAAAGTAAACCTCTGGTAAAGTAAACCACTGGTAAAGTAAACCACTGGTAAAGTAAATCTCTCGTAAAGTAAACCACTGGTAAAGTAAACCACTAGTAAAGTAAACCACTGGTAAAGTAAACCTCTGGTAAAGTAAACCACTGGTAAAGTAAACCTCTGGTAAAGTAAACCTCTGGTAAAGTAAACCTCTGGTAAAGTAAACCACTGGTAAAGTAAACCACTGGTAAAGTAAACCACTGGTAAAGTAAACCTCTGGTAAAGTAAACCACTGGTAAAGTAAACCACTGGTAAAGTAAACCTCTGGTAAAGTAAACCACTGGTAAAGTAAACCACTAGTAAAGTAAACCACTGGTAAAGTAAACCTCTGGTAAAGTAAACCTCTGGTAAAGTAAACCACTGGTAAAGTAAACCTCTGGTAAAGTAAACCACTGGTAAAGTAAACCTCTGGTAAAGTAAACCACTGGTAAAGTAAACCTCTGGTAAAGTAAACCACTGGTAAAGTAAACCACTGGTAAAGTAAACCTCTGGTAAAGTAATCCACTGGTAAAGTAAACCACTGGTAAAGTAAACCTCTGGTAAAGTAAACCACTGGTAAAGTAAACCACTAGTAAAGTAAACCATTGGTAAACCACTGGTAAAGTAAACCACTGGTAAAGTAAACCACTGGTAAAGTAAACCACTAGTAAAGTAAACCACTGGTAAAGTAAACCACTGGTAAAGTAAACCACTAGTAAAGTAAACCACTGGTAAAGTAAACCACTGGTAAAGTAAACCACTGGTAAAGGAAACCTCTGGTAAAGTAAACCACTGGTAAAGTAAACCACTAGTAAAGTAAACCACTGGTAAAGTAAACCTCTGGTAAAGTAAACCTCTGGTAAAGTAAACCACTGGTAAAGTAAACCACTGGTAAAGTAAAGCTCTGGTAAAGTAAACCACTGGTAAAGTAAACCTCTGGTAAAGTAAACCTCTGGTAAAGTAAACCTCTGGTAAAGTAAACCACAGGTAAAGTAAACCACTGGTAAAGTAAACCACTGGTAAAGTAAACCTCTGGTAAAGTAAACCTCTGGTAAAGTAAACCACTGGTAAAGTAAACCTCTGGTAAAGTAAATCACTGGTAAAGTAAACCACTAGTAAAGTAAACCACTGGTAAAGTAAACCACTAGTAAAGTAAACCACTGGTAAAGTAAACCTCTGGTAAAGTAAACCTCTGGTAAAGTAAACCACTGGTAAAGTAAACCTCTGGTAAAGTAAACCACTGGTAAAGTAAACCTCTGGTAAAGTAAACCACTGGTAAAGTAAACCTCTGGTAAAGTAAACCTCTGGTAAAGTAAACCACTGGTAAATTAAACCTCTGGTAAAGTGAACCTCTGGTAAAGTAAACCTCTGGTAAAGTAAACCTCTGGTAAAGAAAACCACTGGTAAAGTAAACCTCTGGTAAAGTAAACCACTGGTAAAGTAAACCTCTGGTAAAGTAAACCTCTGGTAAAGTAAACCACTGGTAAAGTAAACCACTGGTAAAGTAAAGCTCTGGTAAAGTAAACCACTGGTAAAGTAAACCTCTGGTAAAGTAAACCTCTGGTAAAGTAAACCTCTGGTAAAGTAAACAACTGGTAAAGTAAACCACTGGTAAAGTAAACCTCTGGTAAAGTAAACCACTGGTAAAGTAAACCGCTGGTAAAGTAAACCTCTGGTAAAGTAAACCACTGGTAAAGTAAACCACTAGTAAAGTAAACCACTGGTAAAGTAAACCTCTGGTAAAGTAAACCTCTGGTAAAGTAAACCACTGGTAAAGTAAACCTCTGGTAAAGTAAACCACTGGTAAAGTAAACCTGTGGTAAAGTAAACCACTGGTAAAGTAAACCTCTGGTAAAGTAAATCACTGGTAAAGTAAACCACTGGTAAAGTAAACCTCTGGTAAAGTAAACCACTGGTAAAGTAAACCACTAGTAAAGTAAACCACTGGTAAAGTAAACCACTGGTAAAGTAAACCACTAGTAAAGTAAACCACTGGTAAAGTAAACCACTGGTAAAGTAAACCACTAGTAAAGTAAACTACTGGTAAAGCAAACCACTGGTAAAGTAAACCACTGGTAAAGTAAACCTCTGGTAAAGTAAACCACTGGTAAAGTAAACCACTAGTAAAGTAAACCACTGGTAAAGTAAACCTCTGGTAAAGTAAACCTCTGGTAAAGTAAACCACTGGTAAAGTAAACCTCTGGTAAAGTAAACCACTGGTAAAGTAAACCTCTGGTAAAGTAAACCACTGGTAAAGTAAACCTCTGGTAAAGTAACCTCTGGTAAAGTAAACCAAATGGTAAAATAAACCTCTGGTAAAGTAAATCACTGGTAAAGTAAACCTCTGGTAAAGTAAACCACTGGTAAAGTAAACCTCTGGTAAAGTAAACCTCTGGTAAAGTAAACCACTGGTAAAGTAAACCTCTGGTAAAGTAAACCACTTTTTAAAGTAAACCACTGGTAAAGTAAACCTCTGGTAATGTAAACCTCTGGTAAAGTAAACCACTAGTAAAGTAAACCACTAGTAAAGTATACCACTTTTTAAAGTAAACCACTGGTAAAGTAAACCACTGGTAAAGTAAACTACTAGTAAAGTAAACCACTAGTAAAGTAAACCACTGGTAGAGTAAACCACTGGTAAAGTAAACCTCTGGTAAAGTAAACCACTAGTAAAGTAAACCACTAGTAAAGTAAACCACTGGTAAAGTAAACCACTGGTAAAGTAAACCTCTGGTAAAGAAAACCACTAGTAAAGTAAACCACTTTTTAAAGTAAACCACTGGTAAAGTAAACCACTGGTAAAGTAAACCACTAGTAAAGTAAACCACTAGTAAAGTAAACCACTGGTAAAGTAAACCACTAGTAAAGTAAACCACTAGTAAAGTAAACCACTAGTAAAGTAAACCTCTGGTAAAGTAAATCACTGGTAAAGTAAACCACTAGTAAAGTAAACCACTAGTAAAGTAAACCACTGGTAAAGTAAACCTCTGGTAAAGTAAACCTCTGGTAAAGTAAATCACTAGTAAAGTAAACCACTAGTAAAGTAAACCACTAGTAAAGTAAACCACTAGTAAAGTAAACCACTGGTAAAGTAAACCTCTGGTAAAGTAAATTACTAGTAAAGTAAACCACTAGTAAAGTAAACCACTGGTAAAATTTAAAACCCCTGGTAAAGTAAATCACTAGTAAAGTAAACCACTGGTAAAGTAAACCACTGGTAAAGTAAATCACTGGTAAAGTAAACCACTAGTAAAGTAAACCACTGGTAAAGTAAACCTCTGGTAAAGTAAATCACTGGTAAAGTAAACCACTAGTAAAGTAAACCACTAGTAAAGTAAACCACTGGTAAAGTAAACCTCTGGTAAAGTAAACCACTGGTAAAGTAAACCTCTGGTAAAGTAAAACCCCTGGTAAAGTAAACCACTAGTAAAGTAAACCACTAGTAAAGTAAACCACTGGTAAAGTAAACCTCTGGTAAAGTAAACCACTGGTAAAGTAAACCTCTGGTAAAGTAAACCACTAGTAAAAGTAAACCACTGGTAAAGTAAACCACTGGTAAAGTAAACCACTAGTAAAGTAAACCACTGGTAAAGTAAACCTCTGGTAAAGTAAACCACTGGTAAAGTAAACCACTAGTAAAGTAAACCACTAGTAAAGTAAACCACTGGTAAAGTAAACCACTAGTAAAGTAAACCACTAGTAAAGTAAACCACTGGTAAAGTAAACCACTGGTAAAGTAAACCACTAGTAAAGTAAACCACTGGTAAAACCACTAGTAAAGTAAACCACTAGTAAAGTAAACCACTGGTAAAGTAAACCACTAGTAAAGTAAACCACTAGTAAAGTAAACCACTAGTAAAGTAAACCACTTGTAAAGTAAACCACTGGTAAAGTAAACCACTGGTAAAGTAAACCTCTGGTAAAGTAAACCACTGGTAAAGTAAACCACTGGTAAAGTAAACCACTAGTAAAGTAAACCACTGGTAAAGTAAACCACTAGTAAAGTAAACCACTAGTAAAGTAAACCACTGGTAAAGTAAACCACTTGTAAAGTAAACCACTGGTAAAGTAAACCTCTGGTAAAGTAAACCACTAGTAAAGTAAACCACTAGTAAAGTAAACCACTAGTAAAGTAAACCTCTGGTAAAGTAAACCACTAGTAAAGTAAACCACTAGTAAAGTAAACCTCTGGTAAAGTAAATCACTGGTAAAGTAAACCACTAGTAAAGTAAACCACTAGTAAAGTAAACCACTGGTAAAGTAAACCTCTGGTAAAGTAAACCTCTGGTAAAGTAAACCACTGGTAAAGTAAACCACTGGTAAATTAAACCACTGGTAAAGTAAACCACTAGTAAAGTAAACCACTGGTAAAGTAAACCACTAGTAAAGTAAACCACTGGTAAAGTAAACCACTGGTAAAGTAAACCACTGGTAAAGTAAACCACTAGTAAAGTAAACCACTGGTAAAGTAAACCAGTGGTAAAGTAAAAACCCCTGGTAAAGTAAACCACTAGTAAAGGAAAACCACTAGTAAAGTAAACCACTAGTAAAGTAAACCACTGGTAAAGTAAACCACTGGTAAAGTAAACCACTGGTAAAGTAAACCACTGGTAAAGTAAACCACTGGTAAAGTAAACCACTGGTAAAGTAAACCACTAGTAAAGTAAACCACTGGTAAAGTAAACCACTGGTAAAGTAAACCACTAGTAAAGTAAACCACTAGTAAAGTAAACCTCTGGTAAAGTAAACCACTGGTAAAGTAAACCACTGGTAAAGTAAACCACTAGTAAAGTAAACCACTGGTAAAGTAAACCACTAGTAAAGTAAACTACTGGTAAAGTAAACCACTAGTAAAGTAAACCACTGGTAAAGTAAACCACTAGTAAAGTAAACCATGGTAAAGTAAACCACTAGTAAAGTAAACCACTGGTAAAGTAAACCACTAGTAAAGTAAACCACTGGTAAAGTAAACCACTAGTAAAGTAAACCACTGGTAAAGTAAACCACTAGTAAAGTAAACCACTAGTAAAGTAAACCACTGGTAAAGTAAACCACTAGTAAAGTAAACCACTGGTAAAGTAAACCACTAGTAAAGTAAACCACTGGTAAAGTAAACCACTAGTAAAGTAAACCACTAGTAAAGTAAACCTCTGGTAAAGTAAACCACTAGTAAAGTAAACCACTAGTAAAGTAAACCACTGGTAAAGTAAACCACTAGTAAAGTAAACCACTGGTAAAGTAAACCACTGGTAGAGTAAACCACTGGTAAAGTAAACCACTAGTAAAGTAAACCACTAGTAAAGTAAACCACTAGTAAAGTAAACCACTAGTAAAGTAAACCTCTGGTAAAGTAAACCACTAGTAAAGTAAACCACTGGTAAAGTAAACCACTAGTAAAGTAAACCACTAGTAAAGTAAACCACTAGTAAAGTAAACCTCTGGTAAAGTAAACCACTAGTAAAGTAAACCACTAGTAAAGTAAACCACTGGTAAAGTTAACCATTGGTAAAGTAAACCAATAGTAAAGTAAACCACTGGTAAAGTAAACCTCTGGTAAAGTAAACCACTGGTAAAGTAAACCTCTGGTAAAGTAAACCACTGGTAAAGTAAACCTCTGGTAAAGTAAACCACTAGTAAAGTAAACCTCTGGTAAAGTAAACCACTGGTAAAGTAAACCACTAGTAAAGTAAACCTCTGGTAAAGTAAACCTCTGGTAAAGTAAACCACTAGTAAAGTAAACCTCTGGTAAAGTAAACCTCTGGTAAAGTAAACCACTAGTAAAGTAAACCTCTGGTAAAGTAAACCTCTGGTAAAGTAAACCACTAGTAAAGTAAACCTCTGGTAAAGTAAACCTCTGGTAAAGTAAACCACTAGTAAAGTAAACCTCTGGTAAAGTAAACCTCTGGTAAAGTAAACCACTGGTAAAGTAAACCACTGGTAAAGTAAACCACTGGTAAAGTAAACCACTAGTAAAGTAAACCACTAGTAAAGTAAACCACTGGTAAAGTAAACCACTAGTAAAGTAAACCACTAGTAAAGTAAACCACTGGTAAAGTAAACCTCTGGTAAAGTAAACCACTAGTAAAGTAAACCACTGGTAAAGTAAACCACTAGTAAAGTAAACCACTGGTAAAGTAAACCACTAGTAAAGTAAACCTCTGGTAAAGTAAACCACTAGTAAAGTAAACCACTGGTAAAGTAAAAACCCCTAGTAAAGTAAACCACTAGTAAAGTAAACCACTGGTAAAGTAAACCACTAGTAAAGTAAACCACTAGTAAAGTAAACCACTAGTAAAGTAAACCACTGGTAAAGTAAACCACTAGTAAAGTAAACCACTAGTAAAGTTAAACCAATGTAAAGTAAACCACTAGTAAAGTAAACCACTAGTAAAGTAAACCACTAGTAAAGTAAACCACTGGTAAAGTAAACCACTGGTAAAGTAAACCACTGGTAAAGTAAAACCACTGGTAAAGTAAACCACTGGTAAAGTAAACCAAATAGTAAAGTAAACCACTAGTAAAGTAAACCACTAGTAAAGTAAACCACTGGTAAAGTAAACCACTAGTAAAGTAAACCACTGGTAAAGTAAACCACTGGTAAAGTAAACCACTTGTAAAGTAAACCACTGGTAAAGTAAACCACTGGTAAAGTAAACCACTGGTAAAGTAAACCACTGGTAAAGTAAACCACTAGTAAAGTAAACCACTGGTAAAGTAAACCACTGGTAAAGTAAACTACTGGTAAAGTAAACCACTGGTAAAGTAAACCACTGGTAAAGTAAACCACTGGTAAAGTAAACCACTAGTAAATTAAACCACTGGTAAAGTAAACCACTGGTAAAATAAACCACTGGTAAAGTAAACCACTGGTAAAGTAAACCACTGGTAAAGTAAACCACTGGTAAAGTAAACCACTGGTAAAGTAAACCACTGGTAAAGTAAACCACTGGTAAAGTAAATCACTGGTAAAGTAAACCACTGGTAAAGTAAACCACTGGTAAAGTAAACCACTAGTAAAGTAAACCACTGGTAAAGTAAACCACTGGTAAGTAAACCACTGGTAAAGTAAACCACTAGTAAAGTAAACCACTGGTAAAGTAAACCACTGGTAAAGTAAACCACTGGTAAAGTAAACCACTGGTAAAGTAAACCACTAGTAAAGTAAACCACTGGTAAAGTAAACCACTGGTAAAGTAAACCTCTGGTAAAGTAAACCACTGGTAAAGTAAACCACTGGTAAAGTAAACCTCTGGTAAAGTAAACCACTGGTAAAGTAAACCTCTGGTAAAGTAAACCACTGGTAAAGTAAACCACTGGTAAAGTAAAAACCCCTGGTAAAGTAAACCACTGGTAAAGTAAACCACTGGTAAAGTAAACCACTGGTAAAGTAAACCTCTGGTAAAGTAAACCACTGGTAAAGTAAACCACTGGTAAAGTAAACCACTGGTAAAGTAAACCTCTGGTAAAGTAAACCACTGGTAAAGTAAACCACTGGTAAAGTAAACCACTGGTAAAGTTTTAAGTATCTCTACACTCAGAAAAGTTTCAAAATCTGACAAAAAAAAAACTTTGCCAGGAAGATGTTTGTGTTGTTTACATCAACTTACTCTTGTGACCAAACTCTCTCTATAATGAAAGTTAAATAAGCCAAAAAAAAAAAACAGATCACTTCTCACAGAGTCAAATTCTGAGTGAGTGTTAAGGATCAGCACAAGCAGCTTGATCACCTAACAACCTGGTAAATAACAACAGTCAGATTCATCATTCTCACGGACGTTTTTCTGCTACTGACTTACTTTTATTTTTCAAATAAATGTTTTATGTGAAGTTTCTATTTTAAAAAATTAATTGTTTCTTTTTTCTTTAAAAACCTTTGATTTTGGATATTTGAAATATTAATTATTTTACTTAATATATTATGCGGCCCTTTAAAATTGTGAATTTCTGAATGTGGCCCCAAGACTGAAAAGTTTGTCCACCTGTGTTCTAGTGAGACAAGATGTCTGTCTGTGGTGATGCAGGACGGGGGGGGGGGGGGGGGCTGAAGCCCAATACTTTCGAAATAATAATAATAATAATTAATAATAATAATAATAATAATAATAATAATAATAATAATAATAATAATGATGATGATAACAGCAGCAACAACAACAGCAAGAATAATAGCAACGTAGTTTCAAGACAGTCTCCCTAACCTTGCTAAGTCCTCTTCGGCCTCTGTACTAGACTAAGTCCTTACTAGACAAATAAGAAAAGATTCTTGATATGAATAGTGCGACTCCAGCAGTACAGTAGTGATCATCTTGTATTAGAAATACGTTTTGCGAGGTGAGAACGACCTAGAGCAAGTCAGCTCCAAACCAGAGCAGAGTACTGGGGGACTGACCACCTTAAAACTACATCTTCAAGGCTGGTGGACTGATGACGTCTTCTTTACCTCTCCACAGCATCTGATCTCTCCATATACAGTAACCTTTGTGTTCGACTGAAAAAGCATTAAACGGGGTTTAATGCTTCGTATAAGTGCAATATAATAAGTAGTAAGTATATTTTGGTAGAGATACACATTAGTACAGTTGTCATGCAAAGCAACATATGTGTAAATTATCTAGGATCACCAAAAAAAAAAAAAAGTCAGACAAAGCGACTTGTTTACGTTGGGAAAAGAAATATTAAAATACAAACAGGATCGATTAAACTATACACAGACATAAGATGACAATAAAACAGCATTCAGAGAAACAGAATGGAAAGACTGAAACTGGAGTGTCAACGAAGTATTTGTCAAGCCAACAGCAGCAGCGTGGGGAAAGACGAGGAAAAAGGAGAAGGGTTTGTAAGGAGAACCATGGATTACGTCACGTCTTAGTCCCCCGTCCGCCTCCTATCAATCTTCAGCCCCAGCTCCTCTCAACCTCCAGCCCTCCCCCCCCCCTTTTCCTCTTCAGTCCTGCATTCTCACCTCCAGGACACTCTCCTTGGTGCGAGATACATGCCCTCTCTACACCCATACTGGGTCCTGCAACACATCTCTTCCACTCCCAGCTGGGAGTCACATCCTGAATGCCATTAGCAGTCGCTGCTGTCAGTATAGTGATAGCGGTGTGTTAGTGGCTGTACAAGTCCTTTATTGAGGAAGTGGGTATTATATTACTGCTGTGAAGGTATTGTGAGCCTTGTGTCACTGACACGTAGACTGACAGTATAATAATAATAATAATAATAATAATAATAATAATAATAATAATAATAATAATAATAATAATAATAATAATATGAACTTTATTTCTAAAAATACACGATACAACTAGCACAGACATAGCTGAAATTGGTGACACATTATAATATAGAAAGCCCCTAGTTATTCAAAGCATTTCTAGCACTTATCCCCCAGAATGCGACCCACAACAGTCATCACACAGGTATCTACTTATTGCTAGGTAAACAATGGCAGCAACTGTAAGGACATATGCCAAACGTTTCACCCGTGCCGGCAGTCGAAAACGGACCCCTCACTGTGTGAGCTGGGGACGCTACCAAACAAGCCACGAGTAACCTGTATTGTGTGGTGGTGCTCTGAGTATTGTGTCACTGGGCGGTGGTGCTTTGAGTATTGTGTCACTGGGTGGTGGTGCTTTGAGTATTGTGTCACTGGGTGGTGGTGCTCTGAGTATTGTGTCACTGGGTGGTGGTGCTTTGAGTATTGTGTCACTGGGTGGTGGTGTTCTGAGTATTGTCACTGGGTGGTGGTGTTCTGAGTATTGTGTCACTGGGTGGTGGTGCTCTGAGTATTGTGTCACTGGGTGGTGGTGGTTTGAGTATTGTGTCACTGGGTGGTGGTGCTTTGAGTATTGTGTCACTGGGTGGTGGTGCTCTGAGTATTGCATCACTGGGTGGTGGTGCTTTGAGTATTGTGTCACTGGGTGGTGGTGCTCTGAGTATTGCATCACTGGGCGGTGGTGCTCTAAGTAATGTGTCACTGGGTGGTGGTGCTTTGAGTATTGTGTCACTGGGTGGTGGTGCTCTGAGTATTGCATCACTGGGTGGTGGTGCTCTGAGTATTGCGTCACTGGGTGGTGGTGCTCTGAGAATTATGTCACTGGGTGGTGATGCTCTGAGTATTGCGTCACTGGGTGGTGGTGCTCTGAGTATTATGTCACTGGGTGGTGGTGCTCTGAGTATTGTGTCACTGGATGGTGATGCTCTGAGTATTATGTCACTGGGTGGTGGTGCTTTGAGTATTGTGTCACTGGATGGTGGTGCTCTGAGAATTATGTCACTGGGTGGTGGTGCTCTGAGTATTGTGTCACTGGATGGTGGTGCTCTGAAAATTATGTCACTGGGTGGTGATGCTCTGAGTATTGTGTCACTGGATGGTGGTGCTCTGAGTATTATGTCACTGGGTGGTGATGCTCTGAGTATTGTGTCACTGGATGGTGGTGCTCTGAGTATTATGTCACTGGATGGTGGTGCTCTGAGTATTATGTCACTGGGTGGTGGTGCTCTGAGTATTGTGTCACTGGGTGGTGGTGCTCTTGAGTATTATGTCACTGGATGGTGGTGCTCTGAGTATTATGTCACTGGGTGGTGATGCTCTGAGTATTGTGTCACTGGGTGGTGGTGCTCTGAGTATTATGTCGCTGGATGGTGGTGCTCTGAGTATTATGTCACTGGGTGGTGATGCTCTGAGTATTGTGTCACTGGGTGGTGATGCTCTGAGTATTGTGTCACTGGATGGTGGTGCTCTGAGTATTATGTCACTGGATGGTGGTGCTCTGAGTATTATGTCACTGGGTGGTGGTGCTCTGAGTATTGTGTCACTGGGTGGTGGTGCTCTTGAGTATTATGTCACTGGATGGTGGTGCTCTGAGTATTATGTCACTGGGTGGTGATGCTCTGAGTATTGTGTCACTGGGTGGTGGTGCTCTGAGTATTGTGTCACTGGGTGGTGGTGCTCTGAGTATTATGTCGCTGGATGGTGGTGCTCTGAGTATTATGTCACTGGGTGGTGGTGCTCTGAGTATTGTGTCACTGGGTGGTGGTGCTCTGAGTATTATGTCACTGGGTGGTGGTGCTCTGAGTATTATGTCACTGGGTGGTGGTGCTCTGAGTATTGTATCACTGGGTGGTGGTGCTCTGAGTATTATGTCACTGGGTGGTGGTGCTCTGAGTATTATGCCACTGGGTGGTGGTGCTCTGAGTATTATGTCACTGGGTGGTGGTGCTCTGAGTATTGTATCACTGGGTGGTGGTGCTCTGAGTATTATGTCACTGGGTGGTGGTGCTCTGAGTATTATGTCACTGGGTGGTGGTGCTCTGAGTATTGTATCACTGGGTGGTGGTGCTCTGAGTATTATGTCACTGGGTGGTGGTGCTCTGAGTATTATGTCACTGGGTGGTGGTGCTCTGAGTATTATGTCACTGGGTGGTGGTGCTCTGAGTATTATGTCACTGGGTGGTGGTGCTCTGAGTATTATGTCACTGGGTGGTGGTGCTCTGAGTATTGCATCACTGAGTGGTGATGCTCTGAGTATTATGTCACTGGGTGGTGTGCTCTGAGTATTATGTCACTGGGTGGTGGTGCTCTGAGTATTATGTCACTGGGTGGTGGTGCTCTGAGTATTGCATCACTGAGTGGTGATGCTCTGAGTATTATGTCACTGGGTGGTGGTGCTCTGAGTATTATGTCACTGGGTGGTGGTGCTCTGAGTATTGCATCACTGAGTGTTGATGCTCTGAGTATTATGTCACTGGGTGGTGGTGCTCTGAGTATTATGTCACTGGGTGGTGGTGCTCTGAGTATTGTATCACTGGGTGGTGATGCTCTGATTATGATGTCACTGGGTGGTGATGCTGGTACTTAAAATGGAATATTGAGTCCTGAGTGGCCATACTGCCACGCTCAAGGTCAAACAACGGTGCCTCGGCGCTCGTCACGCCGCATCCGTCACCACCTCAGTCGTCACCACCTCAGTCACCACCTCAGACGTCACTACCTCAGTCGTCACCACCTCAGTTGTCACTACTTCAGTCGTCACCACCTTAGACGTCACCACCTCAGTCGTCACCACCTCAGTCGTCACCGCCTCAGTCGTCACCACCTCAGTCGTCACCGCCTCAGTCGTCACCGCCTCGGTCGTCACTACCTCAGTCGTCACCGCCTCGGTCGTCACTACCTCAGTCGTCACTACCTCAGTCGTCACCACCTCAGTCCTCACTACCTCAGCCGTCACAACCTCAGTCGTCATCACCTCAGTCGTCACCACCGCAGCATGCACCGGTGTCACCAGCCCCGCCACAGACAGCAGTGCCACCGGCCCCGTCACAAGCAGCACAGAGCCAGGAAGGGACCTACGCATTAACACCGGGAGTGGTGGCTCAGGACACTCTTGAAAGACTATGATGCAGTGCTGTTGCTGATCAGGTTACGCCTCTCAGCCCTTCATATGTTAATGTTGTTATTAGCACACACACACACATACACACGCACACACACACACACACACACACACACACACACACACACACACACACACACACACACACACACACACACACACACACACACACACACACACACAAACACAGGAGCAAGTTCCTAACACCTGCCGCCCATGTTGACCCAGCATATAATAGGTACCTGGGGTGTCAGTATGGTGTTCTGGGTAGCAGTGAATTTTGTTTGACGTCGATACTTGTCCAGTGAGTGAATATGCAACGAGAAAAACTCACTTTAAGCATAAATATTTGACATATTATTGACGATATCAACTCAGTCCTCCGCTGTTGCAACATTCATGTATGACTAACTTTGCAACTTACTATTTTCTTATTGCAAAGAGCGCCGCATACTTCCTTCAGTGGCTACGACCATTGATTACAAGGCGCTTGTGTTTGTAATAAATATTAATGGTACTAGTTTTACATTTCTGTACACTGCTACTTTCTGGAATACAGTGTTAGTGTGTGTTTATCTTGCTCTCAGCACACACACTTGACACTTTCTAGGTTACAGTTGCTGTACCAACCTGCCACACATTCGTGTAACTTTAATGAAACGACCACCGCTTTCTATTACTTCCTATCTCATTGTTGTCTAAGACAGTGACAGTGGAGTTCTTCAGAGGTCTAGCCATGGGGTGTCTAACACTGTAGGCTCCCACCATGAGAATGGGGTTGCTCAGAGAGCTAATCATGGGGTGTCTAACACTGTAGGCTCCCACCATGAGAGTGGGGTTACTCAGAGAGCTAATCATGGGGTGTCTAACACTGTAGGCTCCCACCATGAGAATGGGGTTACTCAGAGAGCTAATCATGGGGTGTCTAACACTGTAGGCTCCCACCATGAGAATGGGGTTACTCAGAGATCAAACCATGGGGTGTCTAACACTGTAGGCTCCCACCATGAGAGTGGGGTTCCTCAGAAATCTAACCATGGAGTGTCTAACACTGTAGGCTCCCACCATGAGAGTGGGGTTCCTCAGAGATCTAACCATAGAGTGTCTAACACTGTAGGCTCCCACCATGAGAGTGGGGTTCCTCAGAGGTCTAACCATGGGGTGTCTAACACTTTAGGCTCCCATCATGAGAGTGGGGTTCCTCGAAAGGTCTAACCGTGGGGTGTCTAACACTTTAGGCTCCCATCATGAGAGTGGGGTTCCTCGAAAGGTCTAACCATGGGGTGTCTAACACTTTAGGCTCCCATCATGAGAGTGTGGGTTCTTCAGAGGTCTAACACTGTAGGCTCCCACCATGAGAGTGGGGTTCCTCAGAGATCTAACCATGGGGTGTCTAACACTGTAGGCTCCCACCATGAGAGTGGGGTTCCTCAGAGGTCTAACCATGGGGTGTCTAACACTTTAGGCTCCCATCATGAGAGTGGGGTTCCTCGAAAGGTCTAACCATGGGGTGTCTAACACTTTAGGCTCCCATCATGAGAGTGTGGGTTCTTCAGAGGTCTAACACTGTAGGCTCCCACCATGAGAGTGGGGTTCCTCAGAGATCTAACCATAGAGTGTCTAACACTGTAGGCTCCCACCATGAGAGTGGGGTTCCCCAGAGATCAAACCATGGGGTGTCTAACACTGTAGGCTCCCACCATGAGAGTGGGGTTCCTCAGAGGTCTAACCATGGGGTGTCTAACACTTTAGGCTCCCATCATGAGAGTGGGGTTCCTCGAAAGGTCTAACCATGGGGTGTCTAACACTTTAGGCTCCCATCATGAGAGTGTGGGTTCTTCAGAGGTCTAACACTGTAGGCTCCCACCATGAGAGTGGGGTTCCTCAGAGATCTAACCATAGAGTGTCTAACACTGTAGGCTCCCACCATGAGAGTGGGGTTCCTCAGAGATCTAACCATGCAGTGTCTAACACTGTAGGCTCCCACCATGAGAGTGGGGTTCCTCAGAGATCTAACCATGGAGTGTCTAACACTGTAGGCTCCCACCATGAGAGTGGGGCTCCTCAGAGGTCTAACCATGGGGTGTGAGCGAAACGTTGTTTTAATGAAAGCTTAGGCCCTTTTATGAGTTTTCGACCACTTGTCGGCCCGCTTTGTCTTCCACCTGGAGTACTCTCTTGATGTAAGTCTAGTGAAGAGGACCTCAGCGTGAGGCCGAAAATAAATTACCCATTTCAATAAGTGTTTCATTTGAACCGGAATCATTCTTAAAGGCAGACAGAATGGTATAAATGACACTTAGACGACGTTTCGACTACTGTGTGGGAGAAACGCTGCGACTAGTAAAGGTATGCATTGCACCTCCAGTTCTATTGTCTTCACATAGATTAGCTTGTGACACCGACCTGTCTTTACTGCAGCTGTGTTTGTTACACGTGTCTTTATTACACGTGTCATTACACGTGTCTTTATTACACGTGTCTTTATTACACGTGTCATTACACGTGTCTTTATTACACGTGTCTTTATTACACGTGTCTTTATTACACGTGTCTTTATTACACGTGTCTTTATTACACGTGTTTTTATTACACGTGTCTTTATTACACGTGTTTTTATTACACGTGTCTTTATTACACGTGGCTTTATTACACGTGGCTTTATTACACGTGGCTTTATTACACGTGTCTTTATTACACGTGTCATTACACGTGTCTTTATTACACGTGTCTTTATTACACGTGTCTTTATTACACGTGTCTTTATTACACGTGTCTTTATTACACGTGTCTTTATTACACGTGTTTTTATTACACGTGTCTTTATTACACGTGTCTTTATTACACGTGGCTTTATTACACGTGTCTTCATTACACGTCTCTTTATTACACGTGTCTTCATTACACGTCTCTTTATTACACGTGTCTTTATTACACGTGTCTTTATTACACGTGTCTTTATTACACGTGTCATTACACGTGTCTTTGTTACACGTGTCTTTATTACACGTGTCATTACACGTGTCTTTATTACACGTGTCTTTATTACACGTCTCTTTATTACACGTCTCTTTATTACACATGGGTTTATTACACGTGTCTTTATTACGTGTCTTTATTACACGTGGCTTTATTACACGTGGCTTTATTACACGTGGCTTTATTACACGTGTATTTACTACACGTGGCTTTATTACACGTGGCTTTATTACACGTCTCTTTATTACACGTCTCTTTATTACACATGGCTTTATTACACGTGTCTTTATTACGTGTCTTTATTACACGTGGCTTTATTACACGTGGCTTTATTACACGTGGCTTTATTACACGTGTATTTATTACACGTGGCTTTATTACACGTGTCTTTATTACACGTGTCTTTATTACACGTGTCTTTATTACACGTGTCTTTATTACACGTGTCTTTATTACACGTGTCTTTATTACACGTGTCTTTATTACACGTGGCTTTATTACACGTGTCTTTATTACACGTGGCTTTATTACACGTGTCTTTATTACACGTGGCTTTATTACACGTGTCTTTATTACACGTGGCTTTATTACACGTGTATTTATTACACGTGTCTTTATTACACGTGGCTTTATTACACGTGTATTTATTACACGTGGCTTTATTACACGTGTATTTATTACACGTGGCTTTATTACACGTGTATTTATTACACGTGTCTTTATTACACGTGTCTTTATTACACGTGTCTTTATTACACGTGTCTTTATTACACGTGTCTTTATTACACGTGTCTTTATTACACGTGTCTTTATTACACGTCTCTTTATTACACGTGTCTTTATTACACGTGTCTTTATTACACGTGTCTTTATTACACGTGTCTTTATTACACGTCTCTTTATTACACGTCTCTTTATTACACGTGTCTTTATTACACGTGGCTTTATTACACTTGGCTTTATTACACGTGGCTTTATTACACGTGTATTTATTACACGTGTCTTTATTACACGAATCTTTATTACACGTGGCTTTATTACACGTCTCTTTATTACACGTGTCTTTATTACACGAAACTTTATTACACGTGGCTTTATTACACGTGGCTTTATTACACGTGGCTTTATTACACGTGTATTTATTACACGTGGCTTTATTACGTGGCTTTATTACACGTGGCTTTATTACACGTGTCTTTATTACACGTGGCTTTATTACACGTGTATTTATTACACGTGCCTTTATAACACGTGGCTTTATTACAGGTGTATTTATTACACGTGTCTTTATTACTCGTGGCTTTATTACACGTGTATTTATTACGCGTGTCTTTATTACACGTGTCTTTATTACACGTGTCTTTATTACACGTGTCTTTATTACACGTGTCTTTATTACACGTGGCTTTATTACACGTGTATTTATTACACGTGTCTTTATTACAAGTTGCTTTATTACACGTGTATATATTACACGTATCTTTATTACACGTGGCTTTATTACACGTGTATTTATTACACGTGGCTTTATTACACGTGTATTTATTACACGTGTCTTTATTACACGTGGCTTTATTACACGTGTATATATTACACGTGGCTTTATTACACGTGTATATATTACACGTGTCTTTATTACACGTGGCTTTATTACACGTGTCTTTATTACACGTGGCTTTATTACACGTGTATTTATTACACGTGTCTTTATTACACGTGGCTTTATTACACGTGTATATATTACACGTGGCTTAATACAAGTGGCTTTATTACACGTGTCTTTTTTACACGTGGCTTTATTACACGTATTTATTACACGTGTCTTTATTACACGTGGCTTTATTACACGTGTATTTATTACACGTGTCTTTATTACACGTGGCTTTATTACACGTGTCTTTATTACACGTCTCTTTATTACACGTCTCTTTATTACACGTGTCTTTATTACACGTGGCTTTATTACACGTGGCTTTATTACACGTGGCTTTATTACACGTGTATTTATTACACGTGTCTTTATTACACGAATCTTTATTACACGTGGCTTTATTACACGTCTCTTTATTACACGTGTCTTTATTACACGAAACTTTATTACACGTGGCTTTATTACACGTGGCTTTATTACACGTGGCTTTATTACACGTGTATTTATTACACGTGGCTTTATTACGTGGCTTTATTACACGTGGCTTTATTACACGTGTCTTTATTACACGTGGCTTTATTACACGTGTATTTATTACACGTGCCTTTATAACACGTGGCTTTATTACAGGTGTATTTATTACACGTGTCTTTATTACTCGTGGCTTTATTACACGTGTATTTATTACGCGTGTCTTTATTACACGTGTCTTTATTACACGTGTCTTTATTACACGTGGCTTTATTACACGTGTCTTTATTACACGTGGCTTTATTACACGTGTATTTATTACACGTGTCTTTATTACAAGTGGCTTTATTACACGTGTATATATTTACACGTATCTTTATTACACGTGGCTTTTTTTACACGTGTATTTATTACACGTGGCTTTATTACACGTGTATTTATTACACGTGTCTTTATTACACGTGGCTTTATTACACGTGTATATATTACACGTGGCTTTATTACACGTGTATTTATTACACGTGTCTTTATTACACGTGGCTTTATTACACGTGTCTTTATTACACGTGGCTTTATTACACGTGTATTTATTACACGTGTCTTTATTACACGTGGCTTTATTACACGTGTATATATTACACGTGGCTTAATACACGTGGCTTTATTACACGTGTCTTTTTTACACGTGGCTTTATTACACGTATTTATTACACGTGTCTTTATTACACGTGGCTTTATTACACGTGTATTTATTACACGTGTCTTTATTACACGTGGCTTTATTACACGTGTCTTTATTACACGTGCTTTATTACACGTGGCTTTATTACACGTGGCTTTATTACACGTGTATTTATTACACGTGCCTTTATTACACGTGTATTTATTACACGTGTCTTTATTACACGTGGCTTTATTACACGTGTATTTATTACACGTGTCTTCATTACACGTGGCTTTATTACACGTGTATATATTACACGTGGCTTTATTACACGTGGCTTTATTACACGTGTCTTTATTACACGTGGCTTTATTACACGTGGCTTTATTACACGTGGCTTTATTACACGTGTCTTTATTACACGTGTCTTCATTACACGTGTCTTCATTACACGTGGCTTTATTACAAGTGTATTTATTACACGTGTCTTCATTACACGTGGCTTTATTACACGTATATATATTACACGTGGCTTTATTACACGTGGCTTTATTACACGTGGCTTTATTACACGTGTATATATTACACGTGTATATATTACACGTGGCTTTATTACACGTGGCTTTATTACACGTGGCTTTATTACACGTGTATATATTACACGTGGCTTTATTACACGTGGCTTTATTACACGTGTATATATTACACGTGGCTTTATTACACGTGGCTTTATTACACGTATATATTACACGTGGCTTTATTGCACGTTTCTTTATTACACGTGGCTTTATTACACGTGTATATATTACACGTGGCTTTATTACACGTGGCTTTATTACACGTGTATATATTACACGTGGCTTTATTACACGTGTATATATTACACGTGGCTTTATTACACGTGGCTTCATTACACGAGTATATATTACACGTGGCTTTATTACACGTGGCTTTATTACACGTGGCTTTATTACACGTGGCTTTATTACACGTGGCTTTATTAAACGTGTATATATTACACGTGGCTTTATTACACGTGGCTTTATTACACGTGTATATATTACACGTGGCTTTATTACACGTGTATATATTACACGTGGCTTTATTACACGTGGCTTCATTACACGAGTATATATTACACGTGGCTTTATTACACGTGGCTTTGTCTTTATACGTGTTTGTTTTTTTACATAAATTTTACTTCCTCTTCTTAAATAAATAGACAAATTTACCGAAACGTTTTAAACATTTGTTTAGTCAAATGCATGCAGCTAGTTAGACTGGGAGTGGGGGGAGGGGGTCATAGGTCGTCTGCAGTTATCAACAGTGAGGGGAAACGGTGTTCGTCACGTCCTCTTGTGTTTAACAAAGTGAATGGTACGACTGGTGGTGTTTCCTGTACAACCACCAAATACACCGCATTTTCCACGTCTCTGAATCCCTACATGAATATTACTTTACCTCCACTCCAACACTAGATCTAATCCTAAGAAAAAAGTAGTTGTCGCCAACCTTAACACAAACAATTCTATTGGATATTCAAGCCCCTAGCACTCAAAACCTCTCTTACCTCTATCTTCTCTTTTCACCAAGCCTTTCTGAGACTACCACTGCCCCTCCTTCCCCTCACCCAGATTTATGTGGCTGCTCTAGTCATCCTATTTTGTTCCATCCTCTCTAAATGTCCAAACCACCTCAACATTTCCTCCACAGTCCTCTGGATAATACTTCCTATTACCTTGCACCTTATAGTCTCCAAGTGACAAACTCTCTGCCTAATGTTCACACCGCACCTTGCTCTCTAACACGATAACTCGACTTCCTCCAGCCTCCTCCTTGCTACAACGTTTAAAACCCATGCTTCACACCCATGCTTCACACCCATGCTTCACACCCATGCTTCACACACATGCTTCACACCCATGCTTCACACCCATGCTTCACACCCATGCTTCACACCCATGCTTCACACCCATGCTTCACACCCATGCTTCACACCCATGCTTCCCACCCATGCTTCACACCCATGCTACACAACCATGCTACACACCCATGCTACACAACAATGCTACACACCCATGCTACACACCCATGCTACACACCCATGCTACACAACCATGCTACACACCCATGCTACACAACCATGCTACACAACCATGCTACACAACCATGCTACACACCCATGCTTCACACCATGCTACACAACCATGTCTACACAACCATGCTACACAAAACCCTGCTACACACCCATGCTACACAACCATGCTACACAACCATGCTACACAACCATGCTACACAACCATGCTACACACCCATGCTTCACACCCATGCTACACAACCATGCTACACACCCATGCTACACAACAATGCAAACACCCATGCTACACACCCATTTCTACACCCATGCTACACAACCATGCTACACACCCATGCTACACAACCATGCTACACAACCATGCTACACAACCATGCTACATAACCATGCTACACAACCATGCTACACAACCATGCTACACACTCATGCTACACAACAATGCTACACACCCATGCTACACAACCATGCTACACACCCATGTTACACAACCATGCTACACACCCATGCTACACAACCATGCTACACAACCATGCTACACAAACCATGCTACACAACCATGCTACACACTCATGCTACACAACCATGCTACACACCCATGTTACACAACCATGCTACACACCCATGCTACACAACCATGCTACACAACCATGCTACACAACCATGCTACACAACCATGCTACACAACCATGCTACACACCCATGCTACACAACCATGCTACACAACAATGCTATACAACAATGCTACACACCCATGCTACACAACCATGCTACACACCCATGCTACACAACAATGCTACACAACCATGCTACACAACCATGCTACACAACCATGCTACACAACCATGCTACACAACCATGCTACACACTCATGCTACACAACCATGCTACACAACCATGCTACACAACCATGCTTCACAACCATGCTACACAACCATGCTTCACAACCATGCTACACAACCATGCTACACAACCATGCTACACAACCATGCTACACAACCATGATTCACAACCATGCTACACAACCATGCTACACAACCATGCTTCACAACCATGCTACACAACCATGCTACACAACCATGCTACACAACCATGCTACACACCCATGCTACACAACCATGCTACACACTCATGCTACACAACCATGCTACACACCCATGCTACACAACCATGCTACACACCCATGCTACACACTCATGCTATACAACCAGGCTACACAACCATGCTACACACCCATGCTACACAACCATGCTACACACTCATGCTACACAACCATGCTACACACCCATGCTACACACTCATGCTACACAACCATGCTACACACCCATGCTACACAACCATGCTACACACCCATGCTACACAACCATGCTACACACCCATGCTACACACTCATGCTAACAACCAGGCTTACACAACCATGCTACACAACCATGCTACACACCCATGCTTCACACCCATGCTACACACCCATGCTACACACCCATGCTACACAACCAGGCTACACAACCATGCTACACAACCATGCTACACACCCATGCTACACAGCCATGCTTCACGCCCATGCTACACAACCATGCTACACATCCATGCTTCACACCCATGCTACACACCCATGCTATACAACCATGCTCTACAACCATGCTATACAACCATGCTGTACAACCATTCTATACAACCATGCTATACAACCATGCTATACAACCATGCTATACAACCATGCTGTACAACCATGCTATACAACCATGCTATACAACCATGCTATACAACCATGCTATACAACCATTCTATACAACCATGCTATACAACTATGCTGTACAACCATGCTGTACAACCATGCTATACAACCATGCTATACAACCATGCTATACAACCTTGCTATACAACCATGCTATACAACCATTCTATACAACCATGCTATACAACCATGCTATACAACCATGCTATACAACCATGCTATACAACCATTCTATACAACCATGCTATACAACCATGCTATACAACCATTCTATACAACCATGCTATACAACCATGCTATACAACCATTCTATACAACCATGCTATACAACCATTCTATGCAACCATGCTATACAACCATGCTATAGAACCATTCTATACAACCATGCTATACAACCATGCTATACAACCATGCTATACAACCATGCTATACAACCATGCTATACAACCTTGATATACAACCATGCTATACAACCATTCTATACAACCATGCTATACAACCATGCTATACAACCATGCTATACAACCATGCTATACAACCATTCTATACAACCATGCTATACAACCATGCTATACAACCATGCTATACAACCATGCTATACAACCTTGCTATACAACCATGCTATACAACCATTCTATACAACCATGCTATACAACCATGCTATACAACCATTCTATACAACCATGCTATACAACCATGCTATACAACCATTCCATACAACCATGCTACACAACCATGCTATACAACCATGCTATACAACCATTCTATACAACCATGCTATACAACCATGCTATACAACCATGCTATACAACCATGCTATACAACCTTGCTATACAACCATGCTACACACTCATGCTATACAACCAGGCTACACAACCATGCTACACAACCATGCTACACACCCATGCTTCACACCCATGCTACACACCCA
>NC_069410.1:2624211-2656462 GCF_026875155.1 Cherax quadricarinatus
TCAACTGTCAGCTTGAAGAACACAATCTCAACTGTCAGCTTGAAGAACACAACCTCAACTGTCAGCTTGAAGAACACAACCTCAACTGTCAGCTTGAAGAACACAACCTCAACTGTCAGCTTGGAGAACACAACTTCGACTGTCTGCTTGAAGAACACAACCTCAACTGTCAGCTTGAAGAACACAACCTCAACTGTCAGCTTGAAGAACACAACCTCAACTGTCAGCTTGAAGAACACAATCTCAACTGTCAGCTTGAAGAACACAACCTCAACTGTCAGCTTGAAGAACACAACTTCAACTGTCAGCTTGAAGAACACAATCTCAACTGTCAGCTTGAAGAACACAACCTCAACTGTCAGCTTGAAGAACACAATCTCAACTGTCAGCTTGAAGAACACAACCTCAACTGTCAGCTTGAAGAACACAACCTCAACTGTCAGCTTGAAGAACACAACCTCAACTGTCAGCTTGAAGAACACAACCTCAACTGTCAGCTTGAAGAACACAACCTCAACTGTCAGCTTGAAGAACACAACCTCAACTGTCAGCTTGGAGAACACAAAATGGACTGTACCTCCACTTGTGGAAAGTCTTTACAGTATGGCTCTGGTGGCCTGGTGGTTAACGCTCTCGCTTCACACGGTGAGGGCCTGGGTTCGATTCCCAGCCAGAGTAGAAACATTGGACGTGTTTCTTTCCACCTGTTGTCTATGTTCCCCATCAGTAAAATGGGTACCTGGGTGTTAGTCGACTGGTGTGGGTCGCATCCTGGGACACTGACCTAAGGAGGCCTGGTCACAGACCGGGCCGCGGGGGCGTTGACCCCCGGAACTCTCTCCAGATAAACTCTCTCCAGATATGTTCATGTGTTGGGTGCTGATAAAGGCACTGGGTAACGAAACGTCAACAGAGTAAAGGTAGCCAGGTGTTGCACATGTGTCTAATTCATCAATAATGTGTGTGTATGTTGATGCTGTAAACTACCTGCACTTCCGCTGGTGGGGGATGTTTTGTATTCTGTTTCACTTGGTGTATCACATTCCTATGTCTCACTCTTCCGTGATGAGAAAAGATGGGGTCCTTCCCCTCCCGTGTTGAGAGAGAGGCTGGGGTCCTCCCCCTTTCCGTGCTGAGAGAGGCTGGGGGCCTCCCCCCTTTCCGTGCTGAGAGAGGCTGGGGTCCTCCCCCCTTTCCGTGCTGAGAGAGGCTGGGGTCCTCCCCCTTTTCCGTGCTGAGAGAGGCTGGGGTCCTACCCCTCCCATGCTGAGAGAGGCTGGGGTCCTCCCCCTTCCGTGCTGAGAGAGGCTGGGGTCCAACCCCCTCCCATGCTGAGAGAGGCTTGGGTCCTACCCCTCCCATGCTGAGAGAGGCTGGGGTCCTCCCCCCTTCCATGCTGAGAGAGGCTGGGGTCCTCTCCCCTTCCATGCTGAGAGAGGCTGGGGTCCTCCTCCCTTAGTCACGCCTCTCTCAGTGAGTCAAGTGGGAAATCCGTAGTGACGTCAGTCCGCACAGCGTTCCAGGGGAACTGTATCGGGAGTGTAGCTGCACAGACAGGGAAGGACTCTCCTAGTACTGTGAACAGTGGTAACAGCACAGTACACACTATGTGCTAGTAACAGTGCTGTACTGCGTGCTTGTAACAGTGCAGTACTGTGTGCTAGTAACTGTGCTGTACTGTTCTGTGTGCTAGTAACAGTGCTGTACTGTGTGCCTAGTAACAGTGCTGTACTGTGTGCCAGTAACAGTGTTGTGCTGCGTGCTAGTAACAGTGCTGTACTATGTGCCAGTAACAGTGTTGTGCTGTGTGCTAGTAACTGTGCTGTACAGTTCTGTGTGCTAGTAACTGTACTAGTAACAGTGCTGTACTGCGTGCTTGTAACAGTACAGTACTGTGTGCTAGTAACTGTGCTGTACTGTTCTGTGTGCTAGTAACTGTGCTAGTAACAGTGCTGTACTGTGTCCTAGTAAGAGTGCTGTACTGTGTCCTAGTAACAGTGCTGTACTGTTCTGTGCTAGGAACAGTGTTGTGCTCTGTGCTAGTAATAGTGCTGCACTTTGTGCTAGTAACAGTACTGTACTGCGTGGTAGTAACAGTACTGTACTGTGTGGTAGTAACAGTACTGTACTGTGTGGTAGTAACAGTACTGTACTGTGTGCTAGTAACAGTGTTGTGCTGTTCCGTGCGCTAGTAACTGTGCTGTGTTGTTCTGTGTGCTAGTAACTGTGCTGTGTTGTTCTGTGTGCTAGTAACTGTGCTGTGCTGTTCTGTGTGCTAGTAACTGTGCTGTGTTGTTCTGTGTGCTAGTAACTGTGCTGTGTTGTTCTGTGTGCTAGTAACTGTGTTGTGTTGCTCTGTGTGCTAGTAACTGTGCTGTGTTGTTCTGTGTGCTAGTAACTGTGTTGTGTTGCTCTGTATGCTAGTATCTGTGCTGTGTTGTTCTGTGTGCTAGTAACTGTGTTGTGTTGCTCTGTGTGCTAGTAACTGTGCTGTGTTGTTCTGTGTGCTAGTAACTGTGTTGTGTTGCTCTGTATGCTAGTAACTGTGCTGTGTTGTTCTGTGTGCTAGTAACTGTGCTGTGTTGTTCTGTGTGCTAGTAACTGTGCTGTGTTGTTCTGTGTGCTAGTAACTGTGTTGTGTTGCTCTGTGTGCTAGTAACTGTGCTGTGTTGTTCTGTGTGCTAGTAACTGTGTGTGTTGCTTGTGTGCTAGTAACGTGCGTGTTGTTGTGTGCTAGTAACTGTGCTGTGTTGTTCTGTGTGCTAGTAACTGTGCTGTGTTGTTCTGTGCTAGTAACTGTGTTGTGTTGCTCTGTGTGCTAGTAACTGTGCTGTGTTGTTCTGTGTGCTAGTAACTGTGCTGTGCTGTACTGTGTGCTAGTAACTGTGCTGTGTTGTTCTGTGTGCTAGTAACTGTGTTGTGTTGTTCTGTGTGCTAGTAACTGTGCTGTGTTGTTCAGTGTGCTAGTAACTGTGCTGTGTTGTTCTGTGTGCTAGTAACTGTGCTGTGTTGTTCTGTGTGCTAGTAACTGTGTGTTGCTCTGTGTGCTAGTAACTGTGTTGTGTTGCTCTGTGTGCTAGTAACTGTGCTGTGTTGTTCTGTGTGCTAGTAACTGTGTTGTGTTGCTCTGTGTGCTAGTAACTGTGCTGTGTTGTTCTGTGTGCTAGTAACTGTGCTGTGTTGTTCTGTGTGCTAGTAACTGTGCTGTGTTGTTCTGTGTGCTAGTAACAGTGCTGTGCTGTTCTGTGTGCTAGTAACTGTGCTATGCTGTTCTGTGTGCTAGTAACTGTGCTGTGTTGTTCTGTGTGCTAGTAACTGTGCTGTGTTGTTCTGTGTGCTAGTAACTGTGCTGTGTTGTTCTGTGTTCTAGTAACAGTGCTGTGCTGTTCTGTGTGCTAGTAACAGTGCTGTGCTGTTCTGTGTGCTAGTAACAGTGCTGTGCTGTTCAGTGTGCTAGTAACAGTTCTGTGCTGTTCAGTGTGCTAGTAGCAGTGCTGTGTACTAGTAACCGTGCTGTGTTATGTGCTAATAACAGTGCTGCACTGTGTGCTAGTAAGAATTCTGTGCTAGTATATATATACTAGCATAGCACTCTTACTAGCACACAATACAGCACTGTTACTAGGTACTGGAGCTTTCTGACACAAATCTACCCAGGATGCGACCCACAGCGGTCACCTAACACATGTGCACCATATACCTCATTTTAGTGGTAGGTGGGAAGGTGCAGCAGCTGGTGAACATAAAAAAGAAGGAACACTGCAACAGACCTACTGGCCCATGCGGGGCAGGTCCATGTCGCCCCCCGGTTTGGACCAATGGCCCACCCAGTCATGTCACCTCCATTTAAGGAATTAGCACGACTTCTGCCCCAGTAGCACAAGCTAGTCAGGTCCAATTCACACCCACCCACACCCACTCATGTATTTATCTAGCCAATTTTTAAAACTACACAACGTCTTAGCGTCTATGACGGTACTCGGGAGTTTGTTCCACTCATCCACAACTCTATTACCAAACCAATGCTTTCCTATATCCTTCCTGAATCTGATTTTTTCCAATTTAAAACCATTTCTACGAGTCTTGTCAAAGCTAGATATTTTCAGCACACTATTTACATCCCCTTTATTTATTCCTGTTTTCCATTTATACACCTCAATCATATCTCCGCTAATTGTACGCCTTTCTAGAGAGTGCAGATTCAGGGCCCTCAGTCTATCCTCAGGGAAGATTTCTGATACATGAGATCAACTTTGTCATCCTCCTTTGTACGTTTTGCAGTGTATTTATATCCATTCTGTAATACGGTGACCAAAACTGAGCAGCATAATCTAAATGAGGCCTAACCAAAGATATATAGAGTTGAAGAACAAGCTGATGATTTCTATTATTTACGCATCTTGATATGATGCCAAGGATTCTGTTAGTTTTATTGCGAAGGACACTGACACGTGTTTCTTATCACCAGGGAATCGAACCCCGGACTACGAGATTGCAAGTCGATCTCTCGCCCCAGAGAGAGAGAGGGAGAGAAGGGAGGGAGAGGGGGAGGGAGAGGGTGAGGGAGGGGTAGCAAGTCTTGCTGTCGTCCACACTGGGGGATCCCCACCAGACTTGACCTTGGAGCTTCTCTTGCATGTTCACGCTGACGCACAGCGTGAACATTCAGATTTCTGCTTCCTCTCACTCAATGAACTTCACCATTCCACACACTGTAAGATCCCAACCTGGGTTCACACACTGTAAGACAGCCTTCTCCACGTTTATTATATATATATATTAATATATATATATATATATATATATATATATTATATTTATATATATAAAATATAGTATAAACCTTGGTAATAAATACCGACAAGTTGGTTTAGAAAGACACGTAAGCAAACACTATAACATATTTATTAGAAAACGTTTTCTAATAAATATGTTATAGTGTTTGCTTATATATATATATATATATTATATATATATATATATATATATATATATATATATATATATATATATATATATTTATATATTTTTATATATATATATTTATATATATATATATATTATATATATATATATATTATATATATAATATATATATACAATAAGATCACAGTAAACAGGTGATTTCAGAATATGCAAAACAACCACTCTGAAAGAATAGAGAAAATTCCAAGCGCTTTCGTGACTACTCACATTATCAAGGAACTATGAAAGTAAAGCATCCAAGGAAGCTATATAAGGGGTCTGGCCACACCTCACTATCAGATCCCACAACGGTTAAAACACCTGACGCGCGCCGACCCAACTTGGATAGGTCCTATGCATAACTCACCCACAAACTATTCTACCCAAGAAAATTTAAAAATTATTATTTGTCCAGTGTATTATTAAATTCTTCCCAAATTCTATTAATTATAAATGGATCTAATTTATATAAACCAAAGGAAATATTCATATTATTGTCAAAACTGCTTTTTATGAAACAAGATTCAATTATATTCCTGTCGACCATGGACTTGCTTGATACTACTTTCTCAACTTTTTGAAAAATCAATTGGATGGTTAAAATCTCTTACATGAATAAATAGAGCACTGGAATCTTGTCCAGTTCTAATGCTATATTTATGTTGTTTTAATCTTAGTTCGAGATTTTTTCCAGTTTGACCGTTTACCTGGAGTTTACCTGGAGAGAGTTCCGGGGGTCAACGCCCCCGCGGCCCGGTCTGTGACCAGGCCTCCTTAGGTCAGTGTCCCAGGATGCGACCCACACCAGTGGACTAACACCCAGGTACCCATTTTACTGATGGGGAACATAGACAACAGGTGGAAAGAAACACGTCCAATGTTTCTACTCTGGCTGGGAATCGAACCCAGGCCCTCGCCGTGTGAAGCGAGAGCGTTAACCACCAGGCCACCAGAGCCCTAATAAACTTTATCGCAAATTTTACAAGGAATCTTATAGACACATCCATCAGCATTTTGGGGGGAATTCTTTATCAAAAGTTTTTTTACTGTATCAAGATTTTTGAATACAACTTTAATATTAAAAGTCTTAAGAAGAGAAGGCATATCAACCAAGTTTTCATGGTAAGAGAGAACCAACATATTTTTAGTTGAATAAGGCTAGTTGTCCCTTTTTGGATTGTAAAAAGTATTTCTAGCAACTTTAAAAGATTTATCAATTACATTTCTTGGGTATTTTAAATCATTACCTATTTTATAAATTTTGGATATTTCCTCATCTATGAACTCAGGACTACAAATTCGTAAAGCTCTCAAAAACATTGATGAGAAAACAGACAGTTTGACTCTATCTTGATGCGAGGAATAATAGTGGACATAGGAACAGTTATTTGTAGGTTTTCTGTAAATTTTAAATTTGAATTCATTATTACCCTTAATAATTAAAACATCTAGAAAAGGCAATGAGTTATTTTCATCAAACTGAACAGTAAAGTTTATAGAATGGGCTAAGCTATTTAATTTTCCAAGGAAATGGTGTATATCTACATTTTTGGGCATAAGACAAAATATCATCAACATATCTGAACCATTTAGCTCTATTAGGGAGGATTGTGTTAAGCAGCCTTGTTTCAAAAAATTCCATGTATAGGTTACTAAGAACAGGTGAAAGAGGATTTCCCATTGCCATACCAAACTTCTGAGTGTAAAACCTATCATTAAATACAAATTTTGTATCAACAATGCAAAGTTTAATAAGTTTAATGATAGTAGGAACTGCAATGGTAAATCATAGTTAACGAGTTCTTCAGATAAGAAAACTAATAAATCATCAACAGGAACTTTCGTAAACAAGGAAGTAACATCAAAACTAACCATGTTAAAATCATTTAAGTCAGTCAAGGAGCTTAATTTATCAACCAAGTCTATGTTGTTTTTAACATTAAGTTAGAAATTTTGCCAACAATAGGGCTCAAACTATCAACAAGCCATTTGAATAATTTATATGAAACTGATCCTATGGAGCTAATAATTGGTCTGACTGGATTCCCTGGTTTGTGTTGTTTTTATTAGTCCATACATGTAAGGTAAAGATGGATTAGTGGAAGTAAATTGTTTGACTAATTCATCTTTGGCCTTTCAGTAGAAGTTTTATTGTTTTATTGAAATTGCTGTTAACGGTTTCTAGAGGATTTTTCCTAAGTTTAGAATAGGTTTCAGTATCATCTAAGAGATTATTCATTTTTTCTTGGTAATCATTTTCTTTCATAATTACTATTGCATTTATTTTGTCTGCTTTAGTAAGGCGAAAATTTTTATTGTTATTAAGTGTATCATAAGACTTAAAGAATCTTTGAGGGCAATTGGGAATGTTTGGTTTTAACATAGAGCTATATACCATTCCTTTACTCTATTCTTTCAGAGTGGTTGTTTTGCATATATATATATATATAATATATATATATATATATATAATATATATATATATATATATAATATATATATATATATATATATATATATATATATAATTCTTCCTCCGTAAGCCATGCGTTTTGTAAGAGGCGACTAAAATGCCAGGAGCAAGGGGCTAGTAACCCTTCTCCCGTATAAATTACTAAATTTAAAAAGAGAAATTTTCGTTTTTCTTTTTGGGCCACCCTGCCTTGGTGGGATACGGCCGGTTTGTTGAAATATATATATATATAAATATATATATATATATATATATATATTATATATATATATATTATATATATATATATATTATATATATATATATATATATGAGGCAGGATCCATACATAGCTTTAAGAAGAGGTATGATCAGGCTCGTGGAGCAGGGAGAGAGTGGGCCTAGTAGCGACCAGTGAAGAGGCGGGGCCAGGAGCTATGAGTCGACCCCTGCAACCACAGTTAGGTGAGTACACACACACACACACACACACACACACACACACACACACACACACACACACAAATCTTCTGGAGTTTTATGACAAGGTAACAGAAGTAAGACACGAGAGAGTGGGGTGGGTTGATTGCATTTTCCTAGACTGCAGGAAGGTTTTTGACACAGTTCCCCACAAGAGATTAGTGCAGAAGCTGGAGGATCAGGCGCATATAACAGGGAGGGCACTGCAATGGATCAGGGAATACCTGACAGGGAGGCAACAACGAGTCATGGTAACTGAAGAGGTATCACAGTGGGTGCCTGTGACGAGCGGGGTCCCACAGGGGTCAGTTCTAGGACCAGTGCTATTTTTGATATATGCGAACGACATGATGGAAGGAATAGACTCTGAAGTGTCCCTTTTCGCAGATGATGTGAAGCTGATGAGAAGAATTAAATCGGATGAGGATGAGGCAGGACTACAAAGAGACCTGGACAGGCTGGACATGTGGTCCAGAAACCGGCTTCTCGAATTCAACCCTGCCAAATGTAAGGTCATGAAGATTGGGGAGGGGCAAAGAAGACCGCAGACAGAGTATAGGTTAGGTGGACAAAGACTACAGACCTCACTCAGGGAGAAAGACCTTGAGGTGACCATAACACCGAGCACGTTACCGGAGGCACACATCAACCAAATAACTGCTGCAGCATACGGGCGCCTGGCAAACCTGAGAATAGCGTTCCGATACCTTAATAAGGAATCGTTCAAGACACTGTACACTGTGTATGTTAGGCCCATACTGGTGTATGCAGCACCAGTCTGGAACCCACACCTGGTCAAGCATGTCAAGAAGTTAGAGAAAGTACAAAGGTTTGCAACAAGGCTAGTCCCAGAGCTCAGGGTAATGTCGTACGAGGAAAGGTTGAGGGAAATTGGACTGACGACACTGGAGGACAGAAGGGTCAGGGGAGACATGATAACGACATACAAGATACTGCGGGGAATAGACAAGGTGGACAGAGATAGGATGTTCCAGAGAGGGGACACAGAAACAAGGGGTCACAACTGGAAGATGAAGACTCAGACGAGTCACAGGGACGTTAGGAAGTATTTCTTCAGTCATAGAGTCGTCAGGAAGTGGAATAGCCTAGCAAGTGAAGTAGTGGAGGCAGGAACCATACATAGTTTTAAGAAGAGATATGACAAAGCTCAGGAAGCAGAGAGGGAGAGGACCTAGTAGCGATCAGTGAAGAGGCGGGGCCAGGAGCTGAGTCTCGACCCCTGCAACCACAATTAGGTGAGTACAATTAGGTGAGTACACACACACACACACACACACACACACACACGCGCGCGCGCGCGCGCACAATCGGACGAGGATCAGGCAGGACTACAAAGAGAACTGGACAGGCTATAAGTCTGGTCCAGCAACTCGCTCCTTGAGTTTAACCCTACCAAATGCAAAGTCATGAAGATTGGGGATGGGCAAAGAAGACCGCAGACACAATATAGTTTAGATGGCCAAAGACTGCAAACCTCACTCAAGGAAAAAGATCTGGGGGTGAGTATAACACCGAGCACATCTCCTGAGGGGCACATCAATCAGATAACTGCTGCAGCATACGGGCGTCTGGCAAACCTACGGATAGCGTTCCGATACCTCAGTAAGGAATCGTTCAAGACTCTGTATACCATTTACGTCACGCCCATACAGTACCAGTTTGGAATCCACACCTGGTCAAGCACGTCAAGAAATTAGAGAAAGTGCAAAGGTTTGCAACAAGACTAGCCCCAGAGCTAAGGGGATTGTCCTACGAAGAAAGGTTGAGGGAAATCGGCCTGACGACACTGGAGGACAGGAAGGTAAGGGGAGACATGATAACGACATATAAAATACTGCGCGGAATAGACAAGGTGGACAAAGACGGGATGTTCCAGGGAAGGGACACAGACACAAGAAGTCACAATTGGAAGTTGAAGATTCAGATGAATCAAAGGGATGTTAGGAAGTATTTCTTCAGTCATAGAGTAGTCAGGCCGTGGAATAGCCTAGAAAGTGACGTAGTAGAGGCGGGAACCATACATAGTTTTAAGGCGAGGTATGATAAAGCTCATGGAGCAGGGAGAGAGAGGTCCTAGTAGCAATCAGCGAAGAGGCGGGGCCAGGAGCTATGAATCGACCCCTGCAACCACAAATAGGTGAGTACACACACACACACACACACACACACACACACACATGGTGTGAAGTTAATGAGGAGAATTAAATCAGATGAGGACCAGGCAGGACTTCAAAGAGACCTGGACAGACTGGACACCTGGTCCAGAAACTGGCTTCTCGAATTTAATCCTGCCAAATGCAAAGTCATGAAGATAGGGGAAGGGCACAGAAGACCACAGACAGAGTATAGGCTAGGTGGCCAAAGACTGCAAACGTCACTCAAGGAGAAAGATCTTGGGGTGAGTATAACACCGAGCATGTCTCCGGAAGCACACATCAATCAGATAACTGCTGCAGCATATGGGCGCCTGACAAACCTGAGAACAGCATTCCGATACCTTAGTAAGGAATCATTCAAGACACTGTACACCGTGTATGTCAGGCCCATACTGGAGTATGCAGCACCTGTTTGGAACCCGCACTTGATAAAGCACGTCAAGAAACTAGAGAAAGTACAAAGGTTTGCGACAAGGTTAGTTCCAGAGCTAAGGGGAATGTCCTATGAAGAAAGATTAAGGGAAATCGGCCTGACGACACTGGAGGACAGGAGGGTCAGGGGAGACATGATAACGACATATAAAATACTGCGTGGAATAGACAAGGTGGACAAAGACAGGATGTTCCAGGGAGGGGACACAGAAACAAGAGGCCACAATTGGAAGTTGAAGACACAAATGAGTCAAAGAGATAGTAGGAAGTATTTCTTCAGTCATAGAGTTGTAAGGCAGTGGAATAGCCTAGAAAATGACGTAGTGGAGGCAGGAACCATACACAGTTTTAAGACGAGTTTTGATAAAGCTCATGGAGCGGGGAGAGAGAGGGCCCAGTATCAACCGGTGAAGAGGCGGGGCCAGGAGCTAGGACTCGACCCCTGCAACCACAAATAGGTGAGTACATGGATTTCTGGTCATGTAGCCTACTATTGAAGAAACTTTGGTTCACCCAGACTGATGGTGCTGGCACTGGGTGAACCAAGATGCCCACATTACTGGGGAAAGCGCTAAACCCGTTAGGGTCATACAACCCCTGAGAATGGGAAGCACTCCGACTCGATCTGAGAGAATTAATGAATCTTTGACTATTTAATGACTTAAAACCTCCATTATTTAGAAAGAAAACAACAAGTAAAGACTAATAGGTCTGATAGCTGAGTGGCAGCGCATTCTGCTCACAACCGGAAGACCTGAGTTCAATTCTGGGCTAGGGAAATACCGAAATCACGGTACAACTCTGTGTTGATCCAACCATTAATCACTCTCAAGGGTGAGTACTCGAAATAATTTTTCATGAATAAGACTAAACACTGACGACATCTCTACAGTTTCTGACGTAACCCTGACCCACCAGTTCGAACAAACTGTTGACATAATGACCGTGCACTCTGCTCCAGGCCCTGACTCGTGCAACTCCATATTCATCAAGGACTGTAACAAGCCGTTGTCTCGTGCCTTAAACATTGTGTGGACAAGTCTGGACCCAAGTATCATTCCACGGTCATTAAAACACCACCGACACAGTCCCATTCCACCAAAGTGCCAGTAAAGCAATCGAAAAAAAAAAAGAAAACTACAGACCGATAATGATATCATAATCAAAACTTTGAAAGCGTTTTAAGAAGCTGGACTGTCAGACATATGGAATCACAACAATTACATAAACCAGGTCAACATGGGTTCCAGAGGGACGCTCCTGCCTTTTGTGACTATTGGACCATTATAAAATGGTCTTGGGTACACTGGCAGACAATCAATATGCAATTGTAGTGTAGAGGGACTTTGAAAAAATCTTGGGCAAGTGTGACCATGGCGTAATAATACACACAATTGCTGGATAACTAAACATTCAAAACAAGAGATGCCGAGCCACTTGTCACTTGTTCAGTCTAGGCTGGAATATGCATACTAACGAGCCTCTTCAAGGCAAAAGAAATTGCAGTTCTAGAGAACGTCCAGAGAACCTTGTCTGTTCATATAAAACCAAGCAAGTAACTACTGGGAATGCTTCAAATCCCGAGAACTGTACTCCTTAGAAAGTAGGCGCGAAAGATACAATTCTGGCTGGATTGTATCCAAATCTGCACATTCAAATCACTCCACATGAAAGCAAAACGTAATGAAGACGGTGTAATAACTACACTAAGAATTTAATGTATGTAAGGGGACCAAGAATCTTAAAAACGATCCCTTCAATGAGTGGGATTGTCAACAAACCTCTCGCCGACTTCAGGAGGAAACTCGATAAGCTCCTTAGGTCAATTCCTGCAGTGTTTACGGTGGACTTTCTGCTGCTGGCAACAATAGCCTGGTCGATCAAGCCAGGAACCGGGAGACCTAGTCTGGGACCGGGCCGCTGGGGTAGTGACTCCTCGAAACAACTACAGGCAATGTACAGGTAACCGGAGTGAGCCATATGTACAAGTCTCCTAAAACTTTTAGTGTTTCTGTTCACGAAGCGGCAAACAGGTACCTAGTTGTTAGTCAACTGTTGCAGGTGGCATCCTGGGGAAGAGGAACAAAGACAGATATGATAAATACTGTGAGGGAGGTGGCCAGGAAGACGAGGGTGTGTGAGGGAGGCGGCCAGGAAGACGAGGGTGTGTGAGGGAGGTGGCCAGGAAGACGAGGGTGTGTGAGGGAGGTGGCCAGGAAGACGAGGGTGTGTGAGGTGGCCAGGAAGACGAGAGTGTGTGAGGGAGGTGGCCAGGAATGACGAGGATGTGTGAGGGAGGTGGCCAGGAAGACGAAGGTGTGTGAGGGAGGTGGCCAGGAAGACGAGGATGTGTGAGGGAGGTGGCTAGGAAGACGAGGGTGTGTGAGGGAGGTGGTTAGGAAGACGAGAATGTGTGAGGGAGGTGGCCAGGAAGACGAGGATGTATGAGGGAGGTGGCCAGGAAGACGAGGGTGTGTAAGGGAGGTGGCCAGGAAGACGAGAGTGTGTGAGGGAGGTGGCCAGGAAGACGAGGGTGTGTGAGGAGATGGTCAGGAAGAGCAGGGTTGGGTGTGGTGATGAGGTTAGGGCAGGGTGGGTGTAGTGGTGAGGTTAGGGCAGGGTGGGTGTAGTGGTGAGGTTAGGGCAGGGTGGGTGTGATGGTGAGGTTAGGGCAGGGTGGGTGTGGTGGTGAGGTTAGGCAGGGTGGGTGTGGTAGTGAGGTTAGGGCAGGGTTGGTGTGGTGGTGAGGCTAGGGCAAGGTGCGTGTGGTGGTGAGGCTAGGGCAGGGTGAGTGTGGTGGTGAGGGTAGAGAAGGGTGAGTGTGGTGATGAGGTTAGGCAGGGTGGGTGTGCGGTGAAGTTAGGGCAGGGTGAGTGTGGTGGTGAGGGTAGAGCAGGGTGAGTGTGGTGGTGAGGTTAGGGCAGTGTGGGTGGTTGTGATGTTAGGGCAGGGTGTGTGGTGGTATACCTGGAGAATGTTTCGCGGGTCAACACCCCGGCGGCCTGGTCTGTGACCAGGCCTGATGGTGGATCAGGGTCTGATCAACCAGGTTGTTACTGTTGGCAGCACGTAAACCGACGTACGAAACACAACTCGGTTGATCAAGCACTGACTTTAGGTGACTGTCCAAACCTATCTTGAAGACAGTCAGGGGTCTATTGGCAATCCCCCTTATGTATGCTGGGAGGCAATTAAACAGTCTTGGGCCCCTAACACTTATTGTTTTGTCTCTTATCGTGCTAGTGGTACCCCTGCTTTTCATTGGGTGGATGTTGCATCGTCTGCGGAGTCTTTTGTTTTCATAGGGAGTGATTTTCGTGTGCAACACGTCAGTGGTTCACAAGAGTGTCTGGCATAACGACAGTCAACAGTGAAGCTTCCCATTACAGTGATAAATCACTGCGTGCTTATATACAAGTACCTAGTGGAGGTGGAAATGTAAGGGAAGGGAAAAGAAAGCAAAAGATTGACATATAGGAAGGAAAACTGTGAAGGAATGATTTAATGTGTGTTAGACTCGCCAAACACGCATGTTCAGCTAGACTGTCTCACTCAGAAGTGCTGGCAAGAAGTAAAAAGTGTCATACGATTCTAAAGAGGAGTTAATTAAAACAGAGGTAGGCCATAGTACAGACTGTGTGCAAGGAGCGGAATCTTAAGCAGGAGGTTATTAGACCAGCTCTCAAATTGCAAAGGGAATGTTACAGGAATAACAAATATTGCAAACAGAAGCAGAATTATAAAACTAAACGAGTCCAAAGGTCACCTGAAAAAAAAAAATGAGAAACACCAGAGAAGCAAGAATGAAAAACTTACAGTGAGAAGAGAAGCACAAATTCATTTAATAAATAACAGCCAGTACAGTAACTAGAGTCACAGGAACACTATAAGATTGAGGATAGAGACTGGCACATACACAGGAAAAGGAAACTCCTGTGAGGAGCTCGCCGATGGGCAACAGAGCAGCGCCACTGCTCTGTTACGCAACGCCGGAGAAAGTTAATGGAACTAAAGAACATTGTGTCGCTATATAAAGAAAGACTAAGACACTACAGACCAGTGTTAGGACCAGCCTAACCAGACAGTCACTGTAGGACCAGTCTAACTAGACACTGTCACTGTAGGACCAGTCTAACCAGACAGTCACTGTAGGACCAGCCTAACCAGACAGTCACTGTAGGACCAGTCTAACTAGACACTGTCACTGTAGGACCAGTCTAACCAGACAGTCACTGTAGGACCAGCCTAACCAGACAGTCACTGTAGGACCAGTCTAACTAGACACTGTCACTGTAGGACCAGTCTAACCAGACAGTCACTGTAGGACCAGTCTAACTAGACACTGTCACTGTAGGACCTGTCTAACCAGACACTGTCACTGTAGGACCAGTCTAACCAGACACTGTCACTGTAGGACCAGTCTAACCAGACACTGTCACTGTAGGACCAGTCTAACCAGACACTGTCACTGTAGGACCAGTCTAACCACTGTCACTGTAGGACCAGTCTAACGAGACACTGTCACTGTAGGACCAGTCTAACCAGACACTGTCACTGTAGGACCAGTCTAACTAGACACTGTCACTGTAGGACCAGTCTAACGAGACACTGTCACTGTAGGACCAGTCTAAAGAGACACTGTCGCTGAAGGACCAGCCTAACGAGACACTGTCACTGAAGGACCAGCCTAACGAGACACTGTCACTGTAGGACCAGTCTAACTAGACACTGTCACTGTAGGACCAGTCTAACCAGACACTGTCACTGTAGGACCAGTCTAACTAGACACTGTCACTGTAGGACCAGTCTAACGAGACACTGTCACTGTAGGACCAGTCTAACTAGACACTGTCACTGTAGGACCAGTATAACCAGACACTGTCACTGTAGGACCAGTCTAACTAGACACTGTCACTGTAGGACCAGTCTAACTAGACACTGTCACTGTAGGACCAGTCTAACTAGACACTGTCACTGTAGGACCAGTCTAACGAGACACTGTCACTGTAGGACCAGTCTAACGAGACACTGTCACTGAAGGACCAGTCTAACGAGACACTGTCACTGTAGGACCAGTCTAACCAGACACTGTCACTGTAGGACCAGTCTAACTAGACACTGTCACTGTAGGACCAGTCTAACTAGACACTGTCACTGTAGGACCAGTCTAACTAGACACTGTCACTGTAGGACCAGTCTAACGAGACACTGTCACTGTAGGACCAGTCTAACTAGACACTGTCACTGAAGGACCAGTCTAACGAGACACTGTCACTGAAGGACCAGCCTAACCAGACACTGTCACTGAAGGACCAGTCTAACGAGACACTGTCAGTGAAGGGCCAGTCTAACGAGACACTGTCACTGAAGGACCAGTCTAACGAGACACTGTCACTGAAGGACCAGTCTAACGAGACACTGTCACTGAAGGACCAGTCTAACGAGACACTGTCACTGAAGGCCCAGTCTAACGAGACACTGTCACTGAAGGACCAGTCTAACGAGACACTGTCACTGAAGGACCAGTCTAACGAGACACTGTCACTGAAGGACCAGTCTAACGAGACACTGTCACTGAAGGACCAGTCTAACGAGACACTGTCACTGAAGGACCAGTCTAACGAGACACTATCACAGAAGGACCAGTCTAACGAGACACTCAGTGAAGGACCAGTCTAACGAGACACTGTCACTGAAGGACCAGTCTAACGAGACACTGATGTACAGCAACGCACCTGATAGTACACTTAATAATAAAAATATGTACACGTCAGTGATAAGTTTAAGTTTGCACAATGATGTACAACTTACACGTTCCACAAATATTTAATTCATTCGACTGTAAATATTTACTCAGGATATCTTTTGCATAATTAAAGTTCCAAAATTTTTTGTTGGCAAGTTCCCGCTCTCTCTGCTTGAACTTCAATAACTCGACACTGTCCAAAACGCAATAAAATTTAAGTGATAGCAACGTCGCGCTCAACAAAGTCGAAGGATTTAAACTTGCATATATTACAAGCCAGACACAGGCTAGAAGCCAGGAAGGGACATAAAAAAATTGCTTTCTGGTATACTCTGGTAGGATAATTTTAACTGAAAAAAATCCGCATGGTAACGTACCTAATCCCCCACGTCAGGCGACTCCCAACTCTAAGGGAAGGGGACGTCCCCGGAGCAGAGTCTCAACCCCGTCATGTACAGATAAGTGATATCAACGTCTCAAGCTGCCACATGCCTTCAGAGTTTCATGGCGTGTCACGCAGGTGATGGTCGTCATACTAAACGGACTTTCTTCTCTCCCAAACTCTCTACTCCTGGGAACACTTCTGTCCTCTGCCTTCCCTACATTTCCAGTCTTTCTAATCTCAACAATTCTCTCCGTTCCTTAGACATCAAACTTACTTTTCGCCAGACTAACACTCTTCGCACTAATCTAGTTCATAGCTCTCCTCCCTCTATAGATGCTCCTGGTGTCTACTCTATTTCTTGTTCCTCCTGTCCTCTTCAATAATTTGGAGAAGTTGGCCGATCTCTTTCTGACAGACTCAGGGAGAACAAAAGTAGTGTTAGACTTGCCGACAGCAACAATGCTCTTTTCTGTCATGTCAGATATCACAGTCATCCTATTGACTAGTCTTCTGATAAAACTGTCTTCCCTACTTCTAACTTTCACAGTCGCCGTCTCGTTGAATCCTCCCTTATACACAACTTTCTTTGTATGAATCTTAGTCCTGGTGTTGTCTCTGTAAGATGCCTTCCTTCCCCATTACATTGTAAAATGCTCCAAACTTCAGAACACCTGTGACTTAACCTAATTCTTTTTTCCCCTTTCCCTTTCCCCTTTCCTCTTTCCTCTTTCTCCTTTGGGTTTCTTTCTTCTACCTTGGGTGTTTGTCCTTTAGCTGACACTATGAGAGCTAGGTGTCAGCTGGCACTGTAAGAGCCAGGTGTCAGCTGGCACTGTAAGAGCCAGGTGTCAGCTGGCACTATAAGAGCCAAGTGTCAGCTGGCATTGTGAGAGCCAGGTGTCAGTTGGTACTGTGAGAGCCAGGTGTCAGGTGGCACTGTAAGAGCCAGGTGTCAGGTGGCACTGTAAGAGCCAGGTGTCAGCTGGCACTGTGAGAGCCAGGTGTCAGGTGGCACTGTAAGAGCCAGGTGTCAGGTGGCACTGTAAGAGCCAGGTGTCAGCGGATGCCAGAGTAGAATGTAGTGTGCTGCTACAGTATTCCACATGACAGTTACATGTTGTAAACAAGAGCGAGGCTGCGCCTCTCTCCTCCACTTAAAATGTTTTATGCCAATGTGTTTTTCTCAGAAGCTGAGCACTGGTTTTGTTCATTTAAACTTTGCTTTTGCAGTTTTCTTTAACAAATTGGCTTCTCTGCAACGACTGGAGAATGCCTCTTCTGGTCGGCTTCAAATCTTAAATTCTGGTGTCTCTTACGCAGAGAAAGATTTGGCTTCACATTGAGTTATGTAGGTCCCAACTTGCTCATTAATTTGGAGTAATTGGGATAGTTTCTATAATTAGTGAATGCTCATCATTGGTGGTTTCATTTCTTCAAATCTGATATTTAACTCCATATAATAATTTATGCCACATTCTGCGTTATTCCTTTCGCACGGATTGAGGTAGAGGGACGGGGGGGGGGAAGGGGGGTGGCTGGACGTACGAGATTAGAATACACTTTTCTAGGACTCTGAATCGACTGAGTCACGTCCATTTTAGTTTTGGCATCATGCTTCAAAAAATTGCATAAATTCTTTAAAATCCATCCTTGATTACGTGGGCTCGAAATAACGTTAATCCTATACGGCCATAATCTCCCTAGACACACAACCTAAAACTTCTATATATGCAAGGGTTTCGAACTTTCTTACTCTGGTATCTAAGTTAATGGTCCTATATAATGACTGTTCATCTCCCTGGTAAAGATGACACTTGATGCGCTATTATGCATGACAGAGGTTATTGTTTTGATTACGACGGAGGTGAGACATGCAAGTAAATCTCCTTACATCTGCTGCTCGTCTTCACCCAACACCAAGAAGACATACCTAAGAGTTAATAATTAATTGTCGTGCGTCTCATCCTGGAGAATAAAGACGTAAAGGCCCCAGCGAAAATAAGCTTGTGTTATGGATTATTAACTCGCAAGGGTTATTAACTAACTAGGGTTATTAACTCGCTTGGGTTAATAATCCAAAGAGTCTTCTTCAGTACAGGTGGCCCCGGGTGTTTATATTAAATGTTTAGGTCAGCATGCTTCTTATTACTCACTCCTCTCTCTCTCTTCGTCTTGAGCGTGAGTGCAGGCTGAGATCCGAACACACACACACACACACACACACACACACACACACACACACACACACACACACACACACACACACACACACACACACACACACACACACACAAATCCTGTGTCACAAACCTTCTGGAGTTTTATGATAAAATAACAGAAGTAAGACAAGAGAGAGAGGGGTGGGTTGATTGCATCTTCTTGGACTGCAAGAAGGCCTTTGACACAGTTCCTCATAAGAGATTAGTGCAGAAGCTAGAGCATCAGGCGCATATAACAGGAAGGGCACTGCAATGGATCAGAGAATACCTGACAGGGAGACAACAACGAGTCATGGTACGTAATGATGTATCACAGTGGGCACCTGTGACGAGCGGGGTCCCACAGGGGTCGGTCCTAGGACCAGTGCTATTTTTGGTATATGTGAACGACATGATGGAAGGGTTAGACTCAGAAGTGTCCCTGTTTGCAGATGATGTGAAGTTAATGAGGAGAATTAAATCTGATGAGGACCAGGCAGGACTTCAAAGAGACCTGGACAGACTGGACACCTGGTCCAGCAAATGGCTTCTCGAATTTAATCCTGCCAAATGCAAAGTCATGAAGATAGGGGAAGGGCACAGAAGACCACAGACCGAGTATAGGCTAGGTGGCCAAAGACTGCAAACCTCACTCAAGGAGAAAGATCTTGGGGTGAGTATAACACCGAGCATGTCTCCGGAAGCACACATCAACCAGATAACTGCTGCAGCATATGGGCGCCTGGCAAACCTGAGAACAGCATTCCGATACCTTAGTAAGGAATCGTTCAAGACACTGTACACCGTGTATGTCAGGCCCATACTGGAGTATGCAGCACATGTTTGGAACCCGCACTTGATAAAGCACGTCAAGAAACTAGAGAAAGTACAAAGGTTTGCGACAAGGTTAGTTCCAGAGCTAAGGGGAATGTCCTATGAAGAAAGATTAAGGGAAATCGGCCTGACGACACTGGAGGACAGGAGGGTCAGGGGAGACATGATAACGACATATTAAATACTGCGTGGAATAGACAAGGTGGACAAAGACAGGATGTTCCAGGGAGGGGACACAGAAACAAGAGGCCACAATTGGAAGTTGAAGACACAAATGAGTCAGAGAGATATTAGGAAGTATTTCTTCAGTCATAGAGTTGTAAGGCAGTGGAATAGCCTAGAAAATGACGTAGTGGAGGCAGGAACCATACACAGTTTTAAGACGAGGTTTGATAAAGCTCATGGAGCGGGGAGAGAGAGGGCCCAGTAGCAACCGGTGAAGAGGCGGGGCCAGGAGCTAAGAATCGACCCCTGCAACCACAAATAGGTGAGTACAAATAGGTGAGTACACACACACATACATACACATGCATGCACATACAACAGGCCTAGTGTCTAATCGACATGTGCCTAGGACCAAATAGTAACTAACACATGGAGCAGGGAGAGAGAGGACCTAGTAATACTCATTGAAGAGGCGAGGCCAGGAGCTGAGTCTCGACCCCTGCAACCACAATTAAGTGAGTACAACTGAGTACACACAGAGTAAATTAATAAATAAATAAATTGTATATATGACAGAAAAGACTGACCTGAACAGGACCATCAGGGACGTTCTGTATGTAGCGGTACGTGGTCTTCTTATTACCAAGGTTAGTCATACGTTGCGGTTTCAGGTCATCAGGAGTGTCCTGAGGCAGGAGACAGTCATTAACGGTGAGTACAGTGTGTGCTGGGGGCTTCACCCATCGCATCACCGGGAATACCGCCGCCTCACCCGTCGCCAACACACTTACGCAGATGCGGTCGACGAACCATCCAGCTCCCACACCGAACTTCTCCAGCCAAAACTCGATCCTGGCAACGTTACATAGGTTGGGGATACCTGTGTTTCTCTTGAAGGTGGAGGTCTGTCCACGGCAGTTGGTGGTGATCCTGTTGTGTAGACGCAGGGTAGGGGAGTGGTTGCCCTGGGCATCGTAGATAATGATGAAGACCTTGGAGTCAGTACCGGCGCCCCGGCGGTCACCCGTCACCACCGTAATCTCTACGTCGTGTTTATCGATTTGTTCTACCTCACCCTCACCTCTACGACGCTTGACAAATGGACTTCTCATCGCCTTCAGTATAGCAGGAACTGTTCGCCCCACCGTGAAAATATTTAGCTGGTAAAGCTTTAAATAACAAATTCACGAACCCTGTAAACTTGCTGTCTCACCGTGGAGCAGTGCGAGAGGTGGTTACTCCAGTTAGGCTTCACTCTTACTGAGTCCGGGCGGCGGGCAGTGGCGTTAACAGGGGTGGGAGAGAAAGACAACCACTTCTTACCGCCTCGACAGTCTCACAGTCACTGGCTACCCTATTGCGTCTGCGGTGCCAGCCGTGGTGTGTGTGTGTGTGTGTGTGTGTGTGTGTGTGTGTGTGTGTGTGTGGCACTCGTTCCCTTGGTGCCACCTGGGGAATACCCGGATCTCACCCGGGGTCCCCACCCCTAGGTCCGCCCTGATGCCAGCCCTCGCAGCTGTCATCCGCTGTTTTATCGTCGCTTGGACACAAAATACAAACTTCCTGCAACGTTAAACTCTGTTTCCAGTACTTATTTGTCTGTTTATATATATATATATATATATATATATATATATATATATATATATATATATATATATATATATATATATATATATATATATATAATAGAGAAATTCCAAGCGCTTTCGTGACTACTCACATTATCAAGGAACAATGAAAGTAAAGCATCAAAGGAAGGTATATAAAGGGGTAGCCCACACCTCACTATCAGATCCTACAACAAAGAAACACCTGACGTGAGACAGCAGGCCTGCCGGCCCAACTAGACAGGTCCTTCACACAACCCACCAACAAACTATTCTACCCAAGAAATAAGAAATTTAAAAAAATTATTATTTGTCCAATGTATTATTAAATTCTTCCCAAATTCTTTTAATTATAAATAGATCTAATTTATATAAACCAAAGGAAATATTCATATTATTGTCAAAACTGCTTTTTATGAAACAAGATTCAATTATATTCCCGTCGACCATGGACTTGCTTGATACTACTTTCTCAACTTTTTGAAAATCAATTGGATGGTTAAAATCTCTTACATGAATAGAGCATTGGAATCTTGTCCAGTTCTAATGCTATATTTATGTTGTTTTAATCTTAGTTCGAGATTTTTACCAGTTTGACTGTAATAAACTTTATCGCAAATTTTACAAGGAATCTTTGGTTTACATAAATTAGATCCATTTATAACTAAAAGAATCTGGGAAGAATTTAATAATACATTGGACAAATAATAAAATTTTTAAATTTCTTATTTCTTGGGTAGAATAGTTTGTTGGTGGGTTGTGTGAAGGACCTGTCTAGTTCGGCCGGCGGGCCTGCTGTCTCACGTCAGGCGCTTCCACATTGGACAAATGTGACACCACCTACGACTGCTGCCCCTCACCTGTCTACGGTTTATAAGCTGCTTCTCCGCTCATATACCGTATTCTATTCAAGATTGATGGACTGACCACATCGACTCAAGGCTGAGGGACTGATTACCTCAATCTCCTCCTGTTCTTCACGTTTCTCCTTTGTATGGACTGATGAAGCCACTGTGTGGCGAAACGTTTCCTCAATAAAGATACCCAAGAGTTGCACATGTGTCTAATTCAACAACATGTCGGTTCTCTGAGCCATTCATCTACAATATATATATATATATACATATATATATATATATATATATATATATATATATATATATATATATATAATATATATATATATATATATATATAAACATTGTCTCTACGTTCACAGCAGGATTCGAACCTGCTAACTCTGCATCAGAGTCCACAGTACTGTATCATTGGGTCTAGCTCAGTGGTAAAGTACTGTGGACTCTGATACAGAGTTAGCAGGTTCGAGTCCTGCTGTGGATGTAGAGACAATGTTTGTAAATAAATAAAAAAAAATAATTTCGCCTGTTTGCGAATTTTTAAGCATATATATATATATAATATATATTATTATATATATATATATATTTATATATATATATATATATATATATATATATATATATATATATATATATATATAGTGTTAGTCACGGCATTATGCCGGGTAAGCGCTCTTGCATAATGCCGTGACGAAAAGGCCTACCATACAGGGGTCTTTTTTCGTCAGTGCATTATGCGGGGGTCTCAGCTGTTAGCATGACGTCATGGCCTGTCGCCACACTCCACAGTGACTCCTTAGTGCTCACGTGGCTGCCATGGTGGGAGGAAGTGTTGTACTTTTGTCTCTCATCTGCCCCATCTTTCGTCCGGTGTTTCCTTTGGTTTTGGGGCTATTCATGTTTGATTATGGGTAAAAGGAAGTCTTTAACACCTGAAACTATAGCTCAAATCATAGGTCTTCACAAAGCTGGGCACTAGACGAAAGAAATAGTGGAGAATGTTAGTGTGTGCGTGAGCGTTCAGCGAGGAACTGGGGGCAGCCTTTCAAGGCTGGTGGCAGTGTTGAGTTACCTTCTGTCAAACCTCGGCCTGGCACCTCGAAGAAGACATCTGTTTGTACCTTAACTGTGTTAAAGAAGCAGTTATCTTAGGTGTACTCTCTAACAGAGGTTAGAGAGTACACCTAAGATAACTGCTAGCGAACTGAAAGAAAAGAACCCACATCTTTTCTCAGAGGCGTCTGTAAGAACTGTTAACAGACATGTGTCAGAACTGGGCTACAGTAGTCACCTCCAGGTTAAGAAACCGATCCTCTCCAAGTCACAGAAGAAACGTAGGCTGGATTATGCAAAGAAATATCTTCAGTGGAAGATATTTCTTTGGAGTGAAGAAGCAACCTTCACCATCACTTACAACCGTAGGGGACGTGTACCTGCCCAGAGGTACTGACTCGCTAGACCCACACTACGCCTGTGGGACCACCAAACACCCAGGCTCGCAAAAACCAGTATACGAATCAGTATAATTACCTGGTGTTATTGTGTGACAATTTACCTGAGGCATTTGACAAGTGTGGGGCCACGGTTTTTATGCAGGACGGTGCACCGTGTCATACTGCCAAATCTGTAGTTCAGTGGCTTAAGCACTGTGAAACGAAGTTTACTGGGCAAGGACATCAGTTCCATCCCACAGCTGGAGGCTGCTCTACATGAGGCATGTAGAATTTGTGAGTCTTCCTACATGGCTGGGGGACGTAATTATGCATAAAGGATGCCGCACCGAGTATTAAAACCTCAGTAAGTGTGCAAATATATATATTATAATCTTTCATGGTATGTGTTTGTGTTTTGTACATGTGTGGGGGAGGGGCAGCATAATGCCGTGACTAGCACTATATATATTATATATATATATATATATATATATATATATATATATATATATATATATATATATATATATATATATATATATATATATGTATGTGTGTGTGTGGTGTGTGTGTGTGTGTGTGGTGTGTGTGTGTGTGTGTGTGTGTGTTTTGTAACCACAAGCGAGTGGTATTTAATCAATAACAACACTGTGACTAGCCAAGGACTCGAACCCATGTCGTTTTGGCCTGCCTCATGGTGAGCGAAAAATCACACGATGCTCTAATGCACAGGACCACTAAATCCTACAAGAATCAAGCATCCAGAAAAGCTAGGTGTTTTACCTTAATCTGAGGACATACGGTGGTGTGGGTGCCTCCGAGCTAATTTCATTCTACTCTCCGTTAGGTGTACTGGCCTCCACAAGCAGTATTTATATTATTGTAACCACGAAGGAGTGGTATTTAATCAGTAACAACACTGCGACTAGCCAAGGACTTGAACCTATGTCATTTTGGCCCGACTCATGGTGAGCGAAATTCACAAGATGTTCTAATACACGTAGGTGCTTGATTGTTGTAGGATTTGGTGGTCCTGTGGCTTAAAGCATCATATGATTTTCATTCACCATGAGGAGGGCCAAAACGACAAAGGTTCGAGTCCTTGGCTAGTCGCGGTGTTGCTATTGATTAAATACCACTCGTTCGTGGTTACAATAATATAAACTGCTTGTGGAGGCTAGTACACTGAACGGGAGTAAAATGAAATTAGCTCAGAGGCACCCACACCACCGTATGTCCTCGGATCAAGGTAAAACACCTAGCTGAGGAGGGGTTGTTGAGATGGTTTGGGACATTCAAAGAGGATGGAACAAAATAGAATGACTTCGAGAGTGTATAAATCTGTAGCGGAGGGAAGGCGGGGTAAAGGTCGGCCTAGGAAAGGTTGGAGGGAGGGGGTAAAGGTTTGGTGTGCGGGGGGCTTGATCTTCCAGCAAGCATGCGTGAGAGTGTTAGATGGGAGTGAATGGAGACAAATTGTTTTTAAGACTTGACATGCCGTTGGAGTGTAAGTAAGGTAACAGATTGAACATCAAAATGGTATAAAATACCGACAGGTTGTTAGACTACGGAACAATGCTCTTCTCCAGACTGAGGGACTGACCACCTCAAAACTTTAAGGGTGATGGACTGATTACATCATCTTCAAGTCTCTTCTGCTTCTATCAAGGTAACATTTATGAAGGGATTCAGGGAAACCTGCAGGGCCGGACTTGAGTCCTGGAAAAGGGAAGTACAGTGTCTGAACTCCGAAGGAGGGGTGTTAATGTTGCAGTTTTATAACTGTAGTGTAAGCACGTCTTTGGCAAGGCAGTGATGGAGTGAATAATGAAAGTTTTTCTTTTCTCGGGCCACCCTGCCTTGGTGGGAAATGGCCGTTGTGTTAGGGTTAAGTGAGTCTGCTGTTGACCCATTTTCCTTAATTGTGTGGAAACTTCCTGAGACAGATTCAAGACACATCTATATATAGAATGTAAAATCCTTTATATTGTCCCAAAGTCTGACTGGTAACTTTGATAACTGTAATGTTATCAATGTTAGTTTTGCTAGGTAACCACTCCATTACTGTTGATTGTGGGCTGACTATCCTCTATTTTTATACCCATCTCTTTGGGAAGGACCTACTTCCACTGGGGAATCCCGCCTACCAGTGACTGCCCTCGTCTGCTGCCCGTCCTTATCCACTGACGCCTATATAACCGCCAGTCTTCTTGCCTTTGCTCCAGATTCTCCTCAACCACGATGCTGTGAACACTAACTCCAAGGCTGAGGGACTGATTACCTCATCTTTTGTATATAGTTCTACTGTCTTCCTATTATGTCCTAGAATCTGTATTGATAAAGCCACTGGATGGCGAAACGTCTACAATAAAGATATCCAGATGTTGCACATGTGTCTTAACTTTCACATTTTTATAATACTTGACAAAGCTCCGTAACGGCTTGACGAAGCTCCTGGAGAGCGAAGCGTTGCCAATATAAAATGTCACATTAGTTGTGTCCTTTTACTTTACATATTGTTGGTAATTCTACCAACATATATACATATTACAGAATGGATATGAATTCGTTGGAGAACATTCAGCGTGGAGTGACTGAACTGATGCATAGCATTGGAAATCTTCCGTACAGGGAAGGATTGAAGACTCTTAAACTACATTCACTTGTAAGACGAAGAATGAGGGGAGACATGATCGAAGTGTATAAGTGGAAGATGGGTATTAACAAAGGGGATATAAATAAGGTTTTGAGGATACCTGTCCAAGAGAGAACCCGAAATAATGGATTCAAATTAGAGAAGTTTAGATTTAACATTAAAATGGTATAAAATACCGACAGGTTGTTAGGTAAGACACATATGCAACAGCTAGGTACCTTTATTTCGAAACGTTTCGCCTACAGAGTAGGCTACTTCAGTCGAGTACAGGAAAGTTGATAGAATCAGAAGAGACTTGAAGACGATGTAATCAGTCCATCACCCTTAAAGTTTTGAGGTGGTCAGTCCCTCAGTCTGGAGAAGAGCATTGTTCCATAGTCTGAAACAATATGGAGTTGAAGTGACAGGATGGAGCCTTATATAGAGCCAGGAGGTGAGACGAAGGTCACTAGTAGAAGTAAGAACGCAGATGTTGGGAGGTCAGGTCCCTCTCAAATCCAGCCGTTCTCACTAGTAGAGGTTGTCGAAGTTGATTGCAGGTCTGTACCAAGATACCCTCTACTAGTGAGAACGGCTGGATTTGAGAGGGACCTGACCTCCCAACATCTGCGTTCTTGTGGAAAAAGACACTTATGTACAGTTCAGGACATTTATTAAAGGAAACGTTTCGCCACGAGTGGCTTCTTCAGTCCTAATACAGAGAAAACTAAGAAAACATTTATATATATAGTGGCAGGAGTCAGGTGAGGTGACGCGTGGGTAGAGGTGGTAGTAGTAGTAGTAGTAGTAGTATTAGTAGTAGTAGTAGTAGTAGTAGTAGTAATGGAACTAAGGAGGTGAGGCTAGAGAGGGACCTGCTGGCATCAAGTAACACCAGTTCCCAGGATGGGTAATATCCTCTTGCTTAGTAATTTTGAAATACTGTAACTACCGGATTTTTGCTTTATAGTGTTACTGACAGAAATTAGTGCAGCTTCAATGCATTTTCTCCGTCTTAAGTCGTCTTCTTTAATAACTAGTTTAGCTTCACTAGTTATTAAAGAAGACGACTTAAGACGGAGAAAATGCATTGAAGCTGCACTAATTTCTGTCAGTAACACTATAAAGCAAAAATCCGGTAGTTACAGTATTTCAAAATTACTAAGCAAGAGGATATTACCCATCATGGGAACTGGTGTTACTTGATGCCAGCAGGTCCCTCTCTTGCCTCACCTCCTTAGTTCCATTACTACTACTACTACTACTACTACTACAACTACTACCACCTCTACCCACGCGTCACCTCACCTGACTCCTGCCACTATATATATAAATGTTTTCTTAGTTTTCTCTGTATTAGGACTGAAGAAGCCACTCGTGGCGAAACGTTTCCTTTAATAAATGTCCTGAACTATACGTAAGTGTCTTTTTCCACATCTTGTCGGTATCACCATTTCCTCATCTGCGTTCTTACTTCTACTAGTGACCTTCGTCTCACCTCCTGGCGCTATATAAGGCTCCATCCTGTCATTTCAACTCCATATTGTTTCAGACTATGGAACAATGCTCTTCTCCAGACTGAGGGACTGACCACCTCAAAACTTTAAGGGTGATGGACTGATTACATCGTCTTCAAGTCTCTCCTGCTTCTATCAACTTTTCTGTACTCGACTGAAGAAGCCTACTGTGTAGGCGAAACGTTTCGAAATAGAGATACCTAACTGTTGCATATGTGTCTTACCTAACAAGTTTAGATTTCGAAAGGATATAGGAAAGTGAGGAAATGGTATGGTGATACCGACAAGATGTGGAAAAAGACACTTATGTACAATTCAGGACATTTATTAAAGGAAACGTTTCGCCACGAGTGGCTTCTTCAGTCCTAATACAGAGAAAACTAAGAAAACACACATATATATAGTGGCAGGAGTCAGGTGAGGTGACGCGTGGGTAGAGGTGGTAGTAGTAGTAGTAATGGAACTAAGGAGGTGAGGCTAGAGAGGGACTTGCTGGCATCAAGTAACACCAGTTCCCAGGATGGGAAATATCCTCTTGCTTAGTAATTTTGAAATACTGTAACTACCGAATTTTTGCTTTATAGTGTTACTGACAGAAATTAGTGCCAGCTTCAATGCATTTTCCTCCGTCTTAAGTCCGTCTTCTTTAATAACTAGTTTAGCTTCATTGAATTTCATGAGGTGTCCAACATCGTCTCTATGTTGAACACATGCGTTTTTGCGGTCATCATTTCTGCAAGCATTTTTGTGTTCTGCTATCCTAATGTCCAGAGTTCTGGCTGTTTCCCCTACATATACTTTGTCACCCCCCCCCCACATGGTATAGTGTAGATTCCTGCACTTGTGCCAGAATCATGCTTGGGTTTTTGTATCAGGTTCCTAATAGTAGTTGAAGAGCTGGTAGATATTTTAGCCAGTTTTCTGTCAAACATTTTTGAAACATTAGTGGCAACGTTGCTGACCGGAAAAAACGTGTAACTTGGAGGCTTTTCTTCAATTTGAAGGTGTTGGTTTTTGTGGGGATACTTTGCACGTTTCCTGCAGTCCGTATGAAGTGTAGGGGAAAGTGTAGTGAACTAAAAGATTTGGGTGATGTATGTACATTCTTCTTCGGGAACTGCGGACGGGAAATTCTGAAAAGCCAATCTCCCCCTCTTTTATTCTTGTTCATGGTGAGAGAAGAAATGTAGAGTCATTCTTGTAGGTACCTGGGTAGACTTTAAAAAAAACGCATGTGTTCAACATGAGACATGTTGGACCCTCATGAAATTCAATAAAGCAAACTGTTATTAAAAAGACGATTTTAAGCGGGAAAATGCATTGAAGCTGCATAATTTCTGTCAGTAACACTATAAAGCAAAAACCGGTTTTACGTTTTTAAAAATTATAAGCAAGAGGATATTACCCATCCCTGGGAACGGTGTTACTTGATGCCAGCGGGTCCCCTCTACCCCACCCCTTTCCTTTACTACTACTCCACTCTACACCCCACCCTACCACGCTCACCTCACCTGTCCGCCCCCCCATATATATATGTTTTTTCTTTTTTCTCTGTTTTAGACTGAAGAACCCATCGTGGCGAAACTTTCCCTTAAAAAATGTCCGAATGTACTAAGTTTTTTTTTTTCCACATCTTGTCGAAACACCATACCATTTCCCATTGTAAGACACATACTAGTGATGACGTTTTATACGAGACTACCTTTCTCTCCTGAAGGCACACAGTTTTTAAGACCGTTCCTCTTTTCTGCAAGACTGCAAGAAAAAGGGGTGCACCTAGATCCACTCCAAAACCATCTCACGGATTCAAAATCCCTTCTCTTCCTACTTCCAATACACGAGAGTGCAAGGAAGATCATCAGCTTGCTCCAAAGATTATTCATATGCTCACCTAGCTCTCATTTCCCCTTCCCCACTCCGACAGACGCACCGCCGAACACACCTAAGCAAAGTTACCCCCCCCAACCTACAGCAGAACTAGGGCTCTCAAGAAAATTTTCCTTTTCCGTCAAACAACAAATGGAAAATGGGGGTAGAGCTGACATCAAAATAACCTTTCTTTTTATTTTCTCTGATACAGAATCCGAAAATCAGCTTAGGTCTAAAGTTTGACTGCATAGGGAAGCCTAAATGGGGTTTAGAAACAGGACAAAAAAAATTTTTCTTCGGTGACTCTGAGTTTAAAAAAGGGTTTCATACAAGGACTTATTGCAGCGCAGTTTCGAACCTGTCGTCCAGTCATTCCCCGTCGCAAACCAGACACTCAAAAACTTAGCTATAAAAATGATTTCTCATCCCACAGGGAAAAAGGGGAGGTGGTCACCCTCAACAGTACAGACTACGTTAGAAAGATACAAGATTTATTGAACGCGCCAACACTACTTTCCATCCCGAACAGCATGGAAGAAAGAAACAGATTCTTTTCTCAAAAGACCCGCAGCATACTCGGAAAATCAGAAAAGGAAAAAAAAAAGCCTTGGCCTCCCCCCTACCAACCCCAAGTCACTAGACTTTGGGGTTACCAAAAGCCCCAAAAACCCAAAAGGGCCCTATAGCCCCTTTAACGGGAATCGGCAGCCCCCCTCACAGCAGCAGGGTTTTGGCGAAATTTTTGTCAAGCTCCGGGGGTACAATCAGTCAGGCCATCTAAAGCATTCGGGTGACCTCCTTAAAGTATCGGGACCGACATGATGAAAAGAAGCTTGCAAGTTTTGACTGACGCCTTTTTCACCAATGTCCCAGTTGATCAAACCATTGATCTTCTTCGCAGGGGATCAAAAATATACAGAGTTACCTGTACCCCCAAATTTTGTGAGCCTTAGAATTTTTGGTTTGTTTTAACTTTTTAGGTTTTGAGGGCAAAAAGTCAAACAACTCTTTGGCAGCCATGGGATCCCCCCCCTTGTGCAGTTTTTTGCCAATTTATATATGGAGGACCCGGAATCAAGAAGGGTCCTCAGTAACATCCCTCTTCGTATTGGATGCGGTACGTGATGATATTTTGGGCATTGTACCCAAAATCTTGACGTACAGGGACCTCAACACCATCAACACTCTGGAACCTCTATTAAATTTACCGAGGAGGGAAAAGGGAAACCTTTTCCTTTCTCGACTTCTCTTTCGCACAGGGGAAAAAAAAAGCTTTCTTTTTAAAATCTCCGGGAAACCCCACCTACAAGAATGTTTTTTAATTTCTTCTCCAAGACACAAGAACTAAAAGGGGTAGTTATTGGCTTCTTTCTGAGAGCCTACAGAATTTTTCCCGTCCGCGTTCTTCGAAAAAGAATGTACATACTCACCCAACCTTTTAGTTCACTACACTTTTCCCCCACACTTCAAAATGCTGAGGGAAAAGGCAACACGTATTCACAAGACCAAAACCTGTCAAAATTTAAAAAAAAGCCCCCAAGTTCATCGTTTTACCCGGGCGCAACGTGCCCCTATTTTTAAAAAAGTTTGACAGAAAACTGGGTAAAAAATTACCAGCTCTTCAAATAATTAGGAAAATGATACAAAAACCCAAGCATGATTCTGGCAAAGTGCAGGAAACTACACATACCAGTGGGGGGGGTGAAAAAGTTTAAAGTAGGGGGAAAAAAACCCGAACTCTGGACATTAATAGAAACACAAATATTTGCAGAAATGATGACCGCAAAAAGCTGGTTCAAATAAGACGAGTTGGACCCTCATAAATTCAATGAATAAACAGTTTTTAAAAAGACACTTAAGACGGAGAAAATGCATTGAACTGATAATTTCGTCAGTAACACATAAAGCAAAAAAACCGGTAGTTACAGTATTTCAAAAATTTCAAACAGAGGAATTTACCCATCCCGGAACTGGGGTTATTGATGCCAGCAGGGCCCCTCTAGCCCACCCCCTTAGTTCCATTACTACTACTACTACACTACTATACACCACCCCACCCACCCGTCAAAATCACCGACCCCTGCCACATATATATATGTGAGAATGGTTTTAAAAACCGACAAGTTGAAGATTGAGACACTTTTTCAGCAATGGAAAACTTTTTTCAGGAACGTTTTTCCCCACAGTGGTTATCAGTCCAATACAAAAAGGAAAAGGGGTAAGGAGAGGAGGAAATGAGGTAAATCAGTCCCTCAACCAGTCGATTGTTTATTTCCCCAAACTTGTAGAAAGTACAGTAGGGCCGTAGACTTGCAAAATTTTCGATGAGGGACGTAAGCAAGGAGGCGGGGTCATAGTGGTATCATCCCCTAGTCGAATAGGTCTTGTCCCAAGGGTTAAAAAGTGTTGAAAATTCTTTGTAAAAAGTCCCCCTGATCTGCAGTGTCCGACAGTTTTTGATGAAAGGGTTGAAAAAACCGACAAATTAAAAAG